>CM053626.1:300178398-300241581 GCA_028646595.1 Phalanger gymnotis | reverse complement strand
TGTCTAAGGCCATATTTAAACTCAAGAAGACAGTCTTCCTCACTTCAGGCCTGGCCCTCTGTGCACTATGGCGCCACCTACCTGCCCCACATATGTTAGGCTTCCTCTCTTCAAAGTAAAGTGTAGTGGACTGGGAGTCAGAAGAAATGAGTTCAAATCCCTCTTCTGCTACTTACTACTGGTGTGACCTCAGGCAAGTTGCTTAATTTCCTGGGTCCTAGTTCCACATCTATAAAATGAGAGGGTTGGACTAGCTGCCCTCGAAGATTTAAATTCCAGATTTAACTCTCTGATCTTCAAGCACCAGGTACCACATGATGGAGAGAGAAAGCTTGGTGGAGTGGGGAGAGTAATGGACATGGATTCATTCAGACCTGGGTTCGAATCCTTCCTCTGACACTAGCCTCAGGACCCCAAGCAAATCACAATGTGAGCCTTAGGCCCCTCCAGAGGTCTGTCTCCTAAGTTATAGATATACATGGGTTTCAGTTGGCCCCAGCGGAGGACATTCCCAGACCAGTGCCCATCTCTTTGATATGTCGACTAGAAGGGAAGCCAATGATGTCTCCCAGATCTGAGGTTTAAGTTCAGAGTTATTTCCAACCCAGAACAACCAGGTCCCTCACTTTGGAGCTTTTTTGCAGTGCCTAAAAAGGTAAACCTTTTTGAATAAAGGCCCTTAACAAATACTATGAGTAAAAAGCCTTAATTGATAACTGGGAACGGGTGCTCTTCCTTTCAAGGGGTCCATGCATGCACTTTCGGAGCAGGCTGTAGAATGTCTAGAGACATAATTAGGGTAGGACAACTGAGAATCTGTCTCAAGGTGCCATCCATCATTTGAGGAATGCACTTCATCCCTCCCCTATACCTGATAATCACCCTATTGGGTCCAACCTCCACAAGGGTCCTGGCCCACCACTATGTACCCACCATTGCCTGTTCTTGGGGATTGACCTGCAAGACCATACCCAACACCCTGACATGTAGTAGGTACTATATAAATGCTTATTCCTTTCCCCTTCACCCTCTCCTCTCCAAATGAATATGCCCCAGGTGGCAGAATTCCTAGTTATAGCTCTGGAGGGGACTTTTCCTAGGAGAATATCTGTTTGCTTGTTTTAACTAAAGGATGCTTTTAAAAGTAGAAATAACCCTTACATTTGGTGACTTGTTTTTTGTAGGGAGAAAATTCATTTAACCCAATGCTCTGCTCAGTATCTGAGTCAGATTGGAAAAGCACATCTTTTATATTGGAGGACACCACTTATTGGATGTGTGCAGATGTATGAAATAGGTTTTGAAAAGACAGTAATTGATTGCAGAAACCAAACCTCTTGTTGAAGCTAGGAGATGGGTTTTCTTTTGCTTTTTTTAAAACTATCTGACTTCCATAATGAATGCTTTTCATTCTAGAAATGGAAAATTCGGGAATAGTTATAAGTAGCTGTATCTCTCAAGAGGATGACAGTCACTATAATATGAAGCAACAGGCATCAATCTCTCAGGAGCTGCTTTTAGAAGACCAGATGAGAAGGAAACTCAAATTTTTCTTCATGAACCCTTGCGAGAAATTTTGGGCTCGGGGCAGAAAACCATGGAAGCTGGTTATACAGATTTTGAAAATTGCAATGGTGACAATCCAGGTAGGTCCTTCAAGTATGATGATATGAACTTTCCATTAACAGAAAGAAGGTGTTGTAGAAATGGACCAGCCCTCTGAGTTTTATGTAAATAAACTGGGTTGGTATTGTGGTGTAGAGACTAAAAACATCTGGACAATAGAACCTCCCATCCTCCTGAGAAGCATCTGGTATGGTGGATACAGGGGGCTGGGCTGAAAGTCAGGAAGGCCTGGGTTCAAAGACCACCCCTGATACTTCCTAGTGGTATGACCAAGAGCAAGTCAGAGTCTTCTTTATCCTTTATCTCTAAACTGAGCATGATGATGATATCTATAGTACCTACCTGAGGGGCTGATTCTGAGGTTCAAATGAAATGTGGCATGGAAGATGCTTTGTAAAACTTAAGAAACTTTATAAATGCCAGTTATTATCATTGTCCTAAATACTAGTGAAAAGGACTTTGTTTTTTGTATCTTTCATTGTTTCTCATGATTTTTACTTTTGTTATTAACATAATTTTCATGCAGAATACTGATTGGCTCTTGGAAGGGGACCATCAGGTTTAGAGCTCTGAGGACCTTAGAAGGCATCTTGTCTATTTCCCTCATTTTACACATGAAGAAACTGAGGCCCAAAGAGGTTATTAATTGGTAGAGGTAGGATTCCAACCCATGTGCTCTGACTCCAAATCCAGTTAATGATGGAACGCACTTCTCTTTTCAGTTTTAATCAAGTTTATCTGAAGGTCCCCAAATCAGCAGAAGAAACAGTCTCTGGCCAATCTATCCCAAGCCCAGATTATCACTGGTTCTCCTTTCTGTTCCTGTCTAGTTGAATTTCCTAGCAACCTGTGTCAATAGAGAGTATCTGGCATAGACATTTCTTGGATTCACTTAGCCTAGTGGCATTAAAAAAAATGCAATTTGCGGATGCCTTTTGTCTTTATATCACAGTCTCTACAACACCTTTGTCTAGCATGGTTTGGGGTCATCATCCTATCTGGTTGTGCTTCTTCACCCTACTCCCTTACATACATTCTCTAATCCAGCCTATGGACCTGCTTGCCATTCCTCAAACATGACACCTCATCCATCATTTCTGTACCTTTTCTCTAGCTGTCCCTCATGCCTGAGATGCTCTCCTGCCTCACATTTGCCTCCTGGCTTTCTTCAAGAATGCCCTTCAATCTCACCTTTTGCATGAAGCTTGTCCTGGTTCCTTGCCAATGCCTTCCATAGATATAGCCCATCATTCCATCCTATTGAGGTCTTTTGGAATCCTGATTCTTTTATCCAAACTCTTAGCCATCCCTCTTTACTTCACGTTACTTCCACATTGGTGTGCCATGCATATCTTCATTTAAATTACCCATAATTTTGAGTATATTAGGGGCAAAGACAGCTACCTAAGCTCTTTTGCCTAGACCCATTTCCAGATGGACACAATTCATGCAGTTCAAATAGAATTTTGAGTCATTTATTACTCTGCACCTCTAAATACTGTTGGAGAATTTCTTTATAAAATTGATCAGGAGATGTAGTTGTATTTTTTTCTCCTTTAACAAGGTGGGGACAAGGGTTAAATAAATATAAAAAGAGAAAAAAAGGATGCCGTTTGATGGGAAAAGTAGAAGTTGCTTTTATTTAAACTTTTAAAATATAGGTTCATAGATTTAGAGCTGGAAGGAGCCATGGAGGTTATCTAGTGTAACACTTTCGTTTTACAGGTTAGGAAACTGAGGCCCAACATGTTAAGTACATATAGGCAGTAAGTGATAGAAGTAGGATTTGAACCCAGAGTCCAAAGCCAGTATTTTTTTCTATTAGTATTACTTCGGATCTTTTTTCTCTTGATAAAAAGATATTGAGTTCACTTTCTGGTTGTCATGGTTTAGGGATGACATTGACAAACTGGAGATTGTCCAGAGGCAACCAAGCTGTTGAAGAGTTTTGAGTCCACGTCATATGAGGTTCTGTTGAAAGAAATGGGCATGTTTAATCTATAGCAGAAAAGGGTGGGGGAAGGGGGAAGAGATAGGACACATTAACTGCCTTCAACTATTGGAAAGGCTGTTCTGTGAGGGAGGGATTAGATTTGGTCTGTTTGGCCCCAAAGGGTAGAAACAAGAGCAGTGGGTAGAAGTTGTGAAAAAAAAAACCCAGTTAATACTTGATGTCAGTAAAAAGTTTAGGAAAGTTGTCCAAAAGTGACATAGTATTGAGAGGTAGTGGGTCCCCCACCTTTGGAAGTCTTCAAGTAGATCAGATGTTAGACGATAGCTGGTTGGGTATGTTCTAATGGGCATTTATTTCATGTCTAGGTTGAAGTAGATGGCCATCCAAGTCCAACTCCTAAATACTGTGATTTTATGAAATTGAACAATTTTGAAAATAGACCTGAAATGTCTGATCCCCGCAATTACAAATGTACCCAAGCATACTCAAATTGGTCCACTTTTGTTGTGTTTCTTTTAAGCTGTCCGATATTTAGTTAAGTAGGGTGATCCTTCATGTTCAGTTCTCAGTAAAACCTGATGACTCAGCTTGACACTGAAGAAGACTAGATGTACAGAAGTGAGAGCCAGAGAGCTTGGGTTTGAATCTTCTTCCTGACATTTAGTATTTTTGTGATCTTGGGCAAGTCCCTTCTGTGCTCTTGGCCTCAGTTTCCTCATTTATAAAATGAGAAAGTTTGACAAAATCAGCAGCTCTTAACCTTTTAAATGTGATGGATTGCTTTGGCAGTCTGGTGAAGCCCTTCTGAGAATAATGTTTTTAAATGCATAAAATGAAACATGGAGGATTGCAAAGGAAATCAATGACACTGGAATACATTATCAGAATATTAAAAATCATGGACACCAGGTTAAGAACGTTTGGAGTAGGTGACCTCTGAAAGCTGTTCCAGCTTTAAATGAAATTCTCTATTAAAATGTAAGCTTCTCAAGGGCAGGGATTTTCTGTGTTCCCAGCCCTTAAGCACAGTACACTTCACAAATGCTTGTTTATTGACTGACTCTAAAGCCTTTGATCCTGTGAATGCCTTGAAGTCCCCGGGGAAATACAATGGTTCCTAATCATTAGTACCATTTTACCTATGCCTTTTTCTTAGTCAGTCTTACTCAGTAGATTAAAGAATAGCCTGAGAAGCCTAGAGATGAAAGTTCAAAGAAGTGACCTGATTTCAGGAAATTAATTTTATTCCCCTGTTCTTCCCAGGGTGTTTACAAGGAAAACTAAGAGCAGTTAGTTATTTAGCAAAGACATCTCAAAACTTGCAGTATGTGCATTTTTAGCAGTGTCAGGCAAGTGACCTGAATGTAATTTAAAAGAGGCAGAAAGACTCCGTGGTAGGGTTATTGCCATAAAAGAACCTGGACATGATCAGATGTTTAGGCATAATTTCCATCTTTGTATCAAATGTCTGTAAGGCTGGGGCAAGCGTCTTAGCTTACTGGAAGGCAACGCAATCTGCCAATGGAGCGAATCCATTCTCTTAATGTAAAACACCCTAACCGTCTCTTCGAGGATCAAGTGGCAAGCTCCCTTTTTGGAAAGGAGCCAATGGGTATTGTTCCTGTTTCACCGAGTCCCAAGTCAAACTGAAAACAGAAATCCTGGTCCAACCTGGGCAAGTCCCTTTCCAAATTCTCCTTTCCTGTTTATCGTCTGTATGTTTTCTAAACGTTTTGTAAACCTTAAAACACTGGATCATTGTCAGATGTTGTTAATGATGATAATTATGCTTCTACCATTTACTTTAGTGCTAAGCTTTATTCACATCCCAGTCTTCTCCATCCTTAAAAAGCTCTCACCTGATTCTACCATCCCAGCAAGATTTCATCCTCTAGCTCTCCTCTCTTTCTTGGGCAAACTCCACGAAAAACCTGGTTACACTTATCGTAACCACTTCTTCATTTCTCAATTGAAATTGCTCCCCTCCCTCCAAGTTATCAGTATTCTCTTAATTCCTGGATCTGATGATATATTCTCAGTCTTCTTAACCTTTTTGTAGCCTTTGACATAGTTGACTGCCTTCTTCTCCTGGACATTCTTCTCTCTAGGTTTTTGTGACAATACTTTCTCTTGGTTCTCTTCCTTCCTATCAGACCATTCCTTCTCAGTCTCCTTTGTCAGATCACTCCCCTTAACTGTGGGCATTCTCTAGGCCTGGGCCCCTTTCTCTTTGCTCTATTAACTCTGCTTTGATGACCTCATCAACCCCCATTGGTTCAATATCCCTAATGCAGATAACTCCGTATTTTCATTATTCAGCCTTAGAGTTCTCTCTGTTGAACTCTCGTACAAAATGATCGACTGCCCATTGGATATTTTGAATTAGATGCTCGTTAGGTATCTCGAACTCAACTTGTCTAAAACAGAACTCATTATCTTTTCTCCCAAATGCACCACCTCTTCCAAAATTTCTTGTTTCTGTTGAGAGTACCATCATTCTTCCAGCCCACTCTGGTTTACCACTTTGGAATCATCCATGATTTCTTACTTGCCTTCATTCCTCACAATCAGTTTCCAAGTTTTGCTGAATCTACCACCAAAGTAAGAAGCATCCATCCCCTTCTCTCTATCCATACAACCCCTACCCTTGGTCAGATCCTCATCACGTCTTGCCTAGTCTATCACAGTAGCCTCCTCATTGGTCTCCTAGCTTCAAGTCTTTCCTCTCTCCAATCCTTCTTCCACACAGGTGCTAAAGTGATACTCTTAAAGCACAGGTCAGTTCCCTGCTCAACGAATTCCAGTGGTTATTTTGGAGGGAGCTGGGTGGCATAACGATTATAGCCATAAGAGCCATGAAAACCTACTTTGGATACTTACTAGCTCTGTGTCCCTGGGCAAATGACAAATTCTTGCCCCCACCCAATTGCTTCATCTGTAAAATGAGGGCTTGATCTAGATGGTCTCTGGTTCCTTCTAGTTCTAAGTCTGTAGTCCTATGACCTCTAAGATCAAATATAAACTCTATTTGTCATTTAAAACCCTTCACAATCTGGCACAAATTTAACTTCTGCTATATGTGCCTGGCATTCCCACACTCTAAGGTCTGCCATTCCCATATGACACTCCATCTCCCATCAACGTGTCTTTGCACTGACTGTTCCTCATGCCTGAAAATTCCCCCTCCTCAACGCTGCCTCTTAGAATCTATAGTTTCATTCAAGGCTTAGCTCAAATATTTCTTTTACATGAAGCCTTTTGGGATTCCCTCAAGTTTCTAGTGCCTTCATCCCAAAATATTATCTTTTGCTTCTTATATTTTTACATATGTACATGTTGTACCTCCCTTCTACTCCCACTCATAGAATGTAAACTCCTTGAGGGCAGAGTGTGTTTCATTTTTTGTCTATATCCTCAGTCCATAGGAGATGCCTTGTAGCACATAGCAGGTAATTAATAAATGCTTGGTGATTGATATCCTACTTTGTGTTGATGTACAACCAGTTCATAGGTTATCCCACCGACAAAATAGGCAGATACTTAATAGCAAAAAGCTTATATTTATGCTACTTTTGTGTCCTGGTGCTGCCCTCCACTCCACTACAAACAAACATTCAGCTCCACCAAAAAGTCACTTAGAACTTTTATATCTGTGGTTTCTGTGAAGTACAGATACAGATTACAGCCCATCTATGACTTTGGAGATGTTTCTGAGAGAATTGCCTGAGGCCCCAAGAGGTTAAATGACTTGCCCATGGTCACCCAACTGGTGTCAGAAACAGGATTTGAACCCAGGGCTTTCACTGTGCCATGCTTCTTCTTGAGTGTTAGAATGCCTGCTAAATTGAATTCAACCAAGGCAAAGCCTTGTTCTTTGATACTAACCCTGGAAACCTAACCTTCATATTAATCAAAAGTAAATATTTAGCATTTAAATAATGATTAAGATTCGCAAATCACTTTATAGTTGTTATCTCACTCTATCCTTACAACCCTGGGGGGGTAGATGCTATTATTACTCCATTTTTCAGATGCAGAAACTAAGGCAGACAGAGGTTAAGAGGTTAAGTTGAGAGATTAAGATTTGAACTGAGGTCTTCTAAAGTCTGGGTCATGTGTTTTATCTACTGTGTCACCTCTTGTCCTCAATGAACACATATAAAACAAAGATAAAAGTTTACTAAATGTGCCTACCTAGACAGGAATGCTGCCTTGGAAGCAAGAAGCATCTTTTAAGAGCACCTGTTTGTTTTCCTTCTTTAAAAGCTGGTTTTTTTTGGGCTGAGCAACCAGATGGTAGTTGCCTTCAAGGAAGAGAATACAGTAGCCTTCCAACATCTCTTCTTGAAAGGGTACACAGACCAAATGGATGACATCTATGCCGTGTACACACAAACAGAAGTCTATGACCAGATCTTCTTTGCCATACAACAGGTCAGTGAAAGTATAAGCATGATCTTGGGGGGACATGGTCTGGAGAGATGCTAATGGGGATATAAAGGTTACTTTCAATTGTGGAAGAGCCACCATCTTGATATTGCCTACTTTGTCTACTACATTGTTTCAAGATATATGGGATTTTATTGGGATGGGTACTCCCTCTGATAACAGAAATATCAACCTTTCCACTTAGTAGCACCAATGAAATACTGGAGAAAGAGTACTGGATTTGGAGTCAGGGGAGCTGGGTTTGAAGCCTTCTCGAGATTCATACTATACATGTCACCTTGGCAAGACTCTTCCTCTGTCTGGGCCTCCTCAAATGCAAAATTAGAGGATTGGATTAGATAGCCTTCAACAACCCTTCCAACTCTAGGCCTATGCAATTCTATGATCATAGGATTCAGTGCCTGGCACGTAAGAAGTATTTAATAAGGTTTATTGATAGATTGACAGGACTAATAGATTTAGAGCTGAAAGTCTTAGACCCTTCTCCAACCTTCGGATCTTATCTGTAAGATAGAGAGAATGATAACTCTGCTACCTCCTGGACAGGCTGGTTGTCAAGGTCAAATGAGATAATGTACCTTGTAAACCTAAAAGCCTCATATAAATGCCAGTTTATAATTGTTAATCTTTTTATTGCTTAGTTTCTATCCGAACCCATAATGTTATTGGCATAGGAAAGTACTGGAAAGGAACCTCTACCAGAGCAAATCTGTGACTAATAGTTTTTTTTTAATTTTCCTCTATTTTTAAAAATTAATTTGATATTTTTTCCAATAATCAAAAATCTAGGTTCTTTCTCTCCCACATCCTACCTAATGGGGGAAAATATAACTGCCCCCAAAAAACTATGGTAATAGTAAAAACAACTTCCCACATTGGCCATGGTCAAAAATTAGATCTCATTCTGCACCCTGAGTTCATCGATTCTCCGTCAGGAGGTGGGTAACATGCTTCATTATTGAATTGTGGTTGGTCATTGCGTTTATCAGAGTCCTACAAAGTTTGGCTAAGTAACTTGTTTGGCGTCACACAGCCAATAGACATCAAAATGGCCCAGGACAGCCTGATCCCAAGACCAACTCTCTAACCATGACACCATACTTCCTCTCTGTTGTCATTATTATTTATGATGCTCGTGCATGAAGGTCTGAAAACAAAATGAGAGCTTTTTCCTGATGTGATTGAAAGCTTGCTGGATTTGGAGTCAGGGAACTTGGGTGCACATCTCAGCTTTGCTTATTTCTTCCTATGTGCACTGACGCATGGCCTTGATCCTGGTGCTCAATTCTCCCATCTGTGTCAACCAACCAACCAATCAACCAACCTTTATTAGCTGCCAACTAAGTTCCAGGACTATGCTAAGTGCTGTAAAATGTAAGAGTTGGTCTAAATGACCTTAATGACCTCCTTTCCAGCTTTAAAGCTATGATCTTATAAATAATTTTACCCCAAGACATTGAGTCTAATTGCCAAGCACAGCCTGGTAGTTGATTTCTCATATGGTCAGTAATTGAAAGCTGAATTAGGTGCCATGGATACATCCTGAGATCCACGCTATTCCATGGCACCACTTCTCCCAAAGCTTCCAAATTAATGATTTACTTTCTCAGTCACCCTGAAAGTGTTCTTGAAACCAGATTGCCCCCACCTGGAGTTAGTGCCGCAGTACGGATTTAGAAACTCTCACAGATGGTCATCAGTAAGTCACTGTAGTAACAGTCCATCAGTTATTAGAGTTAATCTACTTGGAGTGAAGACGTCAAGCTGCCAGTGAAGGCAAGGGCCTCCTCGGTACCATCTTGGATCCCTTTTTGCCATCACCCCTCTTCTACAAAGTAAAAATCAAAACTAATCCAGAAAACTTTGGTGATAGTCAAAGGAAGTTACACAGAGCCCAGAAAAAAAAGGCCCACACCAACATGCATCAAGAGATCTATCCACAGTGTTGAGCTTCTGCCCTTCAAGGAGATGATATCCAAGAGCATGGGTTCCTTACTTTATTTGTGTATTGTGGAGCTCTTTGTCAGCCCTGGAAAGCTTATGGACCTCTTCTCAGAATCATATTTTTAAAGACAAAAAATAGGATTCCCAATGGAGGCCAATTATAACAAGAAGAGATAGTACTTAAATGACACCTGGAATATGCCAGGCACTCTGCTAAGCACTTTACAAATATTGTATCATTTGATCTTCACAACAACCCCGGAAGGTAGGTGTGACTATTCTTCATTTCACAACTGAGTAAACCAAGGCAGATAGTGATTAAGTGACTCATGCAGGGTTATATAGCTTCTGAGACCAGATTTGAACTCAGCCCTTTCTGACTCCAGGCCCATTAACAAATATAGTTATGGGGAAAAAAAAAGTTTATGGATCCTCAAGTTAAGGACTCCTATCCTAAAGCCACTCCAAGGCAAGTCTATCTAAGTAGATGAGCTTAGGGGAAACTACAGGTCAGCTCTCTTCCTCTAAAACTCCTTAGCTCGTTTAGGATTGGTATTGACTTGGGTCTCCAGTGAATCTGGAAAGAAGAAGAAACCTTGGCACTCACACTACACCTTTCATCAGAAGTCAAGTGTTTCCTAGGGATTAGTGTAAGCTCTTTATTCTTGGAAAGTAGATAAATGGCATCTACTAATAGGAGCAGATGATCCTAATAGGGGTGGCCGTGCCTGAGCAGAGGATAGGTGTTGACTTTATATAACTACAACAGAGTAGTAATGAATAACTGTAGCAAAAGTCTCTTTATGCATTATACCACCTTCTTCAGAAAGCCTTCCCCAACCCTTCTTGATTCTAATGCCCTCCCTCTCTTAATTACTTCATACACACACAGAGCTTGCTTTTTATAGATTTGTTTCCATGTTTTCTTCCCCATTAGATTGTAAGCTCCTTGAAGGCGGTGACTTTCTTTTGCCTCTTTTTGTATCCTCAGTCCTTAGTATGGTGCCTGGCACATAGTAGGTGCTTAATAAATATTGATTGATTGATCATCATAATCACTCTACGTGGTCAGCCTGTTCTTACACCTATTTTATAGATGAGGTTAAGGATTTTTCTAATTAGTTTACTCTGTTAGTAAGAATCTGGGGTAAGATTCAAATCTAGGAGTTCCTGACTCCAAGACCAGCAAACTGACAGAATCTATCTGAAGAGTGATCAAAAGTTTTTATGAGGTGTACACAGTCTGCTCTCCATTTCTGCAGAGAACCAAACCAGAGAAAATGGGCTCGAATTAGACCAGGAAAGATTTTGGTTACTTAAACACTAGGATGCACTACCTGGGGAGGTAATGGGATCTCTAACAGCAGAGATTTCTAAAGATACCATGACATTTAAGAAGTTTGGGAGACATAGTTTCAGGGTAATTTAATGATTTTATTAACAAGGCTAGCATGTTATTAATAAAACAGATCAGCGGCACTGTAAGTGGCAATTGCGTTATCATGAGTCTATTGTTTACTCCTTTGGGGAGGCATTCAAGCTTCTTGACTAGATTATTTTTTCTTGCAAAACCTATGCCAGCTTCTTGGCACTCTCCTTCATTCTCGCCACTCCAGAAAAAAATGCATATCCAGCTGCAACTTTGGTAAGCTGGCCTTCATTTGCCAGCCTTGTTTCACTTAAGACTGCCATTTGGATGTGATACTTGCTAAGTTCTCTTACAACCAGAACTCTCAAGAAAAGTGCCACCATTATTGGTATGTACGCTCCCACCCTTATGAGGTCAAAGAAAAATTTTATGAGTGTCTGGGACCCTTATCATCAGTGTGCCAAAAGAGGACAAGCTTGTAATTCCGAATGACTTTAAGGCCAGAACAGGCACAGACTATGAGACGTGACAGGGAGTCATTGAGAGGAACGGAGTCAGAAACAGCAATAGCAGTGGTCACTTACTACTAAAGATTTGTGAATCTCATGATCTTCCCATCATCAACACTGTCTTCCGTTTACCTAAAAGCAATAAAGCTTTGTGGATGTGCTCTTGAAGCAACACCGGCACTTAATGGACCATGTCATTGTAAAGAGAAGAGACAGGTAGGATGCGAGAGTGATGGAGGTGATGACAGCACAGAGTGCTTGGACCCATCATAGGCTCATCTTCTTCAACAGAAGGGATGGCCACAAGACAGCTACCAGGAGATTTAATGTCGACAGATTAGATCACTTCTACATTTGAACAGTTTGTTGCTACTTGGAGGGAAAGTTGTGCCAACACACCCTTGGTAATGGTGGAGCAGAAAAGGAGTGGGCAGCTTTCAGAGATATGTTGTACAGTACTGCATTTACTCATCTGGGCCAGAATACTCATAAACATCAAGATTGGTTTAACAAAAATGATGGGGAGATTTAGAAGCTGCTAAATTAAAAACGAACCCCAGTGGTTTTGCCAACAGGATAGTTTATTCATCTCTAAGAAGGCAGTGTTTAACTCCATCCTGAAGTAAAGTGCAAGCAAAACTTAGAGAGATGCAGGATTCTTGGCTTGTTAAGAAGGCAGATGAAAGTTTTATGCTGATAATAACAAACCAAATTGCTTTTATGATGCTTTTATGGGTCAAATACCTGTGGTACATCTCAACTACTCAGCACTGGTGGAGCCACATTGATTAGTGATAAGGACATGATCCTGGAGAGATGGGCTGAACATTTCTATAGCATCATCACTCAGTTCAATACGCCTCAGGCTAAAGGAGATCCTTCTCTAGCCAAACTTCCAACTGAAGAAGAGGTTTTGAATGCCATTAGGCTCCTCTCATGTGGCAAAGCGCCTGGTGCTGATTCCATTCCAGCGGAGATTTACAAAGCGAGGAACCCACTGCTCATACAAAAGTTGACTGAAATCTTCCAGGTTGTATGGCAAGAGGAGGATATCCCCCAGGAACTTACAGATACCTCCATTGCCCATCTCTATAAAGGAAAGGGAAATAGATTGTCTTGTGACAATCACAGAGAGATCTCTCTCTTAGTCATTGCTGGCAAGATTCTTGCCAGAGTCCTCCTTAATAGGCTGACTCTTCACCTGGAAGATGGTTACTACCTGAGAGCCGGTGCAGCTTCAGAAAGGGTAAAGGAACAGTTGATAGGGTGTTTGCTGCCTGACAACTCCAGGAGAAATGCCAGAAGCAGACCAGGGGTCTAGACACAACGGCCGTTGATTCCACCAAGGCCTTTGATAGTGTTAGCCATTAAGGCTAGAGGAAGATCATGGCAAAATTTGGTTGCCCACAGAAGTTCATCAGTATCATTCGCCAATTCACATTGGCATACGTGCATGGTTGGCACCCTCATGCTTTCCCGGTCACCACTGGAGCGAAGCGGGGATGCGTGCTTGCTCCCATGCTTTTTGGCATGATGTTTTGAGCAATGTCGTCAGATGCTTCAACAAGGGTGAAAATGGCATCAAAGCCAGCTACTGCGTTGATGGTAAATTATTTGACTTGAAAAGGCTACAAGCCAAGAGCAAAGGGGAGGGAGAGTTGGTGTATGACTTTTTGTTTGCAGATGATTATACACTGAATGAAGCCTCTGTGGCTGAGATGAAACAAAGTATGGATCTATTCTCTGCCACTGGTGCTGATTTTCACCTGACAACACCAAGAAAACAGAAGTTCTCTTCCAGCCATCACTGCACCATCCATGTGTGGAACCATCAGTTATAGCAAATGGAGAAATTTTGAACGCTGTGAATAAGTTCACTGATGTTGGCAGTATACTTTCCAGGGATGTACATGTAGGTGATGAGGTTGGTACGCATTGCCCAAGCTGGCTCAATGTTTGAGACTCTCTGAAGGAAAGTGTGGGAGAGAAGAGGTATTAGACTGACTACCGAACTGAAGGTCTACGGGGCCATTGTGCTGATTTCATTGTTGTATGCCTGTGAAACCTGGACAGTATACCAGCACCATACTAGGAAACTGAATCACTTCCATTTGAATTGTCTTAGGAAAATTATAAAGATCACTTGGCAAGATAGGGTACTGGCCACTAAGGTCCTTTCTTGAGTTGAACTGCCAAGCATTTGAAGTCTATTGCAAAGATTACAACTCCAATACACTGGCCACATTGCTAGAATGCCAAACATACATTTGCCTAAAAGACTATTTTATGGAGAACTTGCACAAGGCGAGTGTTTACACAGAGGTCAGAAGAAGCAAAAAGAGGACACTTTCAAGGTCTCTCTGAAGAACTTTGGAATCAGTCATGAGACATGGGAGACATTGACCACCCAGCATGGCATGCCTGCATCAAAGGAGACACTGTGCTCTATGAGCAAATCAGAATTGTAGTAGCTCAAAAGAAATGTGAGATGTACAAATTTAGACACATCTGTACTCCAAATGTTCATACAGACTATTTGTACCCAACCTCTGGTGGAGCCTTCTGAGTTTGTATTGGTCTGATCAGCCACAGGTGGACACTTCATACCTTGACCCCAACATTGTGATGTCATTTTGGTCTTCTTTAAGCATGAAGGACCACAACCGTATCTTTACCTTATTTTGTTCCCACCGAGGGTTGCCTCTGAGAAATCTCAGAATGTTGCAGGGATGTAGTTTGTGTGTAAATATCCACAGATGGTAAAGGGTACCCAGATCCTATACACTCCAGTTAACAAGGCATTTTCAGTACAGAACACCCTTTGCTTCACCTCACAGAAAACGTAGAAGATACAACGAGGATTCATACTCCCTAAACAATCAACATGATTCTCCTTCAAGGAATCCACATTCTGCTTTCCCTCTCAACAGTTTGCTCTAGAGTTTAACAGACTCAAAGCACCACCCTTTGGTTTGGACTCCCCTTGGAAAAGAAATTAAATTCAGGTTTCTGGAAGGGCAGACCTTCACCTGTCTGAATAACTCACTGCTGTAACAGCAGAGGGCAAAGTCCAGATATTTGCTCCTCCTTATTGTGGCTTAGTCCCTTGCTGCTCTTCCCACTCTAAGGCCATGTGCTCAATTCAGGCCATCACCACCTTAACTCCTAGTTTGGTCCAGTCCAGTGATTTGTCAGTGAGAGAATGTTCAAGGGTTGTGGTAGAGAGATGAAAGCCTGCTGTTAGTTGGGGAGGCTCATGGTCTTAACCTTTGCTGTAGCTCACCTCATATCTTTCACCTTTTCTTTTTCTTTTTGGTTCTAGTATGTGCAGCTCCAAAACATTTCCGTTGGAAATCACGCCTATGAAAACAGGGGAGCTAAACAGTCTACCATGGCAATCTGTCAACAGTTCTACAAGCGAGGCAGCATCTTTCCTGGAAACGACACCTTTGATATTGACCCAGAAATTGAAACTGGTGACTGTCTCCTATAAGCCAACACTAATTTTTTTTTCAACTTTTGTATTGTACTTTAAAAATCACAGGATCTTGATAGCCTTCTCATCCAATCTATGCCTGATCGAGGATCCCCTCCAAAATACCCCTGACAAATGGCTTTCAAGCCTTTTGTCATGATGATCTGGTAAAAGGGAAGTCCTTACCTCAGTTTTTCCTAACACTACACCTGAATTTACTTTTTTGGCAATTTCTATCCATTGCCCTGTTTCTCCCCTCATGTTCTACTGCAGGGATAAACAGAGTATATTCCCTTTCTACATGAATGCCCTTCAAATGAATTTGAAGACAGATATCATGTTGCCCACTAGCCTTCTCATCTCCAGGGTGCACATCCAAAATTTCTTCAGCCAGTCATATGATATGAACTAGGAGTCCTCCAATCAAAATATATTTATTAAGTGTAGACTTTGTATCAGGTGCTGTGCTAAGGAAAGGCAACACCCCCATTTTAATGGGGGAGACAGCATGTAGATAATTAGGTAACACAAGAGACATGGAGAAGGTAGATAAGATCTCATCTCTGAGGGGAAGGCACTAGCAGCTGAGAGGATGGGAAGAAATTCCCTTCAGAATGTGGGATTTGAACTGAGACTTGGAAGAATCCAGAGAAATGAAGAGGTGGAGGTGAGGATGCATAGCATTCCAGTTCAGCCAATTCCAAGACAGGGGGGCAGGAAATGGAGTCTCATGTGCAAGGGATTAAAATAGGAGAAGACTGGAAAGGGACCAGGTTGTAAAGTACTTTAAATACCAAACAGAAGACTTTACATTTGATCCTGCAGGTAATAGGGAACCATTGGAGTTTAATGTGTAGAATTGAGAAAAATCCATGAGATTTGTCAATTAAGAAATTAGAGGTAAATTTGGAGAGAGCAGTTTGGTTTAATGATGGAAGCCAGATTATACAGGATTCAGAAGCCAGTGAGATGAGAAATAGATGGCTTTCTTAAGGAATTTAGCTGAGAAGGGGGAGGAGAGATATGGGACAGTAGCTGGAGAGTAAGTAGGGTTGGTCAACTGAGGAGTTGTTTTTATTGTTGGGGAAACATGGGCAAGGTTGAAGGTAGATGGTTGCTATCTTTTGGATGCTTTCCAGCTTATCCGTGTTTTTCTTGTGCCGAGAACTGAACATGGTACTTCAGATATGGTCTAACTGGGGTATAGTACAGCACAACCACCATGCCCCTACTACTGAATGCTGTGTTTTAATTCAGTACCTCGTTGATGTAGTTTAAGCTTGTAGTCCACTAAGATTCCCAGATCTTTTTCAGAAAAAAAATGGCCACTAAGTCATGTCTCTCTCATTTTGTCTTCCTAAAGTTTATTTTATTTGAGCCCATGTGGATGACGTTACATTCATCCTTACTAAATTTGACATTGTTTCTAACCCATCTTATAGCATGTAAAGATTTTTTTGGGGTTCTGATTCTATCATCTATTTCGTTAGTGTTCCTTCCCAGGTTTGGGTCATCTGGTAATTGATAAGAATGCTTTCATGCCTTTATTTGAGTCATTGATAAAACTGTTAACCAAGTGGGGGATAAAGCAGAGGTCTTCGAGGAGCTTCACAGGAAAGCTCCCTCTAAGTTGATATTGGGCTATTATCTGATATTTACCAAGTTGATAACTGAACTATACTGACCATTCTTTTAGTCTGGACATTTAGTCGATGCCAATGCTACCTAAATGTACTGTTGCCTTGTCAGTATCAACCCGTCTTTTCCATAAGAATAGTATTAGAGACATTATCAAAAACTTGACTAAAATCTTATTGTCATTCAGTCATTTTCCGGTCATGTCTGACTCTGTGACCCCATTTGGGGTTTTCTTGGCAAAGATACCAGAGTAGTTTGCCATTTTCTTCTCCAGCTGACTTTACAGATGAGGAAACTGAGGCATGCTTGCCCAGGGTCACACCGCTAGGAAGTGTCTGAGGCCAGATTTGAATTCTAGACTAGGAGTCTATTTGACTCCAGACCTGGTACTGTATACACTATGGCGCCACCTAGCTGCCCTGGTTAAAATTTGCATAAATTTTATTTTCATCGTTCCCCATTCTGCCAATCTAGTGATTTTGTCAATGAAAGGAAATGAGCCAGGACTGGCACGATCTGTGTTTGCTGAAGCCCTGCTGGTTCTTAATGACTACAGCTTACTTTTAAGGTACTCACTAACCATCCCTTTAATGCTACATTTTAGAATTTTCCAGAAGTAGAAATCAACTTTATTGGCCTTGAGATATTTAATTTCCTTTTTTTGAATATTGGGACAACTTTTGTCCTTCTCCACTCCTAATTGCTTCTTTCATTATTTGTAATCCTCGAAGCATTACTGAAAGTGGCTCATAAACCAGTAATCTTACCCTCTGAGAACATAAAGTATGTTTTAGACAGCAAATAGGGCAAGTTAAACAGATGTGGTCCCCATCTTGAGTCCCTAGTATGGCATTTGAATTTGTATCCTTAGGTCTTAGCACAGTGCCTGACACACAGCAGGTGCTTAATAATGTTTGTTGCCTGAATGACTGTGAGACAATGTGATGACGGTGCTAGATTTTCTAATTAAGGAGATCTGGGTTCAAGTCCCACCACATACTGGTTATGTGACCCTGGGCAAATCATTAACCTCTCAATGACCTAGGCACCTCTCTAAGACAATCAGTTGCAAACATTTGCCCATCTGTGTTGGTAGGCATTTCTTCACTAGGAACCTCCTATACCAATGGAATCACAAGTCCAGACCAAAGAATAAAAAATAAAAAAAATTTAAAAAGCACAGACACATTTGATTAGCTGTTTATTTTGGTAGGATAAGTCTGATTTTTTTTACATTTAATTTTAATTTTATTTTTTCTCAATTACATATAAACAAAAATTTTAAACGTTCATTTAAAAAAAATTTGACTTCCATATTCTTTCCCTCCTTCTCCTTGAGGAGGCAAGTAATTTGATATAGATTATACATGGGGGCAGTCATGCAAAACAAATCTGTATGTTTAAATAAATACATAGTATCTGGAATCTTTGGAGGTAATTCCAAAGGCATCTGCCTCAGAGTGTTTCTTCCATCATATTCTGAGGAACCCATCTTTGGTTCCTCCAAAGCTTCATTAAAAGTTTAACTGCAAAAGAAGATTCAGAGTTCAGGAATGAGGATTCTGCTATTAACTAACTAAGCTTTGTCTCCAGCATTAGTCCTTAGCCCCTTTGTTTGTAGCAAGAAATCAGAGAAAAATCTCATCTTCGAGCTCCATCCTTAATTTTGCTCCACATCGCACTCTGCTGGGCACCTTGTTGTGAACAAATCCTCAACAGAAAACTTCAAAAGAGGAAAGATCTCTTAATGAGCTCCTTAAATCCCATCTTGGAAGCCACAAATTATCTTGCTTTTGCATTTCTTTCCTAGATAGTTATGTTCACTTTGCCAGGAGAAAAATCATACTCTTGATTTGAGAGAAGAACAAAATGGGCAGGCCATGCTTTCTGTGGTGCCCCAGGTTTTCCCCATGATCAAGTAGAGATCTGAAGCAACTTTTCTCTGTGTTTCTTTTTTCTTTTTCAGTTCAAGAAATAGGAATTGCAAGATTTTAAAGATCGAGCCACTGTATTTGTCTAAATTTTATCGTCCCTTTATAAATGTTCAAGAGGTTGAGATTTTTAGGTTTGTGTTTTCTTAAGCATTAAATCAGCAAGCATTTATTAAGCACTGTGTGCCAGGTACCGTGCTAAGTGTTGGAGATACAAGGCAAAAATGCAACAATACCTGCCCTCAAGAGGCTTAATTTTGGTTTAATGGAGGTAGGGGAGACATATACATATATAAGCATATGAAATAAAAACCAAAGTGATTCTAGTCATTGTGAATAATAGTCACAATAATATATTTTAAATTACTTGATAAGGCAGCTAGGTGGCACAGTGGATAAAGCAACAGGACTGGAATCAGGAAGACTCATCTTCATGAGTTCAAATCCTGCCTCAGATACTTACTAGCTATGTGACCCTGGGCAAGTCACCTAACCCTGTTTACCTCAGTTTCCTCATCTGTAAAATGAGCTGGAGAAGGACATGGCAAACCAGTATTTCTGCCCAGAAAATCCGAAAAGGGGTCATAAAGAGTCACACATGACTGAAACGACTCAACAACAAAAATATTTGAAAATAATAGCTAACATTTACATAGCAGATTTGCCAAGCACTTTACACATGCTAGATCATTTCATTAGCAGGGCATTGGCTTCTAAGTAATATTTTCTGTCTTTGCTTCTTTCATGTCAGATTGTTTTTATGTAGATCCTATGCAGCCCTTTGATACAGGAACGTTGGAAGAAATGAAACTCAACTTAACTCTGGACTTCCACAGGTGAGAGAGACCCATCCAATTCCCTCTCCCTTTGATAAGCTGAGTTTCCATTCATCGAAAGCAATTCATCTTGCCTTCTAGGCTCCTGACTGTAGAGCTGCGGTTTAAACTGAAGGCCATCAATCTGCAGACCGTCCGTCATCATGAGCTCCCTGACTGTTATGACTTTACCCTGACTGTGAGTATGAGCTGGGCTCAACTTGTTTTATGTGGATCAGACCCAGATGGGGTAATTATATGGCTTGTGGGGGACATTGCCCTTCAAAAGGGCAGAGCAAATGATCATCGTCCCCCAAAGACAGGCCGCCATTTTGGGATTTTTGGTGTCCTTAGCTTGTTCTTAAGAGTGTTGTTTTCTGCCATGTAAAATAGCCAGAACCAAGTTTGGTTTTTAATTGATTTTTAAACTGTCTCTGAATCTTCCCCATCCTCATCGTTATATGGCTTTATCTGGCTTCAGAGTGCCTTTTCTTATTTTGTTATCCTAGCATAGATTTTAAACCTGGAGATAGAAGGGACCTCAGAGGTCATTTGGTCCAACCTCCCGCCTTTCAGATGATGACAGTGAGGCCCGTGGAGAGAAAAGGAACTTCTCTCACAACTTCTATGCCATTCTTAGTTCTCCTGCTTCAGTCCCTTAATGTGACTTTACTGGTCCAAATATAGGACATAACTTAAAATGAAATCTAGTTTTATAGGAAAAAGTATATAGGTGTAAAACAAAAAAAAAATGATACAAAATATAAGCTGGAGTCAAGTTTTGTGTACTCTAGATTGAGGGAAAATAGAATCTTTGTAATCTATAACAGATACATTCCATGGTGCAGCATCCCAAGCTCTAAGTTTATGCAAATTCAGTTTGAGATTGGGGGGGTTCCCCCAAAATTATATATCTTTGATGCATTTTTCTACCACAATATAGCAACCGTCTAGTTCTCTATGAATCTGGGCAAAAAGTTTAAGTTACGTGTAAGCATTTGAGGTAATAATGCCCATTGGGTTCAGGATGTCTTTATATATAGGACAGAATGAAGAAAACACAAAGATGGCAAGGTAGCCTGTTAACTGATTCAAATCTCCTTCCTCTGGTAAGTCTTGCCTTCCAACCAGAGGCTACCAGAGTGGGGGAAGCTGAGGCCTCGAGGCCTTATGTGGCCTTCTAGGTCCTTGGGTGTGGCTTTCTGACTGAGTCCAAGTTTTACAGAACAAATCCTTTTATTAAGGGGATTTGTTCTGTGAAGTTTGGATTCAGTCAAAGGGTCACACTTGAGGACCTAGAGGGCCACGTGTGCCCTCCAGGCTGCAGCTTCCTCACCCCTGGCCCTAAATGGTCTTCAAGACGCATAGTGTCATCCTCTTGGATTCTTCTCAGAAGGTAACTGAACTTAGGGTTGCTAAAGAAATGACCTGTCTCCCTCGACAGCTCATTGGGTCCCAGCCAAAGACCTGTATAGGCCGCAAGTCCCTTTCTCCCACAGAAGGAAATAAATTTGGGAAAACCTCCTTCCAATCACATAGGAATCATCTGAATAACTCAATATGGTAATTGAGTACCAAGTCCAAGCTTTTGCTCCTTTGTGTCATAGGCTAGTCCCTCGTTGCTCCTCCATCTCCAGAGCCCTATACACAAACCTCTTTTCTCTAAGAGGCTTGTGCTGCATGGGAACTCCTTCTGGATATGAGTTCTTAAACTTTGTTTCTTTTTTTGTGTGAAAAACCCCATTGACAGTCTGATAAAAACTATGATCCTCTTCCCAGAATAATGGTTTGTTGAATACATTCATAATTGACAGAAATCTTAAATTTCAGTTAGATGCTAGTGAAAATAAAGATTAATTTTTTAAAGCTACAAATTTTACTAAGACTTTTGGGATACCCAGTATATACCTTATATTCTAATATTAAAGGCCTATTAATTAATGACATAGTTTTGTAGGACTTAGTTGTTATCTTAGAATAAAGAATACTCTCCTTTTAAACCCATTTTTATTCCTTCCTTTCTTTCTTCCCTCCCTCCTTTTTTCCTTCCTTCCTTCCTTTCTTCCTTCCTTCCTTCCTTCCTTCCTTCCTTCCTTCCTTCGTTCCTTCCTTCTTTCCTTCCTTCCTTCCTTCTTTCCGTCCTTTCTTCCTTCCTTCATTTATAAGGAACACATACATGCAAAAAGATACAGTGAGATTACAAGGAATAGATTTACACCAGCTGGAAGATTTTTTTTAAAAAAAAGGAAGAATGGTGATATGTAATAAAGTGAAATCCAAAATAAAATATTATAAGAGACTGACTGAATAACAAATATGTAATTCTCAATTTATACACAACACACAATCCAGCAGTTCAATTCATACAGGAAAGATGAGTGACAGCAGAAGAAAGAGGCAAAAACACAGGGTGTCTCCAAAGTCTTACTGCAGTTTAAGGCTTTAATAGCTTTAATAATAAACAAGAGTGTTTCACAATTCCTATTTATAGAGAATGAAATGAGTAACAGTTAAGAAATCACAGAAATCAAATTGTTTATTGAATAAGTTATAATTATCAGATAAGTGGGAAGATCTCAGTAGGATATACTGGGAACACATTTTTATATGTGTATACTGAGGGAACATTCAGAGTAATTTCTTATTAATTTACTTTTTTGTTTGAACCAGACGTGTGATTTCATTGTTTTAGGGAACTGATGAGGGAACGTCCTCTGCCATTGCAGGTCCAATGCAGGAGCCTTCTCTGTCTGCCATTTCTAGTCTTCCAGAGTACCTAGTGATTAAATGACTCACCCAAGGTTACACACCCATCATGTGTCAGGAGAAGGACTTGAACCCAGGCCTTCCTGATTCTGAGACCCGCTTTCTAGCCGCCAAATTGTGTTGCCTCAATTAAAAGAAAGCTCACTGATGCCTTATGTTTTTACACCAGTGAGTTCCCAATAAATTCCTCTGCCCAGTTGACCCTTCCCTTGTAACAAAGAAAAATAGTCAAGCCAAATCAAGCAATGAAATGTGGCATTCTCTGTGGTGATCCCCAACCTTTCTAAGAAGAAGGGAATGTGTGAGTTGTTTGTCTTTTATAGTCTGGAATCAAGTTCCTTTCAACCTGTTTCCGTTCAATAGCCCTGGCCTTGAGAGTTGGGCATTTAGGGAACCTCAGTTTTAATCTTAGTTCTGCTATGTGCTAGCCTTGTTGAGTTAGGTGGCTTTGGACAAATCACTTAAATCATCTCAACCACAGTTTTCCCTTCCTTAAAATTAAGGTATTGAACTAAAGCCTGGATTCTTAACCTTTTTTGTGTGTCAAACATCCTTTCCCAGAATGTTTTTAAGTTCGTAAAATAAAATGCGGAGGATATGTGTTACATTGAAATACAGTCCTGAAATACTTTTTAAAAACCAAAATCACTCATCCCAGGTTAAGAGCCTTGGTCCAGGAGCGAGGCCCTCTAGGTCTTCAAGTGCTGCCCTTTGACTGAATCCAACCTTCACATAACAAATCCCTTTAGGGGTTCTAGCTCTAGGTCTGGAAGGGACCCTAGAGGTCATTAGTCCAGCCTTCTCCTCTTACAGATAAGGAAGCTGAGGTGTTAGTGTGGTGAAATCACACAGGTAACAAGTACTGAGCTGAAATTTGAACCCAGGTCATGAGGTTAGGTTTTGATCAGTCATTTCAGTTGTGTCCAACTCTTCGTGACCCCATTTGGGGTTTTCTTGGCAAGGGTACTGGAATGGTTTGCCATTTCCTTCTACAATTCATTTGACAAATGAAGAAATTGAGGGAAACAAAGTTAAATGATTTGCCCAGGGTCACAGAGCTAGTAAATGTCTGAAGCTGGATTTGAACTCAGCAGGATGAGCCTTCCTGACTCCAGACCCAGCACTGTGACATCTAGAGTGATTGACTGATAGAGTGAGCATTTATCAAATGCTTGTTATGTACCTAAGCGTCACAGGATCATATCTCTAAAGTAGTAAGGGACCGGAGGGGTCATCTAATCCAACCATCTCATCTTCCAGGTGAGGGATTTGAGGTCAAGGGAGGCTGAATGTTTGTCCAAGGTTACACAGGTGATAAATGGCAAAGGTGACATCTGAACCCAGGTCCTTTGCTTCTAGAGCCAGAGTTCTTTCCACAGAGCCACAACTTCCTCTTTTGACTCCAAATACAGGGCTCCTTCCCTGTGCCATGCTCCTTCTTCAGCACCTAGAAAATCAAGAACGTAGACTGGTAGGAATTTTAAAGAGTGTTGGTGACATCACCAGCAGCCAGAACCATGTTAATATCTGATCTAGCTATGTCATTCTCGACTATGTCAGGAAGCACACTTGGAGGCTTCCGGAGTAGTATTTAGAGAAGACCCTTTGCTTCTGAAGAGCAAAACAGCCCATTGTTCAGTCCAGCATCCGCATTCCTATAAACTTGCTTTTGTCATAGAGTTCACTACTATGGCTGGTATGGCCCTCTGCTACTACGGCCCACTCCTCTGTTCTTAAGTGAGCCCACTCTTGGACTTGGAAGGTGCTCTCTGAGATTTGCTATGACCAAAAGGTTGATCACTCTGTGACTAACTGAATGTTGATCCTTTCCAGATTTAACTATACCAGTCCTCTTGGAGACAGACACACAGTCCATTGCAGGGGCGTGTACTCAAGGTCTTTCCATCTTGGTTTCATACTCCCTTGAGAACCCAGGAACACCTACCTCCACATCACATTGTGGCATTACAGCAGGGCTTGAGTGGACATTGTTAAAAGCTTTTTAAAAATATGTTTTATTGATGACTTTTATCATTAACACAATAGTCATTTACCACCTCCACCCCAATTGAATCCTCCTTTGTGGGGGCTAGGTTGCACAGTGGGTAGAACACTGGACTTGGAATCACAAAGACCTGAGTTCCAATCTTGCCTCAGACACTCATTAGCTACGTGACCCTGAGCAAGACACTTAATCTCTCCCAGACTCAGTTTCCTCATCGGTAAAAAGGTGATAAGAGCAGCACCCACCTCCCAGGTTTGTTGTGAAGATTAAATAACCCAAATAACCTTAAAGCTTTATGTAAATCCTGGCTATTACTGTGATGGAGAAAAGCAATGAAGCAAAAATATCTGACATGGAAACATTGCCAGGTAACATATACGGTATTCTGCCCTTGTTTACATGATAATCTGCCTCAGTAGTCCCCCATTTCTCTGCTGTGAGGGAGGAGGTAAGTTTTATGTTCTTTTGTTTCGAGAGGATTTTTAAAGCAATAATAGGGATAGAAACTTTTGTTTTAAAATGACAGTGTGACCTAACTTCTCGTGTGAGTGACTCTCTCCGACCCTTTTCTTTTCCTGTTCTTCACAGATCATCTTTGACAATAAGGCCCACAGTGGAAGAATTAAAATCAGCCTTGACAATGATATTGCCATCAGGGAATGTAAAGATTGGCACGTATCTGGATCGAGTGAGTGACGGGCTTTTTTAGGATGAATTTCTGAGTAGAAAATCTCTTTAAATTACCACCCTCAAGATCTCTAGGGTGCCGGGTGAGAAATACGGAATGCTCCCAGGTCTCTGGATATCGCCTGAAGTGCAGTTAGGAGTCGGGCAGGGGAAAGGGGGTGGGAGGGCAGGCCATTGCCGATCATTTAGATGGCCTGTTTCTTCTCCGTTCCCGTCCACACCTCCCCAGGTTAGGATGGCAGTTATTTGGATTTAAGGAGAAATGTGGTCAGGGATGTTTTGCCTTGGCTGGAAACTGGTGTGGATGGATGCAGTCTAATCATGAGTTCTGTCAGTCTTCAATCCCCACCTGCCGTAGCACTCACAATAGTGTTTTGGCCTGGACTTAATGCTTAGGGAGCTATAGCAGGTTCTTCTGCAATTATTAGTACAGTGTCAAGATTTAGATTATATGAGTAGCAAAAAAGATTTTATTGTCATTTTTTCCCCTTTGGATGGAACTTGTGATTTCATTGGGAGGGAACTCTCAGTGCCTAGTAGGTGTCAGGCACATAATCCCTAGGGATTAGGTTTGGCCCTGTGATTTCATAGGTATAGGGAACTCCCAGGTGAGGAAATGCCTTCCACCAAGGCAGAGCAGGACCTTTCCTGTAACTTATAGTCTCAGAGGGCACTAAAAAGTTAAGTGACTTGCCCAAGGCAGTGCAGCCAGTATGCACTAGAGGTGACTTGAACCAACATCCTCCTAATTTTGAGGTCTGCTCTCCAACCCCTCACACACAGAACTTAATAAATGCTTTCTTATTCTTTCTTTTCCAGTATGGGGATACCCTCCTCCATACAGACTGGCAACTCATCTGCAATTTATAGTCTTTGAGAGCTACCTCAGGCACTTGCCCAGAAGCACATAGCTCTTACATGTTAGAGGCAAGACTTGAACCCAGGGCTTCCTGCCCCTCTTTCTACCCACTAAGCTATCTTTATTTTCTTTATTAGAATCCACTTGACATTTAGGCGGGTGATTCAATTCAACAGGCATCTATAAAGGGCCTATTATGTGCCAAGCACTGTATGAAGCACAGGGGTATTGGGGGTGAATGGAAAAATGTAATTTTGTTTGGCATTTTGAAATTCATTTCAAGTATTTGATTCTAGAATTCACAAGTGCTTTTAAACACTTATGAAAGCTTCCCAGAGTCTGCTCCATACAATTGAATAAATAAGAATCTTGTTAGATGACTCAGGAGGGATAATTATATTAAAAACAAAAGACCCCTGTGCCCCTCCCCACCTTCAGCTACTGCGTTTTAGATGAATAGTTTGCATAATAATATTGAGCAAGTTCTAGCCATGGAGACCTCTTTACCACCACTCGCTGCGTGCACCTAAGTCCCCATGCACAGGAATGGTGCCTGGCCGAATCTGTATCTTCTATTTAGCATCAGTCAAAGGGGGCCCATGTTGACGCCCCCATCAAACTGAACATTTCCTCTGTAACTTCCTGGACCAGTTCTATAAGTGTATGATGCTAATCTTTTGCAGTACAGAAGAATACTCATTACATGATGATTTTCGACGCCTTTGTCATCCTGACTTGCTTAGCTTCGTTAATTCTCTGCACCCGGTCGGTGGTTAAAGGAATTCAACTCCAAAGGGTGTGTACTGGGTGTCGCGTGTTTGTTCCTTTCTAGAAGTGATACTCTAGGTGCAAAGATTTAAAAATATATGTTGACTGTTATTCTCCTCCCCACTTTTTTGACCCCTCCAATTCTCCCCTAAAGGAATATGTCGACTTCTTCCTCCTCCATTTTAAAAAGGAAGTTTCCATTACTGATCAAATGGCTTTTGTGAATGGATGGTACATTTTGATTATTGTCAGTGACATGTTGACCGTTGTTGGCTCGGTCCTGAAAATGGAAATCCAAGCTAAGGTAAGACAATTCTGCTGCTCACAAAAGCTTCAGTGTTAGACTTGTATTCCTGTTGTCCAAAAACTATGTGTAGCCATTGAAATGAGATCTTGGGCTTCATTGAAAGGCATAGCTTTCAAGAATAAGGAGGTGACAGTGCCATTGTGTGGCAGCTCAGTGGCATAGTGTGGATCAACTCATCTTCCTGAGTTCAAATCTGGCCTTACACATATACTAGCTGTGTGACCCTGGGCAAGTCACTTAATCCTGTTTGCCTCAGTTTCCTCATCTGTAAAATGAGCTAGAGAAGGAAATGGCAAACCACTCTAGTACCTTTGTCAAGAAAACCCCAAAAGGGATCATGAAGAGTCTGAAATGATTGAACACGAGAACAAAAGAGCGGTAGCAGTGGAGTCGTGACTCAGTGGTAATATTTATTAAAGAACTTACCGCAGAGTCTAAAATGTGGTAGGCACTTAATAAATGCCTGTTCCTTTCCCTGCTCAGGGATCCCAAGGGAGAATGTACGCCAAACTTTTTTCTCTCTGCCTCATTACAAAAAGCTTCTGGACTCTTGATTCAACATCGAGATGCTAAATAATGCTATTCTCTAATGTGTAATTTGTGCCTTTTTTACTTAGGATCAGAATGTTCCTAGTGATTTGTTGTTTCTATTAATATCCTTTATGATTACCTGTTGTGTCAGTAATGACAGCTAGCATTTCTGGAGCTCCTGAAGATCTGCAGAGTGCCTGACAAATATTCTCTCATTTGATCCGCACAACCACCCTGTAAGGTGGCTGCCATTGTTTTCCTCATTTTACAAATAAGGAAACTGAGGCAGACAGAAGCAAACTCTATCTTGCCCAGGATCACATGGCTGGTAGTTGTCTGAGGCAGGATTTGAATTCACTACTCCAGGTCTGGTGCTCCAGCCACTGTGTCTTGAACTTCCCCACTATTAAGGGGGGTTGGCTAAGCCTGAAAAAAATAGTGCCAGGACCCAGCAGAGGGGTTCTTAATCTTGACTGCAAAATGGCTCACTTTCTACATCTCTCTCTTTCTATGTCTAGAAACTCATCTCGTATAGAATACAAATATCAACCAGTAGTGAGCATAAGAAGTGTTTGATCTCTTTGGGTCAAATTATTTGACTTTCACGTGCCTCATTTTTCCTGTTTGTAAAATGATGATTCTCTTGGTGCATGGGGCAGGTAGGTGGCACAGTGGATAGAGTGCCCCGGGCCTGGAGTCAAATCTGGCCTCAGACACTTATTTGCTGTGTGACCCTGGGCAAGTCACTTAACCCCGTTTGCCTCAGTTTCCTCATCTGTAAAAGGAGCTGGAGAAGGAAATGGATAACCATTCTAGTGGCTTTGCCAAGGAAACCCCAAATAGGGTCACGGAGAGTCAGATGTGACTGAAAACTACCAAACGACAACACCTCTCTTGATTCTCTACTCCAGGAAAGTCGTTCGGTGGAAAGCACTAGACTTGTAGGTTAGAAGACCTGGGTTTAAGTTTTACTTCTGCCATCTGCTACCCATGTGACCTTGAGTGACTGACTCAGTTTCCTCATTTGTTAAATGATAACAATGCCATTGGTCTTATTAAACTCACAGGGTTATGGTGAGCATAAGTTGAGATGATAAAAAGGAAGGGACTTTGAATCCTACAAATCATACATATGATTCTATAAAACACGTCATATGTTTTATAGTTTATAATATAGTATTATGTCACATGTCATATTGTGTCATATGTGTGTGATAAAATGTCACATGTTACATGTAATGTTCATATAGTATGTAGAATTATAATATATTGTATAGTATTTTATTACATATAGCATGTGTACTAAAACATTACCTATCCCCATATGGCATGGTCTCACGGCACTCAACCATCTTGAGTTCCCACCTCAGAACTTTCTCCAGCTAATGCAACAGGCATTTATTAAGTGACTGTTATGTTTCAGACACAATGTTAGGCTTTCTTTCTGGCTGTGTGATCCTAGGCAAATCACTTAACCTCTATATGACTCAGTTTCTTTCATTTTAAAATGGGGATAATAATAGCACCTACCTCCTGGTATTATGAGGCTCAAATGACATAGTATTTCTAAAATGCTTGGCACAGTGCCTGGCACATAGGCGTTATGTAAATGCTAGCCGTAATCATCATCACTTCCATGGTGGTAGTGGTGGTGATTCTTAATTATTATTATTGTTATAATTGAGTGAAGACGGCCCCGTGCAGGGATAGGGAAAACGTAACGTTTTCAGTAGTAACTTCCACACAGCTATTATGGCTATATTAACGAACCTAAGCTACGGCGTATAAAAGGTGGGGGGCGCATGCTTACAGTGTCTCTCTGGGTCTCTGTCTAGAGCCTAACCAGTTACGATGTCTGTAGCATCCTTCTGGGGACCTCGACCATGCTTGTGTGGCTCGGAGTCATTCGCTACCTGGGCTTCTTCCAGAAGTACAACGTAAGGTCTTTTTCTCAGGATCTCTGGGGTGGTTGGCACTTCTTTGGCATCTTCTCATTGGACCACCGGAGCCTGAGGGCAGGTGGTAGGGTGCTCACCGATGGTGCTTCTTTCCCGCAGCTCCTCATTCTGACTCTTCAGGCAGCATTACCCAATGTGATTCGATTCTGCTGCTGCGCCGCCATGATCTATCTGGGCTACTGCTTCTGCGGCTGGATCGTCTTGGGACCTTACCATGTGAAGGTGTGCAGAAACAGTCCTGTTTCTCAGGCCTTGCCTGAGTGTCAGTAACTTAGAACTTCTGGGGCAAAGAAACAAACAAACAAATCCATTTAGAAAATATTGTTAGTCCCTCCGTTGCAGATTTGGGGGGCTCCGTGGGTGAGCAATGTTGCATGTATTTTGTCTGTTTTCAATGTAGGGATCTTTTTGGCTGACTTTTAACATCTTCCTCCTTGTTTCTTTAAAAAAGAAAGTCCTCCTTCTAAAGAATGACTCTGGGGAGAAGAGACAGATGCAGGTGGGGGTGTGCTGGAGCCAGGTCCTAACTGCTTGCCCAGTCAATTGTTCAGTTTTCAGTGTGAACATTTAAACCTTGGAAGTCTGTGAACATTACATGATTCCTTGTTCTGTTGGATCTTGGAGAAAATGTTAATAATACATAGGAAAGGGAAGAGGAAGGGAATAAGTATTACACAGCTCTTACTATATGCCAGGCACTGTGTTAAACGCTTTACAGATACTAGCATATTTAATCTTCACAACACCTCTGCTAAGTAGATGCTGTTGAGTTTATAGGTGAAGAAACTGAGGCAAACAGGTTAAATGACTTGTATGGGGTCACACAGCTATGAACTATCAGAGACCAGCTCAGGTCTTCCTGACTCTAAACTCAGAGATCTATCTGACATGTCAACTAACTGCCTCTTTATTTTTTTTTTCTGAGGGGGGAAGGTAGGGCAGTTGGCATTAAGTGGCTTGCCCAAGGTCACACAGCTAGTAAGTATGTCAAGTGTCTAAGGCTAGATTTGAACTCAGGTTCTCCTGACTCCAGGGCTGGTGCTCTACTCACTGCACCACCTAGCTGCCCCCTAACTGCCTCTTTAAATTAAACTTAATTATCTTAAATTAAGCTTAAAAGTGTTCCATGTGTACAATTTCCACCCCTTCCCCCACCAAGTCAGTTGTTAAACATTTACTGGTGGACACATGGAGAAATTAAATGATGTGTAGACAATAAAATATTTTTTAAAATAATTAGATACAAACACTTGAGATTCAAAATGTAATTTGTGACCAGCTTGAGAAACATTGAATGGTTATTCTCAGGATCAAGGAAGTATACAGTAAATTGTATAAATATATACTGCTACTAATTACTGACCTTTATTTAATGCTTTACAGTTTGCAAAGTCCTTTATCTCCTTCAATGCTCTACTTACCATCCCCATTTCATAGCTGAGAAAATTGAGGTTCAGAAATATTGACCTCAAAGTTTGCCAAGCACTTTACAAGCCATTATTTTATTGGATATTGCAGTTATCATGCCCATTTCAGAGCTTCTGAGATCCCAGTCTGGTAGAGTGAGAAAAGTCAGAAAAGCTAGTTCTGAATCCTGGCTCTATGGCATTTACTACCCATGTCACCCTGGCAAAGCACTTGACCTCTGGATCTCAGTTTCCTTCTCTGGAAAAAGAGGGAGCTGGATTGTTTGGACCATTCATCTTCCTTCCAGCTTTCCTGCATTCCTAGGTAACTTGCCAGGAGTCAGTAAATGTTTATTAAGCTCTCAGTGTGTGCCAGGGCAGCTAGGTGATGCCATAGTGCCTAGAACATTGGGTTTGGAATCAGGAAGCCTCATGGTTTCCAGTTCAAATCTAGCCTCAGATGCTTCTTAGCTATGTGACCCTGGGCAGGCCACTTTAACCTCTGTTTGCCTCAGTTTCCTTGACTGTAAAAGGAGGATAACACCATCAATCTCCATGGATTGTTTTGAAAATCAAATGAAATAATATTTGTTAAAAAGTGCTTAGCATAGACATGGGACATAGTAGAGGCTATTTAAATGGTTAATTCCCTTCCCTTTTAAAAATGTACAAAAATAATTACAAAGAAGTTAGCTAAAAATTCACGTTGAGGATTTTGAAGATTCATTCATTTACATCACTGTTTTGAGTCTAATATCTTCAGCTGGTTTCCTTCAAGTCGCAGTTCAAATCTTACCTTTTTTGGGGGAAAACTTCCCATGTCTCTCCAGCTTGTGGGACCTCTCACATTACCTTCTCTTTCCTCTGCATTTGTTTTGTATAGACCTAGATTTTGTTTGTTTGCTTGTTTTTTTACCAGTTATCTCTCCCATTAGGATGTGAACTCTCTGAGGGGAGTGACTGTTTGGGCCCATTTTTGTGTCCCCGGTGCCTAGCACCGTGCCTGGCACGTGCTGGTGCTATGTAAATGCTTCTTAATCAATTGCTTTAGCTAGACGTATAACCCCTCCTAGCCTCGGCTTGTGAATCGTTTCTGAAATAGATCAAAATCTTGCTCTTTGAAAAAGTAGGAACAAGGCTTGGACTGGCAGTGTGATGAGATTGGTTACAGCCTGGCCTACTTCATGCTTGTGTTAAATGGGGCATGAAGAAGGAACAGCTTGTCTTGGAGAAATGATAGAATAAACTTGTACATATGTGATTGATGCAGTAAACACTGGCCCTATCGCTCTGATCATGATTTAAACCAGGGGTTCTTAACCACTTTTTTTGGTACCCTGGACCCCCTTAGCAGTCTGGTGAAGCTGTTGGACCCCTTCTGAAAACAATGTTTTTGAATGCATAAAATATATAGGTTTACAAATGAAATCAATTATTTTAAAATATAGCTTTCAAATTTTTTTTTAAAAAATCCACAGATCTCAGGTTACATTTTAAATTAAATTAAAAATTTTTTTAAACCAATTCACTTCGATGGCTACTAGATAGACCCAATAAGGTAGGATAGTAGATAGAGCATTTGACCTTAAGTCAAGAAATCATTGTTTGGTTGTTTCAGACTCATTGTGACTGCATTTGGAGTTTTCTTGGCAGATATAGTGGCTCATTTTACAGACGAGACCAACTGAGGCCAACAGGGTGAAGTGACTTGCCCAGGGTCACACAAGCTAGTAAGTGTCTGAGGTCAAATTTGAACTCAGGGAGGTGAGTCTTCCTGACTTCAGGCACTGCACTCTATCCATTGCAGCGCCTAGCTGCCTAAGTCACCTGGATTCAAATCCTACCTCACACATTTTTATTAGAGGGCAAGTTATTTAACTTCTCTCTGCCTATTTCCTCATCTGTAAAATGGGGATATAATAGCACCTTCCCTATCAGGGTTGTTGTGAGGATAAAATGAGATAACATTTATGAAGCGTTTTGAAAACTTTTAGAAACACTATAAAAATAGCAGCCATGGTGCTATTTAGTAGTTAGTAGTAGTGGTTAGTAGTTAATATTTAGTAGTTAGTAGTAGCAGTTAGTAGTTAGTATTTAGCAGTTAGTAGTAGTAGTTAGTAGTAGTAGTTAGTATTTAGTAGTTAGTAGCAGGACAAAAGTGTTGCACTGGATGTGGAGTCAGACGACGTGGATTCCAACCCTTGCTCTGGGTTTTAAAACCTGTGTGACCTTAAGCAAGGCACTTCAACTCCCTGGGCATTGGTTTCCTTATCTATAAAATGGAGGGGTTGCTGGAGATTGGTGATGTCAAACCCAAATATAAATAAATGGTGGCCACTCACCTGTACCTAAGGATCCCTGCAGGCCCCATGTTGACTTAGTTTTACAATGTAATATCTATGTTTTATTATATTTTTATTTGTTTTGTTAACTATATCCCAATTACATTTGACTCTGGTTCACGAAGCACTCAGGAGTTTTGCTGACCTCAGTGAGCTTGGCACCACTGGCTCAGGTGAACTGTGTTGCTGTTCAGTCGTTTCAGTCATATCAACAACTCTTCCTGACCCCTTTTGGAGTTTTCTTGGCAAAGCTACTGGAGTGGTTTGTCATTTCCTTCTCCAGCTCATTTTACAGATGAGGAAACTGAGGCAAACACGGTGAAGTGACTTGCCCAGGGTCACACAGTTAGGAAGTGGCTGAGGCTGGATTTGAACTTAGGTCTTCCTAACTCCAGGCCCTGAACTCTAGCCACTGTGACATCCTAGATGATTTTGCTGGTCCCTTCCAGTTTTAAATCTACAATCCTATACAACGTTTGAAAGTGGTGTAGGAGGTATTAGGGGTCACTCTTGAATGTTGTGTCATGAAAAATGTCTAGGTGTGAAAAGACCATGGATTTTAAAGAGTACGTTTGTCTGTTTGGTCTTTTCAGTTCCGGTCCCTGAACGTGGTCTCCGAATGCCTTTTTTCTCTCATAAATGGAGATGACATGTTTGCCACATTTGCAAAAATGCAGCAAAAAAGTTACTTGGTTTGGTTGTTTAGTCGGATCTACCTGTACTCTTTCATCAGCCTCTTTATCTACATGGTTTTAAGTCTCTTCATCGCCTTGATTACTGACACCTACGAAACAATCAAGGTAAGTCTGGCAAGCCCACAATTTCAGGTTGAGAAGGGTGTTCCATCAAGAGTGGGTCTCCGAAGGAGAAGCTACTCCTTGGGGATGGGACTTAGAACTTTAGAGGCAGGAAAAAAGAGCATAGAACCATCAGGGGTCCTCACTGGGGAGAGGAAAAAACTGGAATCTCAAAGATATTGAAATGGAGTAGTGAGGGAGGAAAGAACCTTCAGCTTCTGAAGTGTTCAGGGTTTTACCTCTAAGCATCTCTCCCTACCACAGGGCATAGCTCACAGACTGAAAGATGGGGGATCAAGTAGACTTGGGATCAAATCTCCACCCCACCCCCTTAACCACTTAATAGATGCGTGATGCTGAATAAGACACTCAGTTTCTTCATCTGCAAAATGGGGATAATTGTAGCACAAGGCTATTTTGAGCAATCAGATAAGATAGTTTCTGGGAAGGGCATTGCCAACCATTTCCTCTCTCACATGCTTTCTAACTTTCTAAAAGATATTGTAGGGGGTGGTGATCCTTAGGCAGAAAAGCAGGGAGCTTCAGGAAACCAAATCTAAATTTTGGGGTGAAGAATGTTCAGTCTTTTATGTGGCCAGCCATGCTCCCATCCTTTGTAGTAGGATGTGCTATTTTCTAAAGTGTTCAGTTGCATTCAGTCACTTCTAGATCAGAACACACTGTACTGTGTGGTTATACGCCCATGGATCACCTTCCATGCCTAAAGATGAGAAGAAGAGATTTGAAGATGGTGTGGTGACTCAGACTTTAAGTTTCTTATATCATGATGTTTAAAATGTGTTTGGGCTCAAAGCTAATAAACATGAGTTGGCAAATAACTAAATAACTTCAGGAAGGTAGGGTGGTGCCATATTGTTTCAGTTGGTTTCTAGTTGCATCTGACTCTTCATGACCCCATTTGGCAGAGATCTTGGAGGGGTAGTTTGCCATTTCCTTCTCCAGCTCATTTTAAAGATGAGGAAATTGAGGCAGACAGGGTGAAGTGACCTGCCCAGGGTCACACAGCTAGCAAGTGTCTTGAAGCCAGATTTGAACTCTGGAAGATGAGTCTTCCTGACTCCAGGACCAGCAGTCTATCCACTAAGCCACCTAGCTGCCCAATTAGAAAAGTGCCAAAGTAGGAAGTTCCAAGTTAGGAGTCAGAGGACTCGAGTTTGGCTCCCAGCTCTGCCAAGCATTACCCATGTGACCTGGAACAAGTTGCTTAAACTGTCTAGTGCTGTTTTGTCTCTTGTAAAGTGAAGAAATTAGGTGTCTTTCAGCCCTAAATCTATGATCTTGTGACGTTGGCACTTAACAGTAATATTGAAGACCCATCTTGATGTGTGTGATAAAATACTAGGCATTATTTTATTCAATTCAGTAAATATTCATTATAATTAGAATACTGAGTTATTTAGAGGGATTTATGACGCTGTCTTATAGAAAAGAGGCTTTAGCCTTTCCTTCATAGGAAGGGACCCTAGAGGCCAGTTAGTACAGTCTCTACATGAACAAGAGGCCACTCTAATATTCCCCACAAGTGACCATCTTACCTTTGATTGAAGACCTCCAGTATGGGGGGAACTCATCCCCTCCCAAGGCAGCCCTTTCCATTTTGGGACAGCTCTGATTCTTAGGAATTTTTTCGTATCAGGTCTAAATTTAACTTATTAAAACTTCTGTCTCTTGCCCCCTGTTCTGCCCCTGTAAGGCCAGGCAAACTATACCTATTCTCTTTTCTACTTGATAACCCTTCAAAGCTTGAAGATCCTAACTGTTGCCTCTGAATTCCAATTCCACTCCCTTTCCTTCCCCCCCCCCCCCGCCAAAAGTCTTCCCTTCTCCAGTATAAATCTCCATAGTTCCTTCATCCATAGATAGTATGATCCTATGCTCTTGAGGCTGTTGGCTATCCTGGACACTCTCTAGCTTATCAGTTGGTTATTTAATGGTGTCTTTCTCTACAATTTTAATTCACATTCATCTTATTAAGGGTGATTTAGAGCACATTTTCATACAATTGCTTATGGTTTGCAATTTTTGAATTTTGAATCAACCACTTACCTACCAGGAAGTGGCTTTTGGTCATATAAGACTCATAGGACTAGAGCTGGTAGAGATTCAGAGACCCCATATTCCAATCTTTTTCATTTTACAAATGAGAAAACTGAGATCTTCCTGTTAACAGCTGATAGGACTGGAGCCAGGACTTCACATGCGGGTCTGACCAAAGCAGGGGATGGTGGAATACTTACTTCCTTTGTTCTCAACACCGTGTTTATTCCAGTGTGCCCTGTGATCTGCCCGTGAGCCTTAGATCATGCCCGTGGCTCCAGAGCACTTTGCCAACTGAAGCTAACCTCAAGGCTGAGGAATAACTAGGTGGCTAAATGGAAACCGTTCCCCTCATGGATTCTTGAAATCCTGAACTACAAATTTTAGGGTCACCTGTAAGCTGAAACCAGCCTTCCCCAAGACATTCTTGATTCTCATTCCTACCACACTGAAGTCTAGTGGCTGAAGATCACTGGTCACTCTGCAGATGAAGAAACAGAGTGTCTTGCTCAATATCACCCACCTGTCAAGTGGCTAAAGGGGGAATTTGAACTCAGGTCTTCTTGATTCCCAATCTTGCAGTCTGTGAACTATGCTATGCAACAAGGAGAGATGCTTTGAATATTTCAGGAGGTCACCAGTAGGGCCATAAACCCATGCATAAAAACCCCTACTGGCTGCCTATTGATTTAGAAAACCACAAATTGACATCACCTATGTTGCATTTTATTTTTACTTATTTTGTTAAACATTTCCCAATTACATTTTTAATCTTGTTCCAGCTGCACTTGGGGAGTTCTGCAGGTTTTGAGTTTGAGGCCTCTGCACTAGACTAGCTAGGATCCTAGTAGCCAAATGACCCCTGAGCAGTTTCCTTCAGGCCAATCTGGAAATGAGGAAGAACTTCCAAGGATAGGGTGGTGCTAGGACAGTGGTATGATGGGAAAGATTTTTTTTAATGCCTGGGGGAATATACGCACAGCAGTTTTCTATTTAATCTTCATTTTTCACATTGTGTCCATCACTTTCTTAAGACTAGACAATCAAACCCAGATTTGTGGCATTTGCTGATTTCTGAGGTATAAATGTTCACACTGGAAATTTAACAATCAGCTCTTGGTAAGGGATGTAGTTCTAATTCCCCTCCCTCTCCCTACCCCAACCCCCTTCTTTTGATACCTTCACCGTATTGCTCCTTTCCCAATCCCTTTGGATTTGTAATGGGAGACTAGTCTCTTTCTCATTTTTAAGTGAGATAAGGCATGTGAAGTGCTTTGAGAATTTCGGAGCTAGTATATATATCTCTTACTGTTACTGTTGTTACAACACTCCAGCCCACAAACTCTTCACACTCTCTCTCCTACACTTAAGGCTAAGATGACATCACTCATGGAAGGATTCCCTGGATCCAGAGGAAATGTCCTAAGACAAAACAGACTTCTCTCCCAGCTTCACTCTAATCTGACCAAAGCTCTTTATAATTAATACCCAGGGAGATAAAATTATAATGCAAAATGACTGCAAGAAAGTTACAAAAAGATCATGTATCTAGTCCCTCTGCTTCATTTTACAGATCGGGGTAACTGAGGCTCAGGTCTTAAGTGACCTCCCAAGGGCAAATCAACGTGTGTGACTTGGGCAAGGAGCTTAAGCCCCCTTTGCCTCAGTTTTTTCATCTATTACAACAAAGGTAGGGGGGCAATCGTGACAGCATCTACCAACCAGAGTTGTTGTGAGGATGAGATAATATTTGTAAAGTGGCAGGCATATAGTAGGTGCTAGCCAGGGGAAGTAGTAGCAGTCATAGGAGTAGCAGTAGTAATAATGGAAGTCGTCATCATCTTCATCATTGTGGTGTCTTCATCTCAGAACCAGGATTAGAGTTTAGGGCTTCTGATAACTGGCGTTTGGTATAATGTGAAGGGTAGGGTGTTTCTGCTTTAGATATAGAGCTGGAAGGCATTTTAAAAATAGCTAGGTTATCTCGGTACAGAGTGAAATAAATCAAGATAACCTGAGTTTGAATGCAGTGTCAGATACTTGCTATGTCTGTGACCCTGCACAAATCCCTTAACCTCTGTGCCTCATTTTCTTGATCTATAAAGTTGGGTACACAGACTATACACAACCACATGCACGCACACACATGCACGCACGAATGCACACACGCACATATATTTGTGTGTCTAATGGTAGCCGTCTCTGTGGTGGGGGGGAGGGGAAAAAAGAAATTTACATAATATTTTATTATATATTTAAAAGAAATAATAAGTTGTACATAATAGGTTTGCAATTTCATATGCAATCATTTTTAAAATTATACTATGTTATGGAAATGATTTTTTATTCCATGAATTAAAAATTTTTAAAAACAATTTAAAAAATAATCAAATGGGCCACACAGAGGTTAAGCTGTGTATTCTTAACATATCCCCCTTCTAGACAGTAAAGTTTCATCCATTCAAGAGTTGTCTTATTTAAACATTCTCCTTTATCAAAAAGCCCCACATACTACCTTCTAGCACAGTGGTAACCAACAGTCAGGAAGACCTGAGTTCAAATCAGGTCTCAGGTACCTACTCTGAGCCAGTTTCCTCACTTGTAGGATGATAATAGTAATAGTACCTACCTCCCAGGGTTGTTCAAATGAGTTGCATTTGGAAAGCACTACACTTTGTAAACCTTCAAGGGCCATATAGATACTGTTATCTTCATCATTATTACTAGCATGTAATCCAACCCTTTCATTTGACAGAAAAGGAAATTGAGAATAAAGGACTTGTCACCAATAACCGTATGAGTAGTTAGTAGCAGAACCAGGCCCCCTGACATGACAGCACCCTTTCCACTGCATAATGGATGCCTGCTTAGAGGAAATTTCTTCTGTGGTCTGTCTCCGAGTAGATTTACAGTTGTTTTACAGGGCATGTTAAAGTATGATTCCTTTCCCTTTCCTCTCTAGCATTACCAACAAGATGGCTTTCCGGAGACTGAACTGCACACATTTATGTCTGAATGCAAAGATCTGCCCAACTCTGGTAGATACAAGTTGGAAGAGGAGACCAGGAAGTCTCTCTTCTGCTGTTGTAAATAGTAAGTCTCAAATTCTTGGTTGCCACAGAGTACAAAGTGACAGGTAATTTGGAGATCACTGGCTTATGATGGAAGTGGGATCCCCGTTCTCTGAGGAGATACTAAGTTGTTGGGTTACTCATGTTCTTTTAGAAGAACATTAGTGTTGTTAAAAGTAGTATTTAGAATGCTTTGGGGTTTTATGAGTGTTTTGGTGGGTTGCTCCTTGAAGGAGAGGAACACTGTTTCTTTTTAATAATCAAAGATTATCTTATTTTAAAGTTTGCTCTTTCTCACATATTTTATACTCATTTTTTTTCTAGTTGCTACTTCTGTCTTGCTTCCTACAAATGTCATTGCTTCTTGACCTGCGCCCCACCCCCCAGACATTCCCTCCCAATCAAATGCAAATACAATAACGTAAATGAAAAGATGACTAACAGGAAAAGTACATGTCCCTGATGAAAGTTTGCATTAATTTTCTCCCATCAACAGTCTTTGACGATCAGAAATGTGGATCTGGAAAAAAAAAAGACAGAAACCACCTCTAGGGTTTGATTTGAGCCTAAAACCTAGCTCCCAGTTCTGACAAAGTCAGGGAATAGGGCAATTCATAGCATTATAATTGTTAGAAATAGAATAGGAAACCTTTTTATGAGAGAGAAGGAAACAGAGGCCAAGATAGGAGAGGTGACTTAAAACACTTTATATCTGTGCTCATGGCTGGCGACAACTGTATGTTAATAATTTTTTCATATAGAGGGGTTTCTTAGCACTTCAGTCTCATGGAAAATAGTAACAAGATTTAAAATTTTTAAATTTATTTTATTTTAATTTAGCAACCATTTCCATAACATAATATAATTTTTAAAAAGATGATTGCACATGAAACTACAAATAGATTAACAAGATTTTTACAAATATTTTTCCTGTGGTTGGGATGGGGTGGGGGTAGGGTCGAGATTCTATGGTTCTTGGTGTTTTGGGACAACAGTCATGTTTTAAAAGATAAATTGTCAAGGTCACTTTACAGGGACTTTACCTTTTGAAATAAAAAAAAAAGTTGTGTTCCCATTTCTGAGATTGCTGAAAACATCTATCTCAGGGAAAACATAAGGACACAAAAATAATTCAATTTTTGATTCCTTCTTATAATCTCCTATTGATGTGAGGCAGAGCATTTCTTAAGGGATAAGATGCCATTTGTTAAAGTAGAAACTAATTTGAGGGACTTTTAAACAGTGAAATAAGGAGTTTCTTAAGTGGGAAAGTAGGCTGTTTGCTTTTTTTCCAGAAGAAATTGACAAGCTTTATGTATATTTTATCTTTAAAGGTCTTGATGAAATCCTTGAAGCTGTGAAATCTCTCTGCTATTATCGAGTATTGAACAGCAATAATGACCAAGTGTGTCTGAAATGGAAAATTTTGAAGGAAAATGAATGTAGGATATTGTGTGTGTGTGTGTGTGTGTGTGTGTGTGTGTGTTTAAACAAACCCAGAAAAGTAGAAAATTAATATGTATCTCCTTCTGGTTGCATTTTCCTAGGCCTATAAGTTCTGATTATATATATGTATGTATACATCTATGTGTGTGTGTATATATGTATATGTATGTCCTGTGAGTTCTGAGGTTTGTATTATAGTCATTCTTAGAATTTCCCGGAGATGCAGTGGATGTTTTAAAATTGTGTTGTTCAGCTTGATGGAGAGGCAACCTGGCATAGGAGATGATGTCCTGGCCTTACAATGAGACTCTTGTCAGGAAAGCCTCTGAAGCATACACATTGTATGACCATAGGCGTTTCACTTAGTCTCTTACCGTCCCAGGAAACTCCCTAAGACTACCACTTTTTTACAATTCAATTTTGTTTTATTTTCAATTCCAAATACTCTTCCTCTCCCTTTCCCTCCCCAACCCACTGAGAAGGCAAGAAAAAGTGAAAACCATTACAAATATGTATAGCAAGATCATAAATTACCGGAGAGTTACCAATCTAGGCTACTGGAGGAAATTTCCAAACTGGGAAACCATACTAATGAGGGAGATAAAAATCATCTGATTAGTTCATCTTGGCTCTCTTTTTTTCCTCTGGGTCTTCTGCAGAAGGAGCGATATCTACAGAAATGTCCAAAGTGTTTGGGTGGAACAGGTTCAAACAGAAAACATTGGCTTTAGAGATACAATAAGTGCCCAGAGAGCTAGGACTAAAAGTGCCTGGCATACAGGGCTTAGGAATAGGGATGTGATTTCATCAGTATCTCAAACTCCAAGATGAAGAAATTCCCCAACCAAGGTAGATTGGTACCTTCTCTGAAATGTAAAATCTTAGGGAACTGCCCCGTAGTATTGAGAGTCATGGGACTTGTTCAGGGTCAATCAATTGAGTATCAAAGGTCAGACTTGAACCAGATCTTCTTGGCTTAAAGCCTATTCTCTATCTTGGCCATCTTTCACCTGGCACATAGATGGTATTTAATAAATGCTTTTTGAGTATAATTTGATTGAATTATAAGCTTGGAGTTTTGATTACCCTTCTGGGGTTAAGCTTCTGGTTGGGGAACATGTTATTTTGTTGAGTTTATTTTTTCCCCATTCCACTTAGTACCCCCTCCCCCATGCTCCAAGCTCCTTTAAAATGGTAAGAGGCCATGATAAGGGGAGAACTCAATAAATTTCAGTAGTAGTGACCACGGCCAAGAGAGGCAATGGCTTCTCATAGGCAGAGATTGCACCCAGGAATTGTGGGACTGAACGTTGAATATGTTTTTAGAATTGGATTCAAACTGAGATGTTCTAGTGTGGGATGCTGGTTGAATAATAATAATGATGATAACTAGCATTTCAATAGCATCTTTGTGCTTTTTGCAATAATAAAAATGGCATTTAGATAGCACAAAGTTATTTTTAATTTATTTTATTATTTATTATTTTAACTGTGCTAAGAGTTTTACAAATATTCCATTGGGTTTGGCTGAATATATATGAGAGGTGACATATGATCATCCCCTAGGGCTATGGAATGATGCCATCTTTTGCTCAGGCACCAGCTTCAAGGAAACAGCTGGGTGCATTAGCTGTATGAGCAGCTCAATGAAAATGTTGCCATCCTTGCCAGTGGTAGAGAAGACATTTTCCTGGAGATGTGGAATAGACTGGGAATTTTCTAAGGTCAGGTCAGCCTCCAGTCTGGGAGACTAGTGAGCAGAGTGAGTTTGAACAGGCTTAAGCAGGTCTATTGCAATGGGGGAAGGCAGAAAAATAGAAACCTAGAGAAGCTGTAATTTTTTTTTGAACAGTTGGAGCCAGGCCTGCAGTCAGGAAGACTCATTTTCCCTGGGTTCAAATCTGGCTTCAGATACTTACTAGCTGTGTGACCCTGGGCAAGTCACTTCACCCTGTTTACCTCCATTTCCCCATCTGTAAAATGAGCTGGAGAAGGAAGTTGCAAACCACTTCAGTATCTTTGCCAATGAAACCCCAAATGGGGTCATGAAGAGTTGGACACAACTGGAAACAACTGAATAAAAACAAAGTTGAGTTGCAGGAAAATATGCAGCACTTAAACCTGCCTCATTTGCCTTTATGTTTCTTTAGCCCTAAATGGTTGAGCCAATGGACCAGCTGTAGTGGCTGATAGCTTGGGCAGGTTCATAAGCTCACCTGAATCTAAACTACCATCTCAAATGAGATAATATGTGTAAAGCACTTAGCACAATGCCTGGAACTTGTAGACTTGTTGTAGTAGGAAGGCCGAATTTATGATCTCAAAAAGGATCGTATGTATATCTGAATGGTTCGAAATCGTCGGGTATATAGAATTCTCTAAGCAGAAGGCATCAAAAAATTTATTCAGGGCCCAGAGCAACAAATTAGCTAACCAACCTCCCCATTCCAGTATTGTGAACACAAGCCGCCAGGCCCAGTAGGCCCGCCTCACAAGAGTAGCCAGGAGGCCACAGAAAAATAAGATGGCATAAATCATATTCACTGGCCTCAAGTCCTTGCTTGAACTCCTCTGTTCACACAGGGGTCGGCTCTGCTTCAGATTTTTTCAGCTGTAGTTTCTTGCCTCTCCTCGACCAGAGTCCAGAGACCAATTGGTTCTGGAGTTGGCACCTCTTAAGTCATCAATCTACACCTACACAGGTTTCACACCTGATAGGGCTTTGGGCCTGGGGCTTAGCACTTAACAGGTGAAAGTACTTTCAAGGTGAACAAAAGCCAAACTCCTCAAAGGCACCCATTAAACTAAGCCCATTTTGCCTTACTGGCACACTTGTTCCCTTCCCCCTCTTCTGCCCTTCACTGACATCCCTGTCCACATACAGTCCATGCCAAGTTAATCTATGGGAAAACAGAGTTCATTGACCTAAGGCTAGAAAAAGAGGAGTTCAGGTTTTTCCTGCTGTAAGGAGTTCATTTGGTTTTGTATCGGTTGTTGCCCTGGACCTATGATTCAACAGTATAGGGCATTCCTGGTGTGGAAAGCTCCTCTCTCAATATAGATTGGCAATTCTTCTATAACTTAAAAAGTTTTCTGGGAACTAAGATATTAAGTGACTTATCCAGGGTCACATAGTTAATGTGAGTTATAGTCAGGACCTGAAGCCAGGTATTCCTGATTCTAAGGATAGCCACTGCCCTGCAAATATCACATTGACTTTAATTCTTAGAAGAAAAGGCTGTGTGCACAGGCTAAGAATATTAAAATTTGTTCAGAATATAATTAAGAATGACTCCATCTGTTAAACACCAAACTATAAATCCTAAAAATCAAAGGAGAGATGGACAAAATTGAACACACACAAAAAACCCTAATAATTGAACTAATAAATAAAACTAGGAGCTGGTTTAAAAAAAACACAATAAAATAAGTTATTAGCTAACAACTTGATTAAAAAAAAGAAAGAAGAAACCCCAATCGACAGTATCAAAAATGAAAAAAGTGAATTCACAACAAATGAAGAAGAAATAAAGGAAATTATTTGGAACTGTTTTGCCCAACTCTATGCCAATAAAACTGACAATGTAAATGAAATGGATGCATATTTACCAAAATGTAAATTGCCTAGATTAATCTTATCTTAGAAAAAGAAACTGAACAAGCCATAAATGAACTCCCAAAGAAAAAACCCCAAGACCAAACAGATTTACAAACAAATCCTACCAAACATTTAAACTTCAAATATAAAGTATTTTTTAAAGGAAAAGAATTGATTCTACCAAATTCCTTGTATGTCACAGGTCTTGATACTTAAACTAAGGAGAATCAAAACATAGAAAGAAAACTATAGACCAATATCACTAATGAACATTGATATAAAATTTTTAAATAAAATATTAGTAAAGAGACTATAGCAACATATCACATTTACACTAGGAATGCATGGCTGATTCAACATCAGGAAAATTATAAACATAATTGACCATATTAATAACAAAAACAATAAAAATCATATGATCATATCAATTGACATAGAAAAGGGTTTAACAAGATACAACACCCTCTCCTGTTAAAATAACTACTATGCATAGGAATAAATGGAGCTTTTTTCCAAATGATAAATAGTATCTACCTAAAACCAAGAGCCAGTATTATTTCTAATGAGCTTAAACTACTTGCCTTTGCAGTAAGATTAGGGGTAAAGGGGTAAAGCAAGGATGTCCATTATCATTATTGTTCAATACAGTGCTGGAAATGTTAACTATAATAGTAATAATAAAAGAAAAAAATTGAAGGAATTAGCATTGGCAAGGAGAAAACCAAATTATCACCTTTTGCAGATGAATTAGAGAACCCAAGAAAATTAACTAAAAAACTAATAGAAATGATTAACTTTTGCAGAGTTGTGGGATATGAAATATACCTACAGAAATCATTGGCATTTCTATATATTACCAACAAAATACAGCAGGAAGAGAGAGAAAGAGAAATTCCATTTAATATATCTACAGACAGTATAAAATATTTGGGGTCTACCTGCCAAAGCACACATAGGAACTATATAAATACAATTACAAAACGCTCTTCACACAAATAAAAACATCTAAATAATTGGAGAAATATTAATTAATCATGAGTAGGCAAAGCCAATATTATTAAAATGACAACACTACCTCAATTTACTTATTAAGTGTTATTATATCCATCAAATTCCAAAGGATTGCTTTACAGAGCTAGTAAAAACAATAAAATTCATCTGTCAACAATCTGTGAACAAAAGGTCAAGAATTGCAAAAGGAATTAATTTAGAAAGTGCAAACAATGGGGGCCTGGCAGTACTAGATTTCAAAGTATACTACAAAGCTGTAATAATTAAAACAACTTGGTGCTAGGTAAGAAATAAGTTGATCAGTGGAACAGAGTAGGTATCTGATATATAGAAGCAAATGACCATAGTAGCCTCGTATTTGACAAACCCAAAGATCCCAGGCATTGGGGCCAGAACTTACTGTTGTGGTTTCATGGTGTAATGTGGGATTGTCTCGAATGAATTCACAGACTCAGACCATTTTTAACCCAAGAGTGATGCCTCTCAGGAGGCAGGCTGAATTCCAAAAAGAACCAGCAGCTTGTCAAAGGAGGATGGGGATTTTTATAGGGCAAAAGATGCAATTATATCATTACAGAATATATGAATATTAAAATATAGGAGGAGTTTGTTAAGGAATTAGGTAATAGGGTATGGGTCGCAGCCTTGGTGGAACTGCATATATGGCTACACATAATGCATATAGAAAAACCCATTTGGTGGACATGTATGTATGATAATGATATTATAATAAGCTTGTCTACATCATAAGTTCACTTAAAGGACAGCTTTTGCTATTACTGTGTAGATGTCTACTTAGGGAAGGCCCCTTCTATTGTTTTGGGGTCCACATCCTGCTCAGGCATCCTGATGGTGCTGTTTTCTGATAGGCTAGCTATTGTGGTCCTGTCTAAAATTAGACAGATGTGGTTGTGGTTGAGTGCACGGACACACCTGCTGTTTCTGTGAGAAATATGAGAAATGGGTCTGGGGGCAGTAGCTAGCTAGAGGCAATGACTAGGATTCCATCACTCATTATTTAATAAAAACTGAAAAGTAGTCTAGCAGAAACTAGCTATTGACCAACATCTCACATCATATGCCGAGACAAACTCCAAATAGCTATATGATTTGGACATAAAGAGTGATATAATTAACAAATCAGAAGGGCATTGAAGAAATTATCTGCCAGATCTATGGATTGAGGAAGAATTCATGACCAAATAGGAAATAGTTTCATATAACATAAAATGGATAGTTTTGATTACATAAAATTAAAAAGTTTTTGTACAAACAAAACCAATGTAGCTTAAATTAGAAGAGAGGTGGGAAACTGGGAAAGAAAATCTTTTAAGCATTTCTGTGATAAATGTCTCATTTCTAAAAGATATAGAAAACAAATTCAAATTTATAAGTAGAAGAGCCATTCCCTAACTGCTAAATTGCCAAAGGATATGAATAGGCAATTTTCAAAGAGAAAAATCTAAGCTGTCAATAGACATGTGAAAAAAATGTTCTAAACCTAATAATTAGAGAAATCCAAATTAAAACAATTCTGAGGTACCACATTGCATCCATCAGATTGGCTAAGGTGACAAAAAAAAGGAAATAGACAAATGCTGGAGGGGCTGTGGAAAAATAGACATATCTATACACTGTTGGTGGAGCTATTAACTAGTCTAATCATTCCAGAAAGCAATTTGGAACTATGTCTAAAGAGCTGCAAATTGTATAACCTGTGGTCCAGCAATAGTGCTGTGAGGTCTGTACCCCAAAGAGATCAAAGAAAGAGAAAGACCTGTATATATAAAAATATTTAGAGTGGTACCTTTTGTGGTGGCAAAGAATTGGAAACTAAGGGCATTCCCATAAATTTGGGAATGACTAAGTTTTGGTATATGTGTTTGATGCAATGCTATTATGCTGTATGAAATGATGGAGTGGTTTTAGAAAAGCCTGGAAGACTTTTAAAAAAAAAAGTAACAACAGTACTGTAAAGACAAACAACTGAAAAGTTTAGGAACTTTGATCAACACAGTGGAACCAGAGGATTTGTGATGAAGCATGCTATCCAACTCCAGATAGAGAGGGGATGGATTCAGAGTGAAAACTGAAGTATATTTGGTTTTTGGACATAGTTAATATGAGAATTTCGGTTCCTTTTCGCTATATATATTTATACTGGGTTTTGTTTTTCTTGTAGAACAGGTGGGAGGGAGAGAATTTGGAACCGAAAATAAAATTTAATTTAAAAAATAGTCCTACGCATTTACAAATTTGTAAAAATTTATTCGTATTCCAATATGTCATTTACAGCAACAAAATGAACAACAAATGCTTCTCTAAAATTATAGTATACCCATTCTTATATTAAGGCTAGTCTGGACAACTCCCACTTTCTTCATGTGATCCTTCATGCTTTCCCCTCCCCCAACCCAGTTTTAACCTTCCACTGGCAATAAAACATTAAAATGCTTTAAAACATGTTGCATTTTCGTAGTTCCTCCGTGTCAGCACAGTTTTATAATTAAAGCAGTACAGTATTTTGCCTTAGCTGAGTAATGCAGTGTTTTTTGTTACACTGAAGGGTCATAGGAGATACCATGGGCTAATGTTACAGCCGAGGCATTTTAATCATTCTAAAGTTTTATATTTCAAAGCAGGCAAATTTGCATGAAGGCTAAAACCACAAACCTGATAAATCCTCTTCACTTTAGGCCTTATTTTCAGTGACTAATTGTTTGGAAAGGAGGCATGTTATTTGATTTCCTAATTAATGAAGAGACACTGTTAAGATACTGAAAAATGAAAGGTGAAAAATGTTTTTCAAACAATGGGAATTTGATAAAACCTAGTCATGTTGTAGTTATTTGAGGGGAAGAAGAGGGAGAAAACCACACAACAATTAGTTGTATCAACCTCTATTTTTAAAGTTTCATCTTTAAAGCTTTAATAAATTTCATTATAGTAAATTATACCCCTCTTTTTCTTGTTTTCCTGGTTTTAAGCTTGCTGAGGTGGGTATTACTTTCATGTTTATCACTGTTAGAATAAGATTGTCTTTACTGTGTGATGTGCATTTCCTTGTTACAAAGCACAACCCCACTAATATGTGAGTGTACTATCCCTGTAACTTGACCCTTTTCTGGCTATCACTCTCTATATGCAAGAATGCCCTTTGAGGCAGCTCAGATGTGAGATGATTGTAAAATTTTCAGTGTGAGCATCTACGTCTTAGAAATCAACAAACTCTACAAATCAGAGCTTGATTTATTATTTTATTGATTGCTTAGAAAGTGATGGAGAAAATATTAATATCAGAGATTAAACTTAAAAGTTGTGTCATGGGTACTTTTTTGGGGAGTGGGAGGAAAGCTGGTTGTTAAATACTTACTAGCACACTTTTGCCTACAAGTGTTATCTCTCACTATTAGAATTTAAGATCCTTGAGGGCAGGGACTGTCACTCTTTTGTATCTGTGTTACCTGTAATCATATAGGGCTTAGCACATTGGAAGTGCTAGTGAGGCAGCTAAGTGGCTTAGTGGGTAGAACTCTAGACCTGGACCTAGGAAGACCTGAGTTCAAATCCAGCCTGAGACACTTACTAGCTGTGTGGTTTGAGTAAGTCATTTAACCTCGGTCTGCCTCAGTTTCCTCAGCTATACAATGGGATTAATAATAGCACCTACTTTTTGGGGTTGTTGCGAGAATCAAAGAGACCCTCCCTGACTTTAAAATCTCCAGAAACTCATCATCCTGCAAGACAAATTCAACTTTGTCATTTATACCTCTTTGGGTCATTTCCTGCCCCCAGCTGTAAGACTTCATTTCCCTGCTTCCCTCCCTTTCTGGCTTCTTTTTATGTGTTGTCTTCCACTATTAGCTCCTTGAGGGAAGGGATTGCCTTATATCTTTCTTTGTATCCCCTGCTTAGTATAGTGCCAGATACATAGTAGATGATTAATAAATGTTTGTGCTCACCTCAATTCTTCCCTGACACGCAGTAGGCATTTAATAAATGATTGTTCCTTTCTGTAATGTTAATGGGATAGGAAGATCTTCCTTACCCATTAATAAGCCTCACATGGAGCCCATTAAGGGAAGCTTGCTTAAGGGAGGCTTGCTTGTAAGAAGGCTTTCACAAAACATTTTGGTTACTAAGTTGATTAGGCACTGAGTCACGAGGGTTGTGATTCTTTCTGGCTCTGAGAAGTGTGTATGTACTCTCAATTGGTATTTTGCTTTGGGGCCTTGCTTCTGAGAAGGACCTTATGATTACCTGGTTGAGCCTCTGAGTATGTTTAGAGCTCCCTGACTGCTCAGATGTAAAGGCTCTCTCAATCCAGTGGTGTATGTAAAGTGTATGGCAATGTTGCTTTGATTCAATCAGAGACCTGTCTGTTGGTCTTTATTTCTCTGCTTATATTTTCTGTGAAGTTCAGGGTGCTGACTTTTCTCCTGAACTAGTGAATATAAAGAAGATTGTTGACCCCTTAAACAGCTATCTTTCCTAGTAAAGCAGATCTAAGAACCTGTGCTAGCAGCCATCCTGGGTATGCCAGCGTGGTTGCTGTTATACCTTTCTCTCAATAAATGCCTTTTCATCATTTGTTCTTCCATGTATTAGGGATGTTGGAGCATAGCACTTTGCCCATGTACTTACAGGGCTGGGGTGCTTGAAACCTGAATATTCAGAAAGTTGTCCTGCATGGTTTTGAAGAAGCCAGTAGGATTTTCTAAGTTCCTTAGGGTCATAAACTGCTTTGTTTTTTTAATCTTCACATCTACATTATCTAGCTCAGTGCCTGACAGATAGTAGGTGCTTAAGAAATGTTTATTCACTTGAATTGAATATTTCATGCTGACAGATGTGGTAAAAGAAGCCTTTACTTTAGTCTGGGTCTTTGGGAAGGAGGGTATATGTTTTTGGGAAGAAGGGACTCACATCTAAGCAGTAAAGTTTTGATGCAAGCTCAGTAATGATTAAACAGTCCCCCACCGTGCAATGGGAGGTGATGGCTATGGATCAGGTGGCTAGAAGCATCTGCTGTCTGTCACTTCTCCTTTGGAAGCTAGGATGCTCCTGGAGATCTTGAAACAAGCAACTAACGAGAGTACAGTGTGGTACAGTACAAAAAGCCTGGATTTGGAGTTGCAAGACATAAGTTCAAATCCTGATTTTTCTGTTTCTTAACTCATGGTTCCTTTGGTGAGCCTTTAAAACTCTCTGGTCCTCACTTTCTACATCAATAAAATGGGAGGGAGAGTGCACTAGATAGCCTTATCAATGGTCCCTACCAGCTCTAACTGGATAGTCCTACTAAAAATCAACAAACGCTCTGTGATTTGCCAGTGTGGTTCATAATACAAAGAGGAAGTGTACTGGTTGAATTAAGGTTCGTTTTGAATCTAAAACTTCCTTTGCCAAGTTCAGAAAGGCCTCCTAGAGAAGGTAGTGAAAAGAATTCCCCTTTTAAGTTTCAAATCATTTTTCCTTTTCCTAAGTATTTGCTAACAGCTGTTGGCTGAAAATATTTTGCTTGGGAGTTTTTTGTTTTGACTTTGGTCCTAGGATTACATTGCTTTGGGGCACTCCCAGTAGGGAAATACCTACCACCATAGCAAATTAGCTACTTATCTATAAATTGTAGTCTTATACTTTAGAATAACCTTAGGCCTCTGAGATGTCAAGTGATTTACCCCTGGTCACACAGCTAGTAAGTATGAAAGAGGGCTTGACCTTAGTTCTTCCTGATTTCAAGGCCAAAATGCTCCCACTACACCCACCCACACCCACACCCACACACACATACACACACAGGCAAAGTGTGGTCCGGGGACTCCTGGGGGCCCCCAAGACCCTCTTGAGGGTCTGTGAGGTCAAAACTATCTTAATAATAACATGTTTTCATTTCTAATGTGATGAATATAAATAGATATCACTCACATAAACAAAAGCTCTTTGGGGTCCTCAACGATTTTTAAGAATGTAAAGAGATCTTAAGACCAAAGTTTGAGGACTGTTGGGCTACATCATTTCACCTCTCGTTTGGCTGGAATTACTTTTCCATTTATACCGTATTCTTCCTGACAAGAATAGAGGCCATTTTTTGTTCTCATTGTATCAATAGAATAGTGAGAAGTAGAAAGCAAAACCATTAAAGTTCTTGAAAGTAGTGGTTTTTGAGGGGTGAGCAGCATTTGGGGGATAAATAGATGGATGGATGGATGGATAGATAGATAGATAGATAGATAGATAGATAGATAGATAGATAGATAGATAGAAGTATAGACACACAAAATGAGTAGGGGGAGGGGATAGATGATGGAAAGTAGGAAGTGCCACCTGGTAAGATCATCTTTGATGTTTAAGTTAAAAATATGGAATCAAATAATGGACTCATTAATGTAATGCCTTTCCTTGTTTCCTTTCACAAACAACTGTGTTTTTCCACCATGTCTTCTCCTAAGTCACCTACATTGGCATCATAACCCATCACCACAATGCCATATAACAATAATAATAAAAACGTTTATATATGCATACGACATGCCAGGCAATGTACGAAGTACTTTATAATAACTGTCCCTTTGGTCCTCACCACAACCCTGGGAGGCAGGTGCTATTATTCTCCCCATTTGATGGATGAGGAAACTGAGGCAGAGGATAAATGCCTCATCCAGGATGATGCAGTTAAGTGTCTGAGGCTGAATTTGAACTCAGGTCTTCCTAACTCCAGGCTCTGTGCTTTTTTGCTTTTTTGCTTTGCTTTTTTGTCTCTCACCTTAGCACCTAGCACACGGTCACCACATAATGAGCAATCATCTGAATTGAGTTCGCTTGAGTATGGAGAAAAGATAGAATTGCATTGTCTCTACACTGATGGACTGCTGGCTTATGTAAACCACACGTGTTGGGAACCCTTTGAGACTATGGCAACATAACAAATATTTGACGAGTTGAATTGAAATCGAGGTTTCAAAGTTCAGCTAGAGAAAGCAACCTAGTTGCAGGGCCTAACTATTAACTTTCTCAGTATTAACTAACTTGGGTGCATTTGGCCATCCCCTTGGGTGTCTTCAAGCCAAAATGCTGAAAACTGAGGCCATTAATATGACACAGTGTATAATAATGATGCAATTATGCTGGAAGGAAATTGCTTTTATGACACACTTTTCTCTTAGAAAACAAAACCAAACCAGAAATATGAAGCATATTTTAGGTTTAAAATAAAGGCAAGATCTTATTGTTATATTTAATTATACAAACAATAATTAAGTACTTTCTAAAGGCTAGGTGCTGTGTGAGGCACTTAGGAGGAGACATGGTGAAAACTAGAGAAAAACCCAAAGGTTCCTCCTTCCCTTCAAGGACCTTACTTGCATTCTGCTGGAAGACACTGTGTGACCCTGGGCAAGTCACTTTAGCTCTGTCTGCCTCCGTTTCCTCAGCTCTAAAATAGGGATCATAACAGCACCAACAATCCAGAGTTGTTGTGAGAATCAAATGAGATATTGTTAAGCACTTAACACAGCGCCTGGCACAGAATAGATACTCGATAAATGCTAGCTATTTAGAGCTAGAAAGGGATTTCAGAGGTCATCCACTTCAACAGCTCATTTTGCATATGGGGAAACTCAGGTTCAGAGCACAAGTGACTTGTCAAAGATAACTCAGGTAGCAAGAGGCAGAGATGAAATTTGAATTCAGGTCCCTCTGACTCCCAGTCTAGCTGTTTTTTTCCTCTACTAAATAAATACAACATGAGGACTGAAGAGGCACTGAAGACTAAGAATCAGCAAAGGCAGGACTGAGGAAATGACATAAGCCTGAAATTAGCACCAAGGGAAACTAAGGATTCTAAATGGAGATGAGGAAGAATGCATTTCAAGCATGGTGGGCAGCCCATGTAAAGATGGGAGAAGTAGAGAATGCTAGATTAGAGTTGAAAAGAGCCTATCGAATCTAACCCCTTCCTCTTTACAGAAGAAGCAACTGAGGGACAGAGATTAAGTGACTTGTCCAGGACCACATAGCCAGTCTCTAAGGGACAATTTGAACTCAGGTCCAACACTATCCCTTACACCCTGGAATAGCAAGCAGGCTAGTTTGGTTGGAAGAAAGAGTAAATGACAGGGAGTAATGAGAAATGAGCCTAGAAAGATAGACTAGGAGGGTGGTGAAAGGCTTTAAATACCAAGCTGAGGAATGCTTTGAGCTGGAGGCAGTAGGGATGAGATTGGAACAGAGAAAATAATTAGGAGGTCATTGTAATAGTCCATGCAACCACATTCCTTTTTTTTCTTTCTTCCTTTTCCTCTCCTCATATCTCAGTTTTATTTTGTCGTTTTAAGGAGATAAGTAAATATGAAGCCTTGAATACCAATAATATCCCCAGTGTGGTGCAAGGATTGTAGGAAGAGCAAATTAGCCATTCCAACCCCTCTCACTGCTGCTGCTATCCATCTTGCAGAATGGACCACCAAGGGCTACACCTGGGAAGAGCTAATCCTTGCTGTTTCTCAAACAGGACGCTCCATTTCTTGATCTGATGCCTTTTCGCTGTCACGGGCTCAGAATTCAAATCCCCCAAACTGTAATTTTCTCCTTCTTCACCTCTTCTGCCTGGCTTCTCTGGTTTCTGTCAAGATTCACCTTGAATCCCTTCTCCAAGAAGCTACCTTGAATTCACCCTCCTCCTCCTTTCAACATTCTGACCTGAGAGCTGGACAGAAACCACCAACCATTACCTATATCTCTAAAGGGCATGTCAATCCACTGCTCTATCATTCCACTCAAATCTTCGTGCCTTCCCAGACCAAAACACCCTTTCCAGCCTTCTCCTACCCTAATTTAAGCTGTCTCTCCTGGTGGGCAAGGCTCATCTTATTTAATACTTGTATCTCCAGGACTTAGTCCACAGGACCTGGCACATAGTAAGAGCTTAATAAATACTTTCCAGTCTTTGAAGACTGAACATGTTTGTGATACCTTTTGCCAAACAGAAATCCTTATGAATTATGAGATCTTAGCAATGACAAATGAAATTTTGAGAAGACTTTGATTTGAAATCTCATTGCTTTTTTAATAATGGAAAGAGCACTGCATTTGGACTTAGAAGACATAGGCAGCTAAAATTAGAAGAAAAGCGGTAAATTGGGGTGGGGAGAGGAGGAGGAGGAATCTTTAAAACTAGTTTCTCAGATATAGGTCTCATTTCTAAGATATAGGAAACTGATTCAAATTAATAAGAATAAGAGCTATTCCCCAATTGATAAATGGTCAAAGGATATGCGTAGGAAATTTTCAGAGAAAGAAATCCAAGGTATCAATATCCATATGAAAAAAATTCTCTATATCACTAATAATTAGAAAAATACAAATTAAAACAACTCTAAGGTACCAAATTCACACTCATCAGGTTGGCCAAGATGACAAAAAAAAAGGAAAATGGCAAATGCTCAAGGGCCTGCAGAAAAACAGGTGCACTAATGCATTGTTGGTGGAGCTAGAATTAACCCAACCATTGTGGAAAGCAATTTGGAACTATGCCTAAAAAGCTGTTAGCCTGTGCATACAATTTAACTCATCAATTCTATCACTAGGTCTATGCCCCAAAGAGATCAAAGAAAGAGGAAAAGGACCCAAATATACAAAAATATTTATAGCAGGTTTTTTTTATGGTACCAAAGAATTGGAAACTGAGGGGACCTCTATCAATTGGACAATGGCTGAACAAGTTAAAATGTATATGAATGTGATGGAATACCACTGTGCTGTAAGAAACAATGAAGAAAATGGTTTCAGAAAAGGCTGAGAAGACTTTATGAACTGATGCAAAGTGAACAGAACCAGGAGAACAATTTATAACAGCAATGTTGTAAAGAAAATCAACTTTGAAAGACTTAAGTAACTCTGATCAACATAGTAATCAACCACAATTCCAAAGAACTCATGAAGAAACATTCTATCCACTTCCAGATAGAGAGGATGGATTCAGAGTGCAAACTGAATCACTTTTCCTCCTCTTCCTCCTCCTCCTCCTCCTCCTCCTCTTCTTCTTCTTCTTCTTCTTTTTCTTCTTCTTCTCTCTCTCTCATATTGTGTGGAGGAGTGGACATAGCTTGTGTGGAGATTTGTTTTGTATGAATATACATTTTAGTAATAGGTTTTGTTTTCTTGCCTTCTCAATGAGTGGGAGAGAGGATGGGAGAGAGATGATTTGGAATTAAAATGTAAGATAAATTTGAATTTAATTGAAAAAAAAGAAACAATGATAAATATGCCAGAAATTTAAAAAAAAAACTATTATAAATATTGTCTATATACGGATTCTTTCCTCTTTCTTTGATCTCTTTGGGGCATATGCCCAGTAGTGGTGTAGCTGGGTCAGAGGGTATGCAGAGTTTAGTACCTTTGGGGGCACAGTTCCAAATTGCTTCCCAGAATAGCTGGAGCAATTCACAATTCTACCGTTAGGGTTCTCATACGCTTATTTTGCTATGGCCCCTCCAACATCTGTGTAAGTAGTACAAATATCATTCTCCATTCTGCTAGCTGTTGAAGGAGATAAAAAATTTAGATGATACTCACCCTCCTTCATGAAACTTACAACCTCATGGGGGAGAGGGGGCAATATGTAGGATGCATACAAATAACTAAATCTGGGCTCACAAGAGAGGTATAGAGTTCTTTGTGAAATGGGAATCAAGACTTCATGGAGGATGTGGCAGTTGAGTTTAAAGGTTGTGTAGGAATTCAACAAGAAGAGAACATTCTAAGGCTATGTAGTAGGAGCGGGCCAAAGCAAAAAGGACAAGAAAATGAAGGCCGTATCTGGGGGCCATATCAGCCCAATACGGCTGCTGCTAGGATATGGGAAGAGTAATATGAAATGATTCTGGGAAAGGTGTGGTCAACCCCCATTAGAGAGGAGTCTGAATGCTGGGGAAATGAGCTTGAACTCGGTTCCATAAACAGTCTGGAGACTTGGAAGGTTTTGAGCAAGAAACGACTTGACCACATTAAATTGGTAAGAGCATGGAAAGATGAACAGAGGCAGGGAGATCCATCAGGATATTGGGGCCGTAGTCCAGGTGTATAGTGATGAGAGCCCATACTAAGGGGATGATGGTGAGAAGAGAGAAGAGGGCATGAAGGAAAGAGAGATTCAGAGGTAGGATCAGTTGGAGCTGGTGACTTCCTGGATATGGAAAAACAAAGGAAGCAAGAGTCAAAGGTACCACCAAGGTTTTGAACATGGAGACTGAAGTATGTTCCCTCCTCTTCTCTAGAATTTCTCTCTTCCTTCTACATGCAGCTCAAACACCACCTTCCACAGGAAGCCTTTCCTAATCCATCATATAATAATCTCATTCCCCACAACTACCTTGTTATTATGTAAATTTTTTTCTTGATTCAAATTCACTTCACTCTTCATTAATTCATACAAACCTTCCCAGGTTTCATTGAAACCATCCCTTTCATTGTTTTTTGACACCACAGTAGTATTCCATTGTATTTATATATGAAAATGTGCTTAAAAAAAAAGACAGGTTCAAACCTAAGTTCTGAAGTTACTCTAAGGATGTAAACCCTGTATTGCCTACCTTATTGTAAGATTCAAATGAGTGTGTGCAAAATGTTTTTTTAAATAATAAAGTATCATTTACATAAATATTAGACACAATTTCTACTATAGAATCATATAATAGAGCTGGACTAGAAGTAATCTAATAAATAGCCCCAGGTGGCCATTCAGCCTTTCAGTGAGCACTCTCAGTGACAGGGAGCTCGCTACTTCCCAAACCACTCATTTCATTTTTGAACAGATCTTATTGTTGAATTCTTTGCTATACTGAGCTGAAATAAATCTCTGTTCTGCCCACTGATTCTATTTTTCCCTCTGGTGACAAATAGAGTAAGTCTAATAATTCATATTGGGAAAGCTGTCACATAAGACCTCCAAGGTCTTTTCTTCATCATGCTAAGAATGGAGATAGAGCCATAAAGTTGTTTTTTTTTCACATACTGAGGTTAAAAAGTTAGAGGAGGAAGGTATGGCAATAGCCCCGAGAAAAGCCAGTGATGAGAGGGAGGAACTGCAACACAGAAAACACCTGACTGTGGGCATTCCTCCCCATAGTCATTAGGAGAAAGGGCAGCCCCCAGAAAGGGGCACCATAGTGACAGAGCGCTTGGAGCTTCACCATGATATAAGCCAGGGTAGGACTGGAGATGGGAGGTTTGCAGACAGAGATTGCTATGGCAGCGGGTAGGCAGCGTGCTCCCCTCCATGTCAACACCTTAGGACAAACACACCCTTTTTACCCTACGTGGTTAAAGCTGTGGGGAGGAGGAAGTGCTGTGGTTAGGTTGAAGAGGACCATGATAGGATTTTAGCACTCATTAGCCTGCCGTAATGTGTTAGAAGTATACAAGAGTAGGCATCATGGGAGCTACAATGATGGCAAATGGAGTGGTTGAAAAGACTGGTGGGCCCACGAGAACAGAAAAGAGGCCTGAATAAACGTGGAACTGCTGATGCTGTTCTGTTGGTAACAGCTCAGGGGAACTCTTTGACATGGGTTCAATTCTTTTAGGACTTTTAGCACTTTTAGGAATAGATTTAAAGGAAGTGATTTATGCAAATCAAATCAAAGAGGCCAATTAAAGTTCTCAGTTCAAAGTTTCTCTGATCTTTGAGTTTTTATTGGATTCTTTACAGATGAGCCCATTAAAATATATACATATATATGCTGAGATATCACATATGTCCTCATATCTTATAGATGTAGCCTCATGTATGTATATATAAATATATAGATATACATATATGTGAATATACATACATATATACATATACATACACACGCACACACATATATAAAGCAGGGCCCCAAATCACATTGAGGTGCTAAGAAATGACCTATCAAGCTATCTCCATTTGGTGCCTATCCATGTTTTTATAAAATCAACAAGCTTATCATTTCTTTTAAGTATCCCCAAATTGGAGACTAAGTGGATGTCCTCCTATGGCATAGGAATGTAATCAGATATTTTTGTGCCATTAGAAGGAACAAAATAGACAATTTCCAAGGCAATTTGGAAGACCTACCTCTTTAAACCGATGCAGAATTCCATGAGCAGAACTAAGAGAATAATTTATACAGTGGTAACATCATAGAGAAAAACAACTTTAAAAGACTGTAGAACTCAGATCCATGCAATGATAAACCACCAGTCCGGAAGACTGGAGATAAAACACAATTTCTCTTCGTGCCAGAGAGGTGATAAACTTAAAATGCAGAGACATTTCTTATCAGGTATTCCCAGGTGGGAATTTATTTTGTCTCACTATGAATGCTTTTGATAAAGGTTTTATTTTTCATTTGTTGTTGTCCGATTGCAGGGGAATGGGAGGCCTGAGGAGGACAACTGTAATTGCATGTAAGACATTAATAAATGTATTTTTAAAAAATACTTGTCGATTGATTGGGTGGGTAATGGTGTCACTGACAGACATGGTAAAGTCAGAGAAAGAAGAATGGATTTGGGAGAGAGGGAGAGAGAAACTGATCAGTTCAGTTCCAAACTTTCTGTTCTCAAGACCGAACCTCACTTTTAAGCACTCGGAGCTGCCAACCTCATCTCCTGCTTTCCTGGGCAATTAGAGATCATTCCACTGGACCTCTCTAATTTACCTACCCTACACCTCAAAAACTTCTCTGTACATTTACGCTCCCTCCTGGAACAGAGAAATGGGTGATTCTCCTTTCCAAGGTTAACCTTCACCTCTGCCTTTGATATCATCTCTTCTCATCAACCCCTGGACTACAGTGCATCAATTACCCTCCACCTTAAATCTCTCTCCCTCTGCTGATTACTGCCCTTCTGCCTATAGAACTCCCCTACTCCAAGAAAAATCTTCCCTTGATTCTACTAGCCCTCCAAGCTGCTGTTCATCCACCTTTCTTTCACTGCCAAACTTTGTGAAAAAGTAGCTGAGGACTGCTCTTGGTTTCTGACTGTCCCTCTGGACCCAACCTATAGCCTTCTCTCTCATCCAGTCCAAGCTCTACAGATTAATTTTTTCTAATGCACAGGTGTGCTAATGTTACTCCACTACTCAATAAACCTTAAAAGTCTCCCAGTTGTCTGTCAAATAACATCCAAACATCTTTGCGTGGAACTAAGGGCTCTTAGCAATCTGGCAGCTCCTGCCATTTCAAAGTTTATCTCATTCTGCTATCCTTCAAATTCCCTATGCTGTAGTTGGACTTGGCTACTCCTAATTTCCCTTTCTGTGCTCCAAGATTTCCCACCTCTATGTTTTCACTCATATTATCTATGCTACTTCTATCTTTACCTGTGAAAAACCAGTAAGTTCTTCATAGCCCAGCTCAATCTGACCTTTTCCATGAAACCCTCCTTGAGTGTGCCCTTTGTGCTTATGCTGGAAAGAACTTCCCTGTCTTCTGAACTCACATAGTATTTTGTAATCCCCATCATGGGCTTATCAGCTTCTGTTTTATCTCACAATTATTTATGCACATGTCTAATTTCCCCTCTCTGTATATTCTACATTCCATCTCCTAGCTGTTCCCCAAACCCAATATTCTATATCCTATCTCTGTGCATTCATGTGTAATACCTCTTTGGCATAACTCCCCCCAACTTGCATTCATAATTATGGGTTGGGTGTTCAGAAGGTGACTGCTATCTCAGGTTCTAGGGGTACCCTGGTAAGTGACTAATTCGAATATTGCTGCTCATCAGCTCCCCCCCACCCCAATGTGCTTCCCATTACCAATGAGTCAGCATTCTCAGTTAACACTTAGCAAATAAATTAGTAAGATGTAAGAACAGATACAGTAAGCAGTAAAAACACTGCATGTTCTCTCACAAATGTACAGTGTGTTCATGGGAAGAATGGATTCATACTTAGAGTACAATGGAAGGGGGGCCACATGTGTAAGTTTTACATGTGGCAAAGGGTAACTTACAACTCCTGGTTGTAACTGGAAATCATTTTCTTCTTTGTAGAATCTTTTTGCAACTGCCCTTTGGTGGAGCTCTTTGCTGGGCAATCTGTTCAGCTGGAAGGAAGAAGGAAGAGAAGGAGAGAAAGGGAGAGAAGGAAGAAAGGAAGAGAGGAAGTAAAGAGGAAGTAAGAAAAGAGGGAGGGAGGGAGGAAGTAGGAAGGGAGAAAAGATGGAGGGAGGAAAGGAGAGAAGGAAGAAAGGAAGGAAAGAAAGGAAGAAGGGGAGGTTGGGAAAGAAAGAAGGAGGGAAGGAAAAAGGAAGGGAGGAGAGAAGAGAAGAGAAGGAAGGAAAAAAGGAAGGAAGGAAGGAAGGAAGGAAGGAAGGAAGGAAAGGGGAGAAGGGAAGAAGAAACTTTTCTGCATTTGGAACCTTAGACTCTTTTCTGTCCTTCACTTTCCATTTCCAATCGGTTCCCACTTCTTATTGATTCTCAGAAATAGCTCGTATATCCACCTCCTCCTCTTTATTTTCACTGCCATCATTTTAGCACAACCTCTCATTACTATACACCTGGACTATTGTTAATACCTCCCTGATAAGTCTTCCAGCATCTACTGCCCCCACCCCCTTCCAATGCAGCTCTCCTGCTTCTGCCACATTAGTCTTCCACATACAGAAAACTGGCTACTTCACTCCATCCAGTGAGATATTTGTAAAGTACTTAGCACAGGGCCTGTTATATAGTAGGCACTTAATAAATGTTTATTCCCCTTCCTTCTGCTTAAAATCTTCAGAGGCTTTAAAAGAAACATGGGAATCCTTGAATGAACTAACGCAGAGTGAAGAAAGCAGAGCCAGAAGAACAATACACTCAATAACTAATAATAATGTAAATGTAGGCAACACAAGTCACATGACTACAATGATGAATGTTGATTCTAGAAGGACAAAGTTGGATCAGTCTACCTACCTTTCAGTAGAGAAGTGGCAGACTATGGGTGCTAAGTGTCACATGCTCTGTAGTTGTATCAACCGGTTTTATTGAAATCCTTCCTCTCTCCCTTTATAATGGAGTGTACTATAGTGAGAGAAGGAAGACTTTTTAGATGGATATCAAAATCTCACTGAAGAACAAATATTTTTTATTCTATAATGCTGATAAAATCACAGGCCCAGACCAAAACTAAAATCTCGTAACACACACATATACATCTCTCTCTCTCTCTATCTCTATCTACATATCTATATGTAATCCCTGTCCCAAAGCCCATTGGTATGGGATTATCTCCTCATTGGTGAGGAAGGCCCTGCTCTATGTGAGGGGTGGGTTGGAACTGGTGACAGACAGACAGACTTCATCCCCTTTTGGGACTCTTCCAGCACCAATCCCCTCCGGGACTCATTAAACTTCAAGTCAAGGCTTTCAGACACTTTTGGCTTCCAGCTTCCAGAGAGAAGATGGAAGGGGTGGGTCCCACTTTACTGAAGGCAGAGACTGTGGGAAGACGTGGGAGGAGCTGGCAGTCTCTATCATGTCCTTTTTCCCAGTTCGCTACACTAGAGCTTGTGGGGAGTTTCCCCTTGGGTGAGATCTAGGACATTTTCTCTTGGTTGAGCTGACTTATCTTGTTCCCAGTCTAGGAGCTCCTTCATTCTGTATTGTCTGGCATACAGTCTTCAATATATACTTTCTCTGATTTCTGCTTTGCTACTAATTTGGTTAAATGGGTTTTTTTCCCCTATTTGCTATTTGTGTTCATTGTGGAATTGGTATTTGGTGGGAAAGCGGTGGAGTCTTAGATATAGAACTGGGGGTCCCACTTCCCCCAGAAGTGACAAAGCAATCAGAAGTTAGATCAAACTCAATCATATCCCCTAGGCAAATAATATTTAAGGCAGCTTGTAGATATACTTCTGGGCTGGGATTCCCCAACCTCCTGCTTCCCCTCCAGACAGGAATGAAAGTCTCTCTTGGAGAAGGGTAGAGGGAAAAGAGGCTATATATATATATGTATATATATATGTATATATATATGTATATATATATATACATTATTCTTATCTCTCAGACTGTGAGCTCCATGAGGATAGGGACTATGTCTTATCTAAACTCCATATTTCCTTGAGCATCTATCTAGCTCTTAAATGTGTATTGGATTTAAGGGTCAGGCCTCAAAATTCTTCAAGGTAACAGGTTTTATTTTTTATTTTTCCATTGTAAAGTGTTTTGCTTTATCTTGGATAATCTTAAATCATTTGTGAGAATCTCTTGTAAGAAAAAGTCCCCTCATTTATCATCCTTTTCAGCAGTGTTTATGGCACTTCATGAAGTCCCAGCACTTTGGAGCTAATGGATTTGTTCCCCCAAAAATTGATTTTCTCTGGAACAGGGAAAGTTTTTGTTCCTGACATTATTTTTCGCTCTTCTTGTCTTATACCCTCTCCAACCTCCATTTCAATCAACCCACACTCTGGGCCCCTTTCCTCCATCTCTCTTCCCCTCTTTGCCACATCCTCCCATAAGCAGAAGTGATAGAAGAGTCACTCTTGTTTGTTAAAGCTTAAACAATGGCAACTTATGGATGCTTGGGCTCCTTCCTCCCTTGTAGGCTCTCCATAAATCCAGTGCTGTCTGATGCGAGCAGCTTAGAGGGAAGGCACTGACAAATGGGAACATTTTGGCCTGACATATCTGCAGTGTTGATATCAGGAGTTCTGAAAGGAAGATGACTGGGTGTGCAGAAGGTAATGACATCCATGAAGACATCAATGAAATGTTCCAAGGAGCAAGAGCCTTTTGGAAACTCATATTCTTAAGCAGCTCCTGTCATGGGAAGGACCCTACGTTCGGGACGAGAAGAGAGTGGTTCAAGTCCTAAATCTGCCACTAGCTGACA
>CM053626.1:300147815-300177898 GCA_028646595.1 Phalanger gymnotis | reverse complement strand
GAACAAGAACATGCCTCCAGCACAGTCTCTGGCACGTAGTAGGCACTTAATAAATATTGATGGATTGAGACTTGAGAAGTGGTCATCCATTCTTTTTTTTTTTTTTTTGAAGACCTCTAGTGAAGAGAAAGTCATCAGCAACTGTTGTTGCTCTGTTTTGTCATTTTTCAGTTGTGTCTGACTCTCTGTGGCCCTATTTGGGGTTTTCTTGGCAAAGATACTGGAGTGGTTTGCCATTTCCTTCTGGGGAAACTCTGTGATCCTGCCAATTAAAAGAATAATCATAGCCATCGTTTATTTAACAATTTAATGTTCACAAAGCACTTTATAGATATCTCATTTTATCACCACCTGAGAAGTAGGTGCTATTATTATCCCCATTTTACAGATGAGGAAACTGAGGAAGACAGAGGTTAAGCGACTTGTCCAGAGTCACACAGCTAGTAAGTGTCTGAGAGTTAAACTCAGAACTATGTAAAAGGGGGATTGACTCTTTACAATTGTTGATGAGTTCCCCTTCGGCAGAAGTTTTCAAAAAAAGGATGGATGACGGCTTATCAAGTGTCGATCGATAAATAGGGGCAGCGACAGGACGTTCTAGGCTACTCCAGACGAACGAAATCCCTTCAGCTTGTTTGGGTTGTGTCACCTCCCGGGCTGAGGACTGGTGTGAAACTGTCCCTGACTGAGGCTATTGGCACTCACAGCCTAAGGGCCAGGGTAAAACCTGAGGCGGGCGCTAGAACACAGGAGCGTGAAGTGCTCATGGACTGGGCGGGCCTGGACTGGGCGTACAGGCGAGGAGCCGCCAGCCTCGAGAAGACAGCCCCAGGCACTTTTCCAAAGTCCCAAGCACTTTAGCAAAACTTCTCTTCTGGAGAAAAGTTGGGAAGCTGCTAGACAGCCGTCCCGCCCTGCTCTGCCCCTGCTCACCCCTTTCGCTTCCTTCCCCTCTCTCCTCCTCTAAGCAGGACGGTTCCCGGGGCTGAGTTTCACCACCCGCAGAGGTACCAGGAGCTGCGGGGCGAGCAGGTGAAAGCACCTCTCCGGCTTTCTCCTCCCCTGGAGGGGCCTTCACGTGACACCTGCTGGGTTAGTTGCCTGCTTAAGTCCGAGCGCGCCTTCCTCTTCCTGCAGCTCCTCTTCCTCTATCTCCACCTCCACCGCCCTATGTCTCAGCATTGCCGCCGGCTGCCCCGTGGGCCAGACACCATGGACTTGCCCGTGAGATTCCCCGCTAGAAGTAACTCCTGGGGAGCCAGCAACAGGTCAGTGGCACGCAGCGGAGCCCGGGGTTTGGGGGTGCTGGAAGAAGGGGTGAGGGGAGGGACAGTGTGGCCCTTCTGCCCCAACACCTCTCAGACTTAGTGAGGAGGGGAGTCACTTGTGCGAGCTCAGCGCACTGGATGGAGGTGAGGAGTTAGAAATCACTCCCTCCCTCCACCCCTTTCCCCCGGACCTCAGATGGAGAGTGATCCCTTGGCCCTTGAACTTCTCGCCTGGCTTCTCCCACCTGGTTTCTCCATCTTCTTTCACGCGTCCCCTTACCATTTGTCTCCCCCGGCCCTGACCTCAGTTTCCTCAGTCTAGCTGAGTATTCCCGTCTTTCCCTTTCCGCTACTTCCCCGAGATCTCGGACCCTGGCTGACCTGTCACGTGGGTGGAGAAACTTTCAAACTCTCTGAAGTTCACTGCCAGCCCTGGGTCCTCGCCCTAGGGCTACCCACTGCAGCCCCAGCTGCTGGAGGAGTGAGGTGGTATTTACCGCCGCGGGCGGAAACCAGTATTTACGCTCCCTGCTCCTGCGGGTAGGGGCACAGAGAAGCCTTTGAGTCCGGTGGTTCAGTCCGGATACTCGGCCTGCCAGGCTCCCAGGCTCTGGGCCGCTCCTCACCCCTCTACTCAGTTCCACTCTTGGGTGTTTAGACCTTCAATAGCCCCACTCCAAGGGATCAGCCCTGGAGGCTAGCATAGGATGCGAGCCAAGAAGGATGGGTTGGGTACTTCACCCTTTGGGAGCTGGTGAGCAAATGGTGTGTGTGTTGTGTGTTTGTGTTCCTGTTCCTATCCGTGTCCATTCATCGGTCTGTCCATCTTTTCGTCCCAAGTAGACTTTTCTGAATTCGATAGCTTTGGAAAGTTTTGAAAGCCAAGGAAATTAACTCTGGAAGCCTTATCTTATCGTTCAAGACAAGAGACACAGATCAAGTGTTTCCCATGTGGCCATCAGGTGAACCTCTTTTCCTGGACTCCTCTGGCAGGCCTCTGTCCTGGTTTTGTTTATTTGTTTTTAAAAAATTCATCTAGTGGATGACTCCATCCTCCTGGAGGCTCTCCTGCTTCCTCTTCACTTTATGTATCATACTCGACCAGACAAGCAAATCCTACCTTTCCCGGTGGAACAAACCAGCCTTTCACTTAGGTTGGCGGGTTTTAATTTGGTTAACCCCAATTCCCTGTCTTGGTGGAGAGATACAGTGCCACTAGGCTGGATCTGCCCAAGCTCCCCTCTTCCTCCCCTTCTTTATGAGAGAGTACATAGTTCAGACCTATAAAAAGTCTCTATTGGCAGCTCAGCTTGACAGAAGGTAGTGTATGTAAACAGGCATATGTTCTCTCCTCCTTCCTCCAAAGCAAATACAGTGCTCAGTTGTTAGACTTACTTTAAATAATATTTGGACACTTTCCTGTCCCCCCCACGCCCCGCCCAGAACAGACTTACAATATTACAGATGTATTTAAGGCCCACTAGTGAGGGAAGAAGTGCCAAGGAGGGAGAAATAAACGTTTCATATTCCCTAAAAACTAGTGCCTTCCTTCTGTTCCTCAGTGCAAGTTGTTTGCATGCTATTAGACTGTGAGCTAATTGATAGTAGTGGCTGTTTCATATGCCCAGTGCTAAGCACTGTGACTGGCACTAATAGGTCCTTAACAAACGATTGCTGACTCATAGCCCATCTATCATACAACCTGGTGCATAATACTTGCTTAACAAATGCTATTTGAACAGAATTGTTTGTATCCATTTTTTGCCTTAGAACTGTGGGTTGCTTGAAGGCAGGGGACTACCCCGGGATCCCCTGTACCTAACACAACCCTGGCCCAGAGATGGTGCTTCAGAAATGCTGGTAGATTGAAATGGGCTAAAAATACCCATGTTTATTGACAGTGAAGTTAATTGAATTGAATCCTAACAACGTCAGCTCCAAACGTTACCCAGAGGGGTGGGAAACCTGAAGCCTCAAGGCCACATATGACCTTCTAAGTCCTCAAGTGCAGCCTTTTGACTGAATCCAAACTTCACAGACCAAATCTTCTTGATAAAAGGAATTATGCTGCAAAACTTGGACTCAGTCGAAAGGCCACCTCCAAGGGCCTAGAAGGCCACGTGTGGCCTTGAGGCCGCAAGTTCCCCACCCCTGCTAGCATCTTTTCCTCAGTCCAAATAATTATTGAAATACTCAAGGAAGTGGTTTTTTCCTCTATTTTTAGAAAAGAAGAAACACAGAAAAGTAATTTAGGAAACCCCCTCCTTCCTATCAAGAGGGATTTGAACATAAATGACTTTGGGTGGGAGCCCTGGTAGAATAGCTCTGCCTTTGCCTGATCTGGCACAGAATGGGCAACTGACCTGATGATTTATTTCTGCAGCAATCTGGCCACCCTGAGAATGTTCTGACCAAGCAGCTCAAATTCTGGAAAGTCAGGTTTCTTCATTATGCTCCTTGAGAGGAAGGACTACTTTTTTGCCTTTTGTTGCTTCCCTGACTCTTAGCTTGAGGCCTGACAGTTTGTAGGCTGTTAATAAGTGCTTTTTAACTGACAGACTTAAAGTCACAGGACCAGAATTCCAATTTGGCTTCTGCCCTTCAGATGGGTGAAACCCTGGGTGAGTCACTTAATCTCGTCTTCAGTTTCCTCTTTGTAAAATAGAGGACGAGAAGGTGGACTACTTAATTTTGATGGTCCTTTCCCTTCTAGACCTAGCATAGCTGCTCCCAACCTCTAGAGAATGACCTTATTGAATCCTGGAAGCTTGGTTGGGGAGGGGAGAGGGCCTACCAAGGCCTGCCAATGCTCCTCTGGGATTTTTGCAGCTCTTTTTAATTAAAAAGCACACAAAACTATCCCTGCCTCGAAAATCTATTGTAACAAACCTTCAAAAGGCACACCCTTTGTTTTTGATATAAACCAGGTCATTCAACCTGAGCTCCTTCCAAAATTGCCTTGTTTTCTCAGGCTCTCCAGACCTTTGCCAATGACTAGCTATGGGCTTTTCTTCCCTGCCCGCTATCTGAAACCAGGCAAGTGCTTCATTCTGAGCCTCCCCAGCCTTCCCTGCCCCCAGCTTACTCCTCCTTGCTTGAGAACCACAGTATATGTAACAATGTCAAACTGTAATATAAAATTTAACACGTTAACAGTGAGAAAAGATAAAGACCAGGCCAAAAAAGAAGCTCACCAAATTAAAAAAAAGGGAGCTGTCATAAACTAATCTCTTTGGCCAGTAAAAATTAAGTTGAGAATGAAGAAAGGTAGAGGCCTGTTTCTTCTCTTCTGGAATGAACACCAAAGAGTAGATTGCCTTAGCCTAGCCTCATCTCTTCCAGATATAGAAGAATTTTTTAAGGCACAGGCCAGGGAGTTTACCACCTATGTCACATGGGCAGTAATTATCAGAATACAGATCCTGTACCATCTGCTGCCAGTCAAGAATATTGAATCACATGGGAATGTGCTAGGTTCTGTGCTAAGCCCTGGGAATGCTAAGAAAAAGGAGATCTCTGCCCCCCAGGAGGTTATATTCTAATGTGGAGATAACAAGTCAAACCCTAAGTACAAACAAGCTAGGTACAGAATAAATTGGAGATAATCAACCTAAGGAAAAGAAGCTAGGTGGTTCAGTGGATAGGGTGCTGGGCCTGGAGTCGGGAAGACCTGAGTTCAAATCTATCCTCAGACACCAGCTATGTGACCCTGGACAAGTTGATTAACCCTGTCTGCCTCAGTTTCCTAGTCTGCAAACTGAGCTGGAGAAGAAAATGGCAAACCACGCCAGTATTTCTGCCCAAAAAAAAGGCAGCCATGACCAAAACAACTAAACAAAGCCAGGGATGGTACTAGAATTAAGGTGGGATTTTAGCTGGGACTTGAGACAAATTCACTGTTCCCTCTCATTTTTCTCAAGGTTAGGCTTGTTCTTTTCCATCCTGCTGCTGCCCTCTCCCACCCACACCCCTTTCTGCTCTGAGTCTGGGGAGATTTTTTTTTTAGTCTGTATGTTCTGATTCCTTCATGGTTCTGCTTTGCTGGCCTGCAAGGGGATATTTCTGCTGCTTTCCCCATTTTCGTTGTCTCTACTGGACTTGTCCAGCGCTTAGCATGGTACCTGGCACCCTTATACTACTTATGTAGTAAGCACTTAATAAATGCTTGTTGACTGGCTTGCTTTTTGCTGTTCCTTCATTCAGTCCTGTCTGATTCTTCATGACCCCATTTGGGGTTTTCTTGAAGGCAAAGATTTTGCCAAAGATTTTGTTTGCCAAGAAAACCTCAAATGGGGTCACAAAGAGTCTACATGACTGAAAAAAAAGATTAAACAACAACATGTATAAATAAAATATATATATATATATATATACAGGAAAAAATGACTCAATTCTATTCAATTATGATTCTTCTAATGTTTGGGGCTCCTTAAGTAGGATTCCATAAAGATGCAAAGACTCTCGAGGCCTAGATAAAACATATGGAGCTCTTCCTAGAGGAGTACCAACATAGCAAAATCTCTAGATAGAATTCATTCAGAAACATTTCTGAGTACTTCCAAGAAAGGGTTAATTATGATTCTTCTTTCCTCTTTGGGGCTCATTAGGGGTATGTATAGTATAGCCGGCCTTCTCATTAAGGATTTCTGTAGAGAATCATTGAAAACGTTTCTCTGTAATTGGTGAAAAGTTTAAGGGCCAAGAAGCTCTTCTTGGGCAGAGGTGGGAAACTAGGCCAGAATGTCGTCAGCTGCTGAGGTATTTGGGGGTTTCTTGGTTAAAAGGGAGGGCTCATTCTGAAAGAAGAGGGAGGGATCGTATTTCCAGAAATTATTGTGAAGTCAAAACAAAAGATATCAAAAGAACATTTTTTTTTTAAGTTTGGAGGAGGGGAACATTAAAGAAAGCCCCTAGCCAATAAGACTGCTGCCTCTACACCCAGAACTATTCCAGTCTTGCTTGAGAATGGAGTTTCCCTCCACAGTTTAGTCCACTCTTTTCCCCATTGGATGGATGTTTCTCTCTTTTTGTGTGTGGGATGTGACCTTTAATACCGTATAGCTGGAGTTCTGCTTTCTGGGTACAATGACAGGGTGGTCACAGAAGATCTTAACTGGAATTCTCTTTTAGGGAAATTCCTGTTCTTCTAGTCATTCCTTCATTTAAAAAAAATATTATTTGGAAAGGAGGAAGGGACAAAGCATTTGTAGAGAGCCAAAGATTACCTCATTTGATCTTCACAAAACCTTTTTAGGTAGGTGCTGCTATTATGTCCATTTTTACAGGTGAGGCAAACTGAGGTTAAAAGTGACTCACCCAAGGGTTACACTGCTAAGAAGTGCTCTAAGGAAGGACTTGACCTCTGGCCTTCCTGACTTCCATCTAGCACTCTCTCTCATCTACCACCTAGCTGCTACTCAAAGTGGGATAGACCAGGAAACGCATTCCCTTGAAGTTATCTCCCATTTACACTCTATGTATCTGGTGTATTCAGTCGTTTTTGTGAATGACTAGGCAAATATGGCAAGTTGTCTCCCCCAATAGAATGTGTGTTCCTTGAGGTCAGGGACCATGTTTTTGCCTTCCTTTGCATCTCCTGCACTTAAAACATATTTGTTGATCGACAAACTGATTTTAATGATGATCAAATAAATATGTATGGTTAGGTACTAAGGTGAGGATAGTGGCCTAATCAGTTGGAGAACTTTAATCCTCAGAATTTTTTAACCATAATTGAAAAATAAATTTTTGGTGAGGGATAGCCCTTGAAAGAGAGGCAGTTTGGTATACAAGGCCAGAAAGGCTTGGGTTTGAGTCTTACCTTTAACACACATTGTCTGTCACTTAACCCTTCAATTTTCCAGAAAACTCCCTAAGCCTACAAGCTGCAGTGTAAGAACTAACCTCCAACTGTAGAGAGAGAATTTCCTCATTTTGAAATCAAAGTCTAGTCTGGAAAAGAAAAAAAAAAACAACCCTTCCAAACCAGAAAACGCCAAATAAAATCCACAAGGTCATGATTCACACAGCCAGCACTCCCTGAGCACCCCGGGATGTCCTAGAACACTTAGGATCGTGGAGAAGAACAAATATCCTTTAGCCTGGAGATGAGATCCCTGGGTGGACTAAGAGAGCTGTCAGCAGGGGATTTGGAGGCCTAGCCATGCGGAAGGGGGTGGGAGAAGTAGCAAAGAAGCAAATTCAAGCTTGATTTGGTGTCAGGAAAGAAACTTCCTAAGAATTAGGGCTGTCCTGAAGGAGGGGGCTATCTCTGGAACTTCTGGGTCCCCCCTCACTGAGAGTCTTCAAGCCAAGGTCAGTTGGGAATGGTACATAGGAGCTGCTTACGCAGTATGTGCTGGACAAGATGGCCCTCTGGATATCTGCGTTCAGCACCACTCTGAGTTTCCCAGAGCATCTGTGTGGTTCCTTCAAATTTGGTATTATTCAAGAGAAAGCTTCCATGTCTCAATTGGTGTCTACTGCTATTTCTGTGCAGAATCTGTAGCTCCAAGGCCTCAACTGTTGCTATATACTAGATTATGTCCTTGAGGTGAAGGCTTCAAATGTTTCTTAGAAAAAAAAGCAAAAGTGGGTGGGTGGGGAGCGAGAAGTAAAGACCTTTAAAAGCTTTTTCTGTAGAACTCTTAACCTTTGATGTTAAGAATAAAATTATCACAGGTCATGTTTTTAGAGGTTTTTCATAGTTAATGAAATGGCAAAATGTTGGGTTGAGTTGAGCTGACACATTTGAAACTTTGTTAAAACTGCTTTAGTGAAATCTGTGAACTCATCTGCTTGGGTACTTCCTTCATAGATATGGATTGCAACCTGAACACAACAATAATCATAATGATAGCGCTATTTACATATATGTGTATATGTATAGACACATGTTGCTTTAAAGGTTTGCAAAGTGTTTTACAAATATTATCTCATGGGATCATAACAATAACCTTGCCATTATTATCCCCATTTTGCAGATGGAAGAACTGAGGCAGATAGAGGTAAATTGACTTACCCAGGGTCACACATGGAGTTTGAGTAGTGATGAGGTCACATTTGAACTTGAGCCTTCCTGACTCTAGCTGCAGCTCTCTACCCCGATGAAGCAGATAGATGCCCCTGTACATGCTGTATTGGAGGCCTTGCCTCTATTTTTTTCTCCTTTTTTTGGTTTGTTTTTTATTTCATGGAAAACAGTTAACCTACTGTTTAAATTTAAATCCCTTGAAAAGCATTCTGAGCTTTGAGTCAGGAAGCACTAGATTCAAGCCTGTATTCAAGCCTTGTGACCCAAGGCAAGATACTCAGTATCTTCCCCTATTGAGGAGAAAGAAGATTGTGATCTATGTAAGTGGGGTTCTCATACCACAATTATCCATCTTCTCTATATCTTGTTCATGCTTCTCTGCTAAACTCTATTTACTCTTCTCATTCATTTCTTTTTTAAAAAATAAACTTCTACTGATGTCTTCTGTTTCTTAAAAAAAATTTTTTGTTACATTTTGAATTCCAAATTTTCTCCTTCCCTGCCTCCCAACCCTTCATTAGAGAAGGCCAACATCTGATAGATCTATATCTATCTATCTATCTATCTATCTATCTATCTATCTATCTATCTATCTATCTGCCTGCCTGCCTGCCTGCCTGCCTGCCTATATCTATCTCTCGCTGTATGTAGATAGCTATATTTCTATGTCTATGTAGATATAGATAAAGATGTGGAGCCATACTTCCATATATCAGTTCTTCCTCTGGAGATAGATAGCATTTTCCTTCATAAGTCCTCCAGAGTTGATTTGAATGATCATATTACCCAGAATAGTTTAATCATTCAGTTATTCTTCAAACAATATTGCCATCGATGTTCTCTTGGTTCTGTTCACTCTTTGTTATTTCATAGAAGTCTTTCCATGTTTTTCTAAAACCAACCTGCTTGTCCTTTATTATGGCACAGTAGTATTCCATCACTATCATATACTGCAACTCATTCAGCTGTTCCTCAGTCAATGGGCATCCCTTTAATTACCAATTCTTTGCCACCTCAAAGAGAGCTGTTATAAATATTTTAGAACATATAAGTTCTTTTCCTTTTCCCCTGATCACCTTGGGAAAGATCCAAGGGTTTACGCAGTTTTATAACTCTTTGTGCATAATTCCAGATTGTTGTCCAAAATGGTTAGATCAGTTTGCAATTCCACCAACAGTGTCTCAGTGTCCCATTTTTCCCATGTCCCTTTCAACATTTGTGAATTCCCCCTTCTATCAATTTAGCCAGTCTGATAGGTGTGAGATGGTACCTCATTCCTCTTTCTTATATCATAATTATCCCACGTATCTCTTCCCAAGCCCCTCCCAGAGACCTGTCTCATATAACAAAGTATTTTTTGAGAGGGAAAAAAATCAGCACAACTGATCAATGTATTGAAAAATGTGGGTTTTGTTTGGAATTTCCTATTTTGCGACGTTTATTCTGGACTAGATCAAGATTTCATTGGTATTGGGAATTTCTAACGTGGAAATACATGTGCAATGTGTAAAACCTAATCTTTAGGAAGTTTTATTATATTTCCATTTTTGGAGGGCTAAGTGACTTATCCAGGATCACAGAGCTGAGGCTAGATTTGAACTTGGGTCCTCCTGACTCCAGGGCCAGTGCTATATCCACTGCACCACCTAGCTACCCCTATTACATTTCCGTTTGCCTCTTTGATGTATAGTTCTTTCAAATGATGCTGTAGTGACTGTCTATTGTTTTTACTTCCCAACTCTATAGCCTGGCTTCTTATCTCATCATTCAGCTGAACTGCCTTCTTCCAAGTTACCCGTTAATCTCTTAATTCTCAAATCTAATGGCCATTTTCCTCCGTCCTTATTCTTCTTGGTCTCTGCTACTGTTCCATACTGTTGATTCCTTTCTCCTCCTGAATATTCTCTCCTTTGGGCTTTTGTGAAGCTATTCTTATGACATCATCCTCTGCTGTTTCTCTTGCCTACCTATATCTTCAGTCCAGATCCTATCTACTAATTGTCCATGTTTTCCAAGGCTCTGTTCTGGGCCCTCTTTGGCCTCTGTGCTACTATGCTTGGTGATCTTAACAGATCTCATGGATTAATTATCATTTCTACGTACCGTTCCCAGGTCTATATATATATCCAGCCCCAGTCTCTCTCCTGAACTCACTATCAACAGCCTCCTCTACCTCCCCTCCCCTCTCCTCTCCCTTTACCTAAGGGTGTTCTGCCCAAAGGAGGGTAAAATTTGATGGCTGAAACCAACCTAGTTAACTTGAGGTTTACTGGCTAAATTTCTTTCTCAAAGACCAAGCCTTAGACACAATTCACTCTGGATCTCATGGATTGGAAAACAATAGGTCCATGCCCAAGCACCACTTAATGGTTATTTTTTGGGCCCTCTTGGCTCAGAGTGAATGTAAATAGTAATTGTTTCTCTTGTGGCCAGCAATCCTGAGGGTCTTCCCCTCTCAGTTTGAATTTTTTTTTTGATTAAAGGGGCCATCCCTTGATTTACTTCTTAAAGATGCCTGTTCACTGAATTAACTCACTCAAAGTGAGAACCCGGAAAGTCCTTAGTCCTAAAGGACCAAGGTCTCCAGTTACATCCTAAGCCATCTCTAGTTGTCCTGATTGATATCAGGCCACTGGACCCAGATGGCTCTGGAAGAAAAAGTGAGGCTGGTGACCTTGCACAGTCCTCCCTCACTCAAATCAAAGTCAATTGCAAGTCATGTCATCATCTCCCTGGTGTCACGGTCCTCTTCGAGAATGAAGGACCAACCACAAACAACCCTTCTGCATCTCAAACTCAACAGGTCCAAAGCAGAACTTCGTATAATAACCCCCCCCCAACACTCCCCTCACCAGCAAACCTTTTCTTCTTCACACTTATTACTGTCTAGGGCAACACTATTGTCCCAATCACTCAAGCTCTCATCTTCAGCTTCATCCCCGACTCTTCATATCAGTTCAAATCTGGCCTCAGACATTTACTAGTTATGTGACCCTGGGTAAGTCACTTAACCTGTGTTTCCCCAGTGTCCTCAACTGTAAAATGGGGGTGATAATAGCACCTACTTCCCAGGATTGTTTTAAGTATCAAGTGAGATAATACTTATAAAAAACTTTCAGCATAGTGCCTGGCATATAGTAACACTACGTATCTGATCCATTGCTAAATCTTGTCATTTCTCCTTTTTTCCTCCACTCAGAGCCACCATCCTATTTCAGGCCTCATTCCCTCATGTGTGGCCTGTTGCCCTAAATCCAATATTTTCCTACTATAATCCATTCTCCACTCAGCTGCCAAAGTGTTTCTCATAAAACTTGGCGCTGATAAAGTCATCCCAGGTTCAATAAACTCCAGGTGTTCCTTATTACCTCCTGGATCAAATATAAAACTCATCTGGTGTTTGAAGGTCTTGTAAACTGGTCCCCTGGTAAATAAAGGCTTAGCTCAGTGCCTAACACATAACAGGAGCTTAATAGTTGCTTGGTCCTTTCTTTACTAAAGATTCTGTAATTACTGCCCTAAAGAAGGTAGAGCCTAGAAAAAAACCATAGAATTTAGAATCTGAGGAATGCATTCAAATTTCATTTTTGCTCCCTACTACCCAAGTGGGCTGGGACCTGTCATTTAGCTAGCTTCACTGGGCCTTGGTTTCTTCTTCTGTAAAATCAGTTTTTTCTAGGTGAATCTCTGCTATACCTTCTAGTTCTAAATCTGTTATGTGAGCCCTTCATGTGTTTGCTTGTACAAAGCCCATAATCACTAGACTCCCTTGAGAGGCCAACTCTGGAACCCATTGAGGGATTTGGTTGGGCCCTCATTACTTCCTGGAATGTGTTAAATGTAACCATCAGTTGACAGGATGTTTAATCCTGAAGAGTTTCCATTGGTGTTGCATTTGTATCCTGTTCTAGGTGAGTCCTGCTGATGGGTATCATATTTGCTGATTTGTGGCATGGTTTTAATCATGTTGACCTCTGCAATTCAATTTAATTAAAAAATCTATTAAATACCTACTGTGTGCAAGTGCTGATGCTAGAAGCTAGGGAAAACAGGCCCTGTTCTTATTCGTTAAGGATCTTGTTCAGATATGAGTTGGACTATGTGACCTCTTGGGTCCTTTCCAGTTCTGATGTCCTGTGTGCTTACAGTGTGATAGTGGCAATAAGCTAGGAGGCAAGGGAGAATGTGGTAAGTGCAAAAGAGAGAGGGAGAGAGATTCAAGCAAATGCTATAAGAAAACTGAAGAGGGAGAAATTACTTTCAGCTGGTCAGTTGGGGAAGGCTTCATGGAGACCTTCTCTATTTCTGTTGTGGTCTCTGCCCTCCTTCTTGTCTCCCAGGTAGTCACCTTCCAGCCATCTTTGATCCTTCATTGGCTTCACTACTTGTATCTAATCAGTTGCTAAAGCTTGTTTCCACCTCCTCCATGTCTCTAATCTTTCCTGTTCTCTCATCCAGCCTCTACCCTAGTTGGGGGTGACTGACAGTCATCTCCACTTGCCTTAACCGTTTCGAATAGCCTCCTGATTGGTTTTCTTGGCTCAAATCTCTTCCCTCTCCATTCCACCCTTCACACAGCCACCAAACTGATTTTCTGAAAGTTCCCATCAAGGCTGTGTTGCTCCCTTACTTAATGAACTCCAGTGGTTCCTTATTACTTCCAAGATCAAATATAAACTTCTCTGTTTGGCATTTAAAACCCTTGGCAAGTTGGCTTCTTCCTACCTTTCCAACCTTACCATATGTTAGTTCCCTTTATTTGCCCAGAGGGCCATCATATCGGCCTTCTTACTATTCCTTATATGTGGCTTTCCATCTTCTACCTCTGTGCTTTTGCCCTGGCTGTTCCTTATGCCAAGAATTCACTCTTTCCTTGTGCTTTTCCATTCTGAATTCCTAGCTACCTTCTCCATGAGGCTTCCCTTGATCCTCTCAGCTGTTAGGGCCATATTCCCCCATCAACTTGTATCTGGTATTTTTTTTCTTTATATTTATATGTTGTATATATGTCTCACTCGCTGTACTGTAAGCGTCTTTCACTTCTGTTTTTGTACCTTCAGCATGCCCAGTGCTTGGCAAATGGGGGGGGACGTTAAATGCTTATTGAATGTTGGACATGGCATAAGAGTGAGGTCTTAAAGGAAGGTATCTAACAGCGTCTGGGAGGAGTCTGTTCCAGGAATGGGGGACAGTATGAACAAAGATAGACACGCAAGGGCAGGGCAATAGTAGGTGATGGTGACTAATCCAGTATGACCTATTATAGAGAGAATGAATGGAAATAGGGTGAGATTAGTCTAGAAAAGAAAATTAGGGCCTTAAATGCCAGCATATAAAGGAGTTTATGCTTTATTTTGTGGATAGTGGGGGATAACTGAAGATCTTTAAGTGAAGGAGTGACACAGAATGATACATTAAGGAGATTACCTAGGCAGATGTGTGTAGCAATTCCTGTCCTCAAGGAGTTTCTATTCTATTAGGGGAAACAACATGTGTATACACACATAAGAAACGAAAGGTAATGGCTAGGGCGTTGGGAGAGGAGGATTACGAAAATTCTCTTGTAGGAGGGGCTTGCCTTGCAGTTTGAAGGAAACTAGAGTTTTAGTGGTGAGGAGAGAGAACATTCTAGAGATAGGGACAGCCTGAACTAGAATGATTACAGAGGGAGGAGAAAGGAGGGGATGTACTCTAGAGACATTATAGAATAAGACTGACCAAATTTGACAATTCAATAATCCAATCCAAAAATATTTATTAAATGCCTACTATGTGCCAAGGATACAAAAAGAGGCAAAAGACAGTCCCTGCCCTCAAGGAGCTCACAGACTTTGTCATAGAGAATCTTGCAGCCCAGACTCAAAGACAGTATTATAATGAGGCTATAGACTATCCATTCTCCCCACCTATGCTTATCCAGAGATGTCCATCAAATAGTGGTTCTAATTAAAACAACTGTGCTTTTTTTAAACTTAATGCTATTTTTGACTTTTAAATTGAAATTAAAGCTAGTTCGTCCTAATGTTTTCCTTCTTCCTGAAGATACCATTCTTAGCTTTGCTTTCTCATACAAGAAAGTTCAAACTTGGGGGAGGGGGAATTTCCATTAATCTGAATCAATAGCTCATTGCAGTTTCCGGGAAAAGGCCCCAAAACATGCTTCAAGTAGCTGACTGAACCATGATTCAAAGCGTAAAAAATTAAGATTGTTACTGTTTCTTTTCAGAAGATTTTCTCACATTCTTAAAAACTTCTTGTCAGGAGCATGAAAGAATTTGAGTTGGTAAGGACCTTAGAGGTTCACCTCATCTCTAAATAGGAATTCTCCTTACAACATTCCAGACTCTTGGTTATAGCAATCGGCTCTAAAGCCTTTTGGTGATAGGGGGCCCGCTGCCTCCTGAGGCAGCCCATTGTCCTTTTAGACAACTCCAGTCATGAGGAATTATATCCTTTCTATCAAGCCAGAATCTACCTGTCATTACTCCTTGTTCAGCCCTCTGGGGCCAAGCTGAAAAAGTCTAATTTCTCTTCAGTGTGTGACAGCTGTATTGGGGTGCATAAACTAAGGAGGCTCCCTATCTACTCAAAGCTTATCACAGACAGTCTACTCCTTACAATTTGCTGCTGCTATGCTTGGAACACTCAGAAAATTATGTTTGGTCAATGAGGGAAATCCATCTGGACCTTTGGTTCCCACCTCCCTGGTGACTGACTGGGATCTATTATCTGCTTATCGATTGGCGGCGGAGGTCTTGATAGTAAGATTCTGCAGGTGAAGCATGAACTGTGTCAGCAAACGGGTAAAGCTTGAAAGCAGAAAACATCAAACGTATAGCTGGTGCCTGAGCCAGATTGAAAGATAATTGGGAAATATTTAGCCAAATAAATAAAAATACCATCAAACATAGATAACATTACATTTTAAAACTAAGTCAATAGGTGGCCCACAGGGATGCTTTTATATAGATCTGTGGTCTCATTTCTATTTGGCTTGGACACCTCTGCTTTAAAATACCAAGTGGGTATTGCCCGGGTTTCCAGGAAGACTATGAGAACTTATTTCCATAGCAGCCCATACAGACTGTGTGGACTGGCCTACAGGCTGCCTGGCCTCTAGATCTGATCACTTTGAACCCAGCTATGCTTCTAGAAAGAGGAAAACTAGAGTCTGGAACAGCTATGCTGGAAGTTCAGCTGAAGGTCCATTGGAGAAACCATTAGCCAGGGCATGAGGGTAATGACCTTGGATTCCCAGCAGATGAATGGCATCCATCCTTTCTGTGGTGATAGATTTCCAATGTTGAGGTGCTAGTGCTTTCTCCTTTAAGATATCTACTCAGTATGTTTGCACAATGGATACAGTATAACTAGAGTCAGGAAGACCTGAGTTCAAATCTAGCCTTAGACATATACTAGCTGTATGATCCTGCACAAGTCACTTGACCTCTGTTTGCCTCAGTTTCCTCATCTGTAAAATGGGGATAATAGCAGTTCTTACCTCCCAGGTTTACTGTGAAGATCAAATGGGGTAATAATTGCTAAGTGTTTAGCATAGTGCTCGGCACATAGTAGGTACCATATAACATTATCTGATATTATTATGTATCTGATATATATGTTTTCGTATTCATGTTGTCTCTCCCATGAGAATTTAAACTCTGAGAGCAAAGAGTGTTTTTTGCTCTTTCATTGAATCTCTTAACACTTTATCTAGATGGAACATAGGAAGCACTCAAGATAAATGTTGATTTATATATTCAATAATATAGCTAGCATGTATACAGTGCTTTACAAATAGTATCTCTCATTTGGTTCTCACAACAATGCTGGGAGGTGGGTGCTATTATTATCGCCACTTGACAGCTGAGGAAACTGAGGCAAATACAAGATAAGTGACTTCCTTCCTCCCTCCCTTTCCCTCTTTCTTTTCGTTTCTTTCTCTTTCTTTTCCTTCCTTCCTTCCTTCCTTCTTTCCATCCGTCCATCTTTCTATCTTTCTTAACTGATTTCAGAGTCTCTGTTGTTGCTTCTTCAACTCCTGCTACTTCCGACCTCAGAGTTTTCATTTTGTGGATCCTTTTAAAGTCTGTCTTCCTCCAGGGTCATAAAGCTAAATGTCTGGGGCTAGATTTGAGCTCTTTTGACTCCAGTTCTAGAATGTTCTTTTTGAGACTTTTACAAATATCTCTGGAGTTCCTTAATATGTCTGGAAACCTAAATAAGATTTAATAATCCTAAACAGCAGCTGTTCATATCCTTGAAGATAGCTGTCATGTTTGCCTATGAACCTTCATTTCTCCAACTGACTATCCCATGTACCTCGCTTTTATGACATGATCTCGTCATACTAATTGCCCCCTTCTAGATGTGTACCTGGGCAACTAGATGGCACTATGGTGCATAGAGTGTGCTGGGTCTGAGGTCAGGAAGACTCATCTTCCTGGGTTCAAATGTGACTTCCAACACTTACTAGTTGTAAGATTCTGGGCAAGTCACTTACCCTGTCTGCCTTAGTTTCCCCATCTGTAAAATGAGCTGGAAAAGGAAATGGCAAACCACTCCAATATCTTTGCTAAGAACATGGAGGTCACAAAAAATTGGTCACAATTGAAAAAGGACCAAAAAACCAAAAAGATGTGCTCCTATTTGTCTATCTTAAAATGTGACATCCAGAACCGAACTCAGTGTCCTTAAGCTAATTGTTCCAGTGTCTGAACCAAGAAGTAACTGATTTGCTAAGATTAGAATGATTCAATAGTCATGGTAATCTTGTCATTACCTACCATAGGACAGTTTGAGTTACTTGTGTTAGATGTTTTCTTCCTTCTTTCCTCTTTCTTCCTTCCTTTCTTTTTCTTCCTTCCTTCATTCTTTCTATCTGTCTTTCTATTTTTCTTTCTTAACTAATTTTAGTCACTGTTGAGTTGCTTCTTCAACTCCCACTGCTTCTGACCTCAGGGTGTTCATTTTATGGGCTCTTCCAAAGTCTGTCTTCCTCCAGCTCTAAGTCAACTGTGTGGGTGGCCTGCCAGACCGTTGTAAGCCTTGTTTTAATGTTTCAAAGTAAGTTTTCTTCTTAGCAGGCTGGTCCTAACTCTAAGATGAATTGAGCTTATAAAACCCCAAGGTCTTCAATTCCCCCCTCCTCTGGTTTATGAAAAAAGTAAATAATTCATAGTTCATTTCCCCCCACCTCTAGTTTATGAAAAAAGTAAATAATTCATAAGGTGTGTAGTTGTTTCTGTTCATTTCTCCTGAGCACATTGTAATGAAGAGATCTTAAATGTCATCTGCTCGTTGCTGGGCTTATACTTTAAAATTTTCATTTCCCCTTGTTCCTTCCTTGTTGAGGCTTGGCCAGCCCACTGCTCTACTATTTTCTTCTCTCTCCTTCTTTTGCAGTTGAAGATGCAGAATGACTTCCATCTGCTGACATTGAACCCTCACTTTCAAAGTTTAGAATACAATTTTCTGTTCTTATATTTCCTTGAAGAGCTGTGGGCATGCCTCACTCAGTCTTTAGGTCTCTTTTTATTCTGAGATGACTGATTTTTAGGAGGAATTGCTCCCATTTCTAGGATGTGTTAAGGTTGATTAAGCACTTTCCTCCCAACAAATCTGTGAGGTAGATAGCCTAGGTATTATAGTTCCCATTTTACAGATTAAGAAACTGAGTCCCAGAGAGGGGGGGAGTGACTTGTTCAGTGTGATGTGGCTAGTAAATGGCAAGAGAAGAAGTAAGAAGAAAACCAGCATTTCTACACTTTTGAGATTTGCTAAATGAATACTTGCTAGGAAGCAAGGTGGTGCAGTGGATAAAGCCTGGGATCAGGAAGACATGAGTTCAAATTTGGCCTCACACACTTACTTCCCTAGTTCTGTGGCCCTGGGCAAGTCACTTAATCTCTGCCTCAATTTTCAAAACTGTAAAATGGGGATAATAGTAGTATCTACCTCCCAAGGTTGTTGTGAGAATAAAATGAATATACATATATATATATATACATATATATATATATACAAATATATATAACATTTTGCAAACTTTAAAGTGGAACATAAATGCTAGTAGTAGTAGTTGTAATAGTAGTAGTAGTAGTAGTAATAGTGGTAGTAGTATAGTCATTTGATCCTCACCCCAACCTAGAAGCTAGGTGCTATTTTTTGTTTTTATCATCCTTACTTTACATTTGAGAAAGCATAGATAAATGAGTTAAGTGACTCACTGAGGATCACACAGTCAGTAAGTGTCTGACCTTAGTCAAATCTGAACTCAGGTCTTGAACCCCAGTCTAATGTTACCCACTGTGTAACCTAGCTACTAAACTGAGTCCTCCTGTCCCCAAGTCTGGTGTTCTCTCCATTCCACTATACTCCTTCAGAATGATATAGTAGAAAAAGCACTAAGTTTAATTTCAAAAGACTTGGGTTTGACTGAGTAATTTCTATCTATGTGAGCTCAGGCATAGCCCATTGGAAAGTATGCTGGATTTGGAGTCAGTCAAGTACTGAATTCAAATTCTGGTTCTGTCACTGATCCTGAGCAAGTAATTCAACCCCTTTTGTTTCTTCTACTGAAAAATGGTGGCGTTGGATCAGGTGATCTCAGAGGACCCTTTCGGCTTGAAAGCTATAATCTTTTGATCCTAAAACATTTAATTTCTGAGTGCCAGCTTCTCCATCTACAAAATGAGGATAACAGTGCTAGTCCTACCAACCTCACATGATAGCTGTGAGGAAGGCTTTTTTTAAACTGAGAAGTGCAACATCACTATAAGTTACAGTCATCTCTTCCTCTTCTTCTCAATTCTTTTATAATGGCAGAGATAGAGGGCTAATCACCGCTCTTATCACTCGCTCATCCGGAAGCTGGAGCAAACAAAGGTATTGAGAAAGCTTCAAAGTTTACATTATTCCTAACTCTACCAACATTTTGAAACAAATTCTTCTTTTCCCCCTTCACCTCAAAAAGCCCTTTAAATGGCCTCATCATCTCTAGTGACTAAATTGTTTTTCAGCAGTGTCTTACTCTTTCTGACCCCATCTGGGGTTTTCTTGGCAAAGATACTACAGTGGTTTGCCATTTCCTTCACCAGCTCATTTTACAGATGAGAAAACTGAGGCAAACAGGGTAAAGTGACTTGCCCAGGGTCACACAGCTAGTAAGTGTCTGAGGCTATATTTGAACTAAGGATGATGAGTTTTCCTCACTTCTGACCCGTTACTGCACCACCTAGCTGATCTTGTATATATGTATATATGTGTACGTGCATGTGTCTGTCTGTATCTCTACTTCTATTTATCTACCTATCTATTTTGATGTAGAGTTTTGTCCTTGGCTTCCTTCAGGAAATATCATTCTCTGTAGGATGCCCCATCTTCACTCAATGCCTTCTCCTCCAAGGTTGCCTTCCATCTATTTTGAAAGTACCTTTGAGATATATATGTTGTAGCCCTCATTGGAATGTAAGTTTCTTGATGGCAAGGATTATATTTTGCTTTTTCTTTCTATTGCCAGGCCTTATGCGTCTATCACATTTGTTGCTGAGTTGTTTCAGTTGTGTCTGACTCTTCATGACTCTATTTGGGGTTTTCTTGGCAAAGATGCTGGAGGAGTAGCTTGCCATTTCCTTCTCCAGCTCATTTTACAGATGAGGAAACTGGGGCAAACTGGGTTAAGTGACTTGCCCGGGGCCACACAGCTAATAAGTGTCTGAAGCTGGATTTGGACTCAGGTCTTACTAACTCCAGACCTGGCACTCTGTATCCACTGTGCCACCTTTCTGCCCACCTGTCATGTAGTAAGAACTTAATAAATATGTGTCGATTGATTGCATATATACGCTATGCATCATAATGTATAGTATTAATAAAATGAAATTGTTCAGGGACGAAAAACTGGCTACAGATGATCAGCAAGTGGATTATTATGTACATTGAAAGATTAAAGAGGTAACTAATTTGTTGAGAGGAAACATTTCTTAAGCGCCTTGACTAGCTTATAATAAAATCAATTTAGAAAATTAATTTAGAAAATTAATTTAACAACTTCATGAAACAGAAAATAATAGATAATATCTGAGCCTTAAGGTAGCATTTTTTTGTTGTTTCTTCTAAACTCGTTAAGGTACACAATATAGGCTAAAAATAATTAACAATAACATGAGCTTAATATTCCTGAGGGAAGAGACTGCTCCAGAGGTAGACATGTCATTTCTTCCCATGTCTGGTTTTATTCTAGGAATACTTCAAATGCCTTTCTTTTGTTGAGCATCCTTTTCATTGATTAGGCTCAGGTTTGCAGGATGTATCGTTATGTGTTGCAACTTGAGGTCCTTTACTTTTCCAACTATATTTTTCTACTTCTCTCAGTAGTTTCTAGTGGCTGTGAAATAACTTTGTATCATTCAAATTTCCTTTCCTTTATTTTTCTGGGTCTTTCTCCTGGCTGCTTGCAAAGTATGTTGTCATTGGAATTGTTAAACTTAGCCCCTAGGTGTTCTGACCTTTCAAACATATTTGTTGTTGCTGTTTTCCTGGAAAGAATCTGTGGCTTCTTTTGATTTTTTTCTATATATTCAAAAATTCTGGGCAATATTCTTGTATCATTCTGCATTATGGTGTCATGTTTTTCTAGAAGACCTGTCATTCTTAAGTTGGTTTCAAGGCCGATGGCTTTGACCTATATAGAAAGCAGATGTTTATTTTTGTTTTAAAAAGACAAAACATTTTTGCCTTTTTCTTCTCTTCCGTCAGATTTTTCTCCACTTTAGAATTTCTGTATTGCAGATCTGTTAATGTCTCTTGATCTTTGCGGAAATTTTCTATTGTGGATTCCATTTTGTTTTTCTACTCAGCTAGCTGAGTTTTTTATTACTGCCTTGAGCGCTAGAACTTCTGACATTTTCCTACCCAGTTTTTTCTCCTCTTGATTCTGTTTCTCTTTTGAGTCCTTCTGAAAGTTCTGATTATAGTTCCATGCCGTTTGGGGGTGCCGCTTGTTGGTCACATGACATAGAAATTAGACATGGATTTTGTTTTTTATTTTTTTGGTCTGAATTTATGATTCCATTGGGCTAGGGAACTCCCAAGTTAGAAAACTCTCTTCATCAATGCAGATAAACAAACAGCCATTCTGCAGTCTGAGAGAGTTGCATGGGGTGCTAAAATTTTAAGTGACTTGTCCAGGGTCACATAGCCAGAATGTATCAGAACTTGTACTTGAACCCAAGCCTATCCATGTTGCTTGGATCAAGTATAAATGAGTTATTTTAAAATTTGAAAGCATTTTAAAACTTGAATGACTAGCTAGAATTAGTTATAATTTTTGAATATTTCAGTCCTATTAAATTTCCTTACAGAAAGTTAATATAAATTTCTAGCTCCTCACGAGTAGTAGGAGGCAAAGCTTTTCCTTTTTCTTTATATATTTGGTGCATCCTCTGTGGCTCAAAAATGCCTCCTTTTACTTCCTCTACAATTATTTATCTATTTTTATCAGTTTATACTTTAATTAGGAGAAGTTTAATTAAAAATAATAATGAAAGGTAGAGGTTCATTTCAGTCAAATGGTTTTTTGATTAAGACATACTGAAGTAACAAAGGCTAACTTAATGTATCTAAAACTAAATTTATATTTCCCTGGGAATCCATTCTCTTTTTCAAGTTTTCATATTAGTTAATTTAACACAACAAACATTTATTTAGCACCTACTGTGTATAAGGCACTCTAATACCTTTGGGGATTATGTAAAGACAAAAAAAGAAACATTCTCTCTCTTTTAATGACAACACAATTATTCCCTTCACCCAGCCTTAGAATCTCAATTATCTTCCAATTCCTCTTACCTGCCCCCTTAAAAATTCAATTAATCAATTCTTCTTCAGTACTATCTTTTGCATTGTTTTATTTTTTTCCAATTCTATAGCTACCATTATGCTTTTTAGGCTTCCATGACTTCATATGAAACTTTTATCATAGCAAACTGCAAATAAAAAGCTTGATAGTTTTCTTTGGGAGGCACAAAATTTTTTAATACTGGTGTTTTGCGTAGTGGCTATTTTAAGATATGGTGGATGGATTCAAATCAACAGACATTTTTATGATGTGCCAACTGCATTCAGAGCAAGGAGGGCACATACCACAGTAGACAGAGAGCTGACTTAAGAGACTAGGTTCAAGTGTCACTTCTGACATGCTAGCTACCACTATGGGCAAGGCACTTAAACTCTCAATGTGCCCCCAGAGACTATTGGAGATTATAAATAACTGAGCAGATGGCATTTTGCATTGAGGGAGGAAGCCTCTTCACTGGGAGTACCAGAACAATGAAATCAAAGGTCTGCTTCAAGAACAAAGATCTGATGCTCTGTGTACTAAAGTAGGTAAAAATTTAAATATGATAACATTCTTGCCCTCATGGAGGTTACAATTTTGTATGACTGAATAGAGTACTGGGGCCTCATCAAGAGTATGGGCTTGATGATAGAATGTATGTTCTGTTCTTCTGGCTGGGTCAGAGAGACCCATCATCAGACTGACCACAAGCTAATGAATTTCTCCACCATGGCAAATTCAGTTAGTCAACTAACATTTATTAAGCACCTACTGTGTTCCAGGCACTACGCTAAACACTGGTGGTACAAAGAAAGGCCAAAAAAATAATCTCCAATTTCAGCAAACTCGCAGTGTAAAGGAGAGAACATAAAATGATATATAGAGAATATATAGAGAATTGGGAGTAGTCTCAGAAGGATGGCACTAAGATTAACTTAATTTCCACAACAATCTACTAAAACATACAGATGCCTTGATCTGTGTCACTGAAAGGTGTAGTACCTACACGAGTGAAATCAAAAGTCCTGGAACTATTGAAGCATATGTAGAAAAGAGCATAGTGGTTCAATTCAGAGAGAAGCTGATTTTGTTTGCATTGACCTGGACAGGTCAGATATGTTAGTGGCACATACATTGCCCCCAGGGTTTCCTCTGAAGCCTTTGTCATAGTATTTAGAGGGGACTTTAATGAATTCCATTTCTTGCCAGTTCGATGATGGCCCATCCTGAATCCGATCTAAAGGAGGAGCACCTGAAAGAAGATTTAAGGTTTTACTTCATGAATCCATGTGAAAAATACCGAGCTAGACGCCAGATTCCATGGAAATTGGGGCTGCAGATTTTTAAGATTGTAATGGTGACAACACAGGTAATTTCTGTTATGTTAATGTTTTCCCCCTCCATCGTGAATGCTTTCATAGCTACCACCAGAAAAGTGGTCTGTTTTTTCTTTTGTTTTTAAAAAGACTTTCACTCCTTACTGATATTTGGGCTTTCCGTTGGGGAATGCCATGTTTATGTTCCCAGGTTCTTTAGGACTTTGAGGATCTGTGGATTTGTCCATGTGTAGGCACTTCTGCTATTCAATCAGTCAATTAGGATTTGTTGTCTGCCAGGTCCTGTGCTACCAAGGCAAAATAGCTGTTCTTCCACAGGTTAATAGATGGTTTTCAGTAACTGATGAGGCCAAAAAGGTAAATTGGTCTCTGGACCACCTGGTGATGAATTTCTCCATATTTAGCCAGGCTTTTCCTCAAATGACAATCAATCAACAAACATTTATTAATGCCTACTATGTGCCAGGCATTGTGTTAAGCACTGGAATATTGACATAGTTTATCAACCTATCAGTAAGAAGCAGCATTGTCCAATGGACTTGTCTAGCATCACCTGGCTAACTGAGGATATGAGAAGAGATTTGAACCCTTGCCTGTTGATTCTATATCTAACTAGTGGATAGAATACTGGGTCTGGAGTCAGGAAGACCCGAGTTCAAATCTAGCCTCAGACACTTACTAGCTGTGTGACTCTGGCCAAGTCACTTCACCCTGTTTGCCTCAATTTCCTCACCTGTAAAAAGAGCTAGAGAAGGAAATGGCAAATCACTCCACTATCTCTGCCAAGAAAACCCCAAATGGGACCATGAAGAGTCGGACAAGATCGATACCACTGAATAACTCTTGATTCTAAGTGGGAGGCTCATTCCACTCCCCCATTCTGTCTTAGGTCCTTCTAAAAACATAAGCAGTTATCGGTAAGGCTGGGGAACATAAATAACTCAACTGTAGATGTCAAAGAAGCATCTGAATAGTGTCCAGGCCTTTAGTACACCCAGTTCAATGTCACTAGAAATAAACATGTTACAACTCCTTGGAATTTAGGGAATTCCAAGTATGTGCCCACGGTTTCAGAAAACTCCTGGATGCCAGCACCACAAATGTACAGTAATAACAACCTCCTTCATACCTCCAAATGATTTATGTACTTGGAATTCTTTTTGGTTCCACTACACTAGATAAAAAGTTCAGGGATTCACACATTTTCATCACTAAGGGTATTGGCTTTGGACCCAATGGACCTTGGTTTTAATCCCCAAATTTGTCACTTACAAACTGCGGTCTTGGACAATTTACTCTATTTCTCTGAGTGACCCTGGACAAATCAGTTAGCTTTCCAAAGCCTGATACGTACATGTGTACACATACTTACTTGCCTATGTGTACATAGATATGTACCTATGCCTACATATAGGTACATATATACACATATCAACTTATAATATGTATATGTATACATGTATATACTCTATGTGTGTATATACAAATACATATACGTAAACGGGTGGATGGCACAGTGGGTAGAGCGCCAGGCCTGAAGGTAGGAAGAACTGGGTTCAGATCTAGCCTCAGACACTTCCTGGCTGTGTGACCCTGGGCAAATCACTTAACCCTGTTTGCCTCAGTTTCCTCATCTGTAAAATGAGCCAAAAAAGTAAATGGCAAACTGCTCCAGTACTATCTTTGCCAAGAAAATCCCAACTAGGGTCAGACATGACTGAAAACCACTGAACAACAATAACAACACCACATGTTAAGGACCAGTAGATGGCGCAGTGGATAAAGTGCCAGGTCTGAAGTCAGAAAAACTCATCTTCCTGAGTTCAAATGTAGCCTCAGACACTTCCTAGCTGTGTGACCCTGGCAAGTCACTGAACCTTGTTTGCCTCAGTTTCCTCATCTGTTAAATGAGCTGGAGAATGGCAAACTACTCCAGCGTCTTTGCCAAGAAAATCCCAAATGGGGTCACTACGGATGCAACATAAACACATGTACATACACCTATACATATGTGATACATACATGGTAGGTAGAAGGAGCCAACAAACAGCTGGGGGAAAGAGAACTGAGTTAAAGTCTTAATCTCTGCTATTTTAAAAATGGATTTTTATTTGTACCTTTTTTACATTGTCTAGATTTTCCGTCCTTTCTCCCAGAGAACTGTATCTAATAATAAAAGAAAGAAAAAGAGGAAGAGGAAAAAAACCAAAACATTGAGCAAAGTCAATCAAAACATCAAATGACTTGATATGCTGTGTTCCCCAGCTGTGGCCCCTCCCCTCAGATTATAGAACATTGAGTAACTTCACTCTATAAAAATTCAGGATGAGACAAGTGTCTGAAGAATTGCTGGGTGAGGAAGCTGGTCTAAGAAATCCTGTTTAAAAAGAAAAAAAAAGAGGAAATAAAGATCTGGCATGACTTGCTTGTTCTTAGTAAAGTCACACTACCTCAGATCATAGCAGTCACTACTTCTTTTTCTAGATAGTCACTAAGCATTCAGTTGACAGTAGTTTCTAGAAATCTAGCAATAATCAAGGTCAAACTCACAGGCCTATTGTAGTCAGTCTACTTGCTTCCTTATTTTTTGGTCAGGGGAGGGCAGTGGGGAAGGGTGGAGGGGCTTGGAATAGGGAACATTCTCAAAGCCTTTGACTTCTCATCTTCTCCAAAATCTTCCAAATCTTTCTTTCATAAGTTGTTGACCTCGGGTCAGTTTTCACATCTGGCAATTTTTTCAGAAACTGAGAATGTAGTTGATTTGAGCTTGGTCATCTTGCATTCATTTAGGGTAGCTAGGTTCTCTTTTGTTCTTACTTATCTTGGCTATAAGCTCCCCAATAGGTATTTTTCTTTCATACTTTTCAGCCCACATAGGATTCTCTTTATTCTTCCTTCAAAACATCTCTTTTCTTTCCACTCATTGCCACACCCCCAAGCCAGGATCTTATCACTTTCTACTTAACCCCGAGCCCTTGAGAAGAAAAGGTGAGGGCCCCCCCACCCCGCACAAAGGGAGGAAAGGGAATAAATATTTATGTAGCTTCTACTATGTGCCATGCATTGTGCTAGGCTCTTTGTACATCTCTCTTTTGATGTAGAATCAGAGTCAAGTTCAACCATATCTCAAAGTGCCACTGTTACCTTTACTTTCTCTGGTCCTTGGTACCCTGTGCCAACTTTTAGTTCCACCTGCTTATGCCAGCTGGTGCTATGGCAGCTGCTCCCAAACTAGCCTAGTCACTTGAGCACGTACGAAATCTGCCACACTGGATTCTGGGCTTGGTGACTTTCCAGAAGGGCTGAAATCATCGGGAACCCAGGTAAGAAGACTAAATAACTAGGGATTAGGAGTGCAAGGTGAGAGCCTAACAGTATGGCAGAAAACTAAGCAACAGAAGGTCAGGCACTCACAAAATTCTGCATTAAAGGGATGCTGCACCCACAGCAAGAACTCTTTTGATATTACCCCAAATGGGGTCGGGCACGACCGAAATGACTCAACAGTAACAGAAGCCTTGCATTTCCTCTAGCCTGTAAGATTTTATACACTTCCTGTTAGGGCAGAAACTCCCTAGCATAGTTAGCATGGTGTGGCCACAGCTACTACGTAAATGTCAAAAGTGCTAGACTAAAAGAGTTTCTTTGAAGGGACTGCCTGCCTGCCAGGGATTTGGTAGGAGGGGCTTCCTGTTCGAGGACAGGTTGGACAAGATAAAGTCTCATGTCAGACAATTAATAAATTTAGAGCTGGAAGGAATCCCAGAGGTCATCTAGACCCGTATCCCCATTTTGTAGGTGAGGAAATTTTGTACTAGAGAGTTTAAGTGACATGGTTAAGGTCACAGAGTTAGGAAGGGGAAGATCTGAGAATGCAAACCATGGCCCCTGACTCCCAAATCCTATGCTCTTTCTATTGACCCATGATAGGGGTAGATGGGGAAGGAGGGTGGGGGTTCTTCCAACTATGAAGTGCTTCCTTGTTCTCACTCTTCTGCCTCTCCACCTCCAATCCCAGAGGTGCAGATGGTTTGGTGTCCTGGGCCAGTGGGAAGAGAAATCATTCCACTTCTCATTTTGACTTTGCCCTGGCTCTGCGGCTTAGCGGGTTGTCTGCCTTTGAAGGAAGGAGCAGCATTCCTGGGGGGAAGGGGGGAAGCTCCTTTTTCCCTCCCTTCTTCTCTGTACACAGCCCCAGGAGGGGCCCTACTTTTCCTGGTACCGGAAAAGTCTCTCCTCCGTGGATTTCGCAACCTGAGATTTGCCCTCCATGGTACCTGCTGTAAAAGAGCCAATGCTTGATAATTCAATGCGATTGCTCCTTTTAAACTTATCTGCAGCAAATGTTTCAGCATTACTCAGGAGGATTGGATTGAGATGTTCTTTGAACTCCTTTTTTTTCCTAAGTTTCTTTGTTGAGACTTTGACCTTCTTTTTAGTTAGCTACAGCTGGAAGAGAAGACTTTTAAGTTCCCTCCTTAGATCCAGACTTGGCTACCAGAAAATTATTTTTAGATGCAAACACATAAGGGGTTAGGGAAACCGGACAGCTTTTTATTTCCTCCTAATTTCAATCTTTCTATTGTAGCTTCATGTTTAGGATGCAATATTGTGAAAACAATGTCTCAAGGTATGCCCTAATTGTGTACTACCAGCATATCTATGAAAAAATGCTTATGGCTATAGTTATGTTAAAGTCTCTCTAAGTGTTTGCATAATTTTCCAGAGCTTATCCTTTAATAATAGAGCTTATCCATTACTAATCATGTGACATCTAATTGGTATTTACTGACCATTCTATTACTATATCTAAGGTAACATTTACACAAAATTTGTTTCTTAATATCTTTTTGTTTTTAATGTCACATTCCTTTCTGAACATATCCTTCACCCCTCCTTTAGCCAGCTAGCCATCCCTTGGCAACTAGGTGGTACAGTGAATAGAGTACCAGGTCTGGAGCCCAGGAAGACCTGAGTTCAAATTCAACCTCAGACATTCACCAGCTTTGTGACCTTGGGCAAGTCACTTCATCTGTTTGCATAAGTTTCCCCAACTATAAAATGGAGAGTACCAATAGCACTTGGAACAGTGAAATAATAATGAAATTTCAAATGAAGTAATAATTGTGAAGCCCTTAATGCAATGCCTGGCACATAGTAGACACTATATAAATGGTAATTGTTATTATTAGTAACAGATTAAATAAAAGAGAGAAAAATTCAGCAAAACTAATCTAAGCATCTGCTACATGTGATAGCACACGTGATATTATTACACATCTATGGTTTCCCACTTCTGCAATGAAAAGAGGTTCATTGTTTCCAGTTTTTTTCTAGAGTTAAACTTGGTCCTTATAATTACACCATGTTTAGTTTCCCATTTTGTTGTCGTTGTTCAGTCATATCCAACTCTTCATGACCTCATTTGGGGTTTTCTTGGCATAGATACTGAACTGGTTGGCCATTCCTTCTCCAGCTTATTTTACAGGTGAGGAAACTGAGGCAAACAGGGTTAAGTGACTTGCCCAGGGTCACACAGCTGGTAAATGTCTGAGGACAGATTTGAACTCATGAAGATAAAAAAGTCTTCTGATTCCAAACCTGGTACTCTATGCACTATGGCGCCGCCTAGCGGCTCACAGCATTGTTGTAGTCATCGTTTATGTTGTTTTCCTAATTCTATTAACTTCACCAAGCATCAAGTTCATAGGAGTTTTCCCATAGTCTGCATTCTTCATATTAACTGTATTTTCTTTATCATATTGTCCTCCTCTTCTTCACCCTCCTCCTCCTCCTCCTCCTCCTCCTCCTCTTTCTTATGATGATAGCAATGACCACGTAGTAGTAGCTAGATGGAACAGTAGATAGTGCTCAGGGCCAGAAGTTAGGAAGGCTCAGGTTTAAGTTTAGCTTGATTTACCAGCTCTTTCATCCTGGGAAAGTCCCTTAATCTCTCTCTGTTTCCTTATCTAGAAAATGGGGATAATAACTGTACCTACCTCCCAGGGTTGTTTCGAAGATCAAATGAGACAATCATTGTAAATCACTTTCCCAACCATAAAGCACCATAATAATGCTAGTAATTGTGATTATTATTATCAATACAGTTGTGCCACACTTTGTTTAAGCCATTCTCCCGTTGATGGACATGGATTTTGTCTTCACAAAGTACCTGTGATGTGTGTTGTCACAACGTGTTGCTACAATTATATTTATATATACCTTAGCAGTGAGGTTGTTGGATCAAAGAATACGGACATTTTAGTAACTTTATGCTATCGTAATCCCACGTTGTTTTCCAAGGTGGTTGGACTGATTCACTAGTCTCGGCGCAGCCCCTCCGACATTGACTATTTCTGTGTTTTGTCATTGATAAGTTTGCTGGGTGTGAGCTATGTCCTCCTCGCTGTTATTTTTATTCACATTCCTTTTATTAGATTTTTACAGCATTCTTTCATGTAGTTATTAATGTTTACAAGTCCTTCTGCTTTTCAGCATTGATTTTCACATGCGTTTGAATTACAGATTTTGTCCCCATTTCTACCCCCCCACTCCAAGATGGCGTACACTCTGGTTGCCCTGTTCCCCAGTCTGCCCTCCCCTCC
>CM053626.1:300087727-300147315 GCA_028646595.1 Phalanger gymnotis | reverse complement strand
GTTCAGAGCCATTTTTTATAGGTTTTTGGAGGGACTTGGTGGGGAGCTCACGCCAGTTACTGCTTTCCAGTCGCCTTCTTGGCTCCGCCCCCCCTTCTGCTTTTGAGTACTGTTTGTTCTTATTCATCAGCCTCTTAGCTCCTGAGGAACACTACTGCATAACTTTTACTATGACTCCTAATAATTCTAATGACAATAAGGATAGCTCGCATTTATAAAATGCTTTCAGAGTTTCGAAGAACTTTGCATATGTTGTCACTTGATTCTGAAAGCAATCCTGTGCAGCTGAGAGAGGCAGGTGACTACCTCCTGACTCCAATTCGTCATTCTACCTACTAGGCAACCTTGCTATCTTTAAGAATAACTCTTAGTTTGACAACTCATACGTATTGATATGGATTCCTTACATATGATCCCTGGCAGATTTTTTCCCTTCTTTTTTCTTGATGCATTGGTTTTGATTGTACAAAAGTTTTTCAATATCAAGTCAATAAAATTTTCTCTTTTGGGATCCCCTTTATTCCCTTTTTGGTTAAGAACTTCCCTCTTAGCAATAGCTATGGCCTGTGCTGTGTCTCTGGCTCTGTGGTATTTTCATTGGTCAGTAGGACCTCAGATTCCCTCACTAATGGTGTTCCCGGGTAGTGCTTTAGGAGGGAGCTTATAGCCTTAATAACTTGTTTTAAAAATAAGATCTCTACTGTTCTGGAGAAATGACAGCACAAAGGACTTCTGAATTACTCAGAAGACTGCTAGGTCTCTGATCAGGGCTTCATCTGTTGCAGCATCACAAGAAGAAGCTTTAAAAATTAATGGCCAGTGAGTGAAAGCCACAGTGAAGAGAGGACTTTGCATTGGAGAATTTGCGCTGTTTGCTTCCAACCTTCCAAGAAGGGAAATCATGCGACAGACTTGGCAGCCAATCAGCATTAAGGACTGTGCTAGGGGTACACACTTTGGAAAATCTAGCCTTTGTCAATGTAGAGCCGGGCTGATAAAGCCAAATCTGGTGGATACACCTGAGAAGTGAAGATCTTAAACCAAAACTTTGGAGAGTAAGTTTACTTTTCCTTCTTTTCCATCTCCTTTCTTCATTCCATATCTCTTCCCCTAAGACAGTCTTTCTGCCTATTCTCTGAGTCATCCATTGACTTTTTCTGCTTTCATCTTTTCATGCTAGTTACGAATCTAGGTTCAAAGCCTTTGCCTCAAGTTACTGTGCTCAAGGAAGGTCTCCACAACTCCCTCTTAGCCAATCCTTTAGGGCTTTACTCTTAACATTTCTGTGAAGAAATAATTTGATATCTATACTTAAACTATCATGTTCTTTTCAAATGTATTTTTAACTGTTCCAAGAACAAAGGACAGTTTCTAAAAAGTAAACTTCTGAGAAAAAATAATATTATAAAACTGTTGAAATCATCCTCAGCTATTACCAAAAAGATGAATTGTGTTTAGATGTGACCAAGATATTAGGTGAGAAGGGCAGTGCTTGGGTTTAGTTAGCAAAGAGATCTTGGAAATCTCTTCTAATCAGAAAAAGACTGTCATACGGCAACAAGATTTTCTCCCCTCTCTTTTGTTTTTGCTAGAAGGAAAAGAAGATGCGAGACAGTCAGAGGGTCTAGATAATGCACAGAAAGCTAATTGGGAGTTCTGAGAAGGTAATTTACCACCTTCCATTTAAAAAGTTGTAAGCAAAAAGTTAAAATTTGAACTAAAATTTCCTAGTAATGAAAGGAAAGCATCTTAAAGATTCTTGAACATGTAAAGATTTATTTCCTGAAGACCCAATGCCCTAGAGCTAGAATTTATATACCCAGAAAGATGTTTGACTCTAAGGAAAATTTCAGGTTCATTTAAAAGTTTGTTATATGCTTGAATATAAAGGAAAAGGAGAGTCACCTTATGCAATTATTTTCAAAGATAATAAAATTATGAATTGTACTTGTTCCTAAAAATAGTTCTTTAAATATTATTCTGAAGAGTGTCTTATTCCCTGAAATACTGCTCTCCTGATTGACAACTCCCTTCCTTAATTGCCTGATCTCTAGAGGGGCACTAGCCACACTCATTTAATTACTAATTTGTCTCAATCTGCAGACTTCTCCTTCATCTCCTATTCAGCAGTCTATGCCAGTACCTTTTCACCCCTCCGAAGTTCTGCTTTTCCAACTCCTCTCAGTTCTGGCCTTCTCAGGGATATTTAGAAAGCCTTTATTTCATTAAAGGTCTATTTTTACTTCCACAGAATTATATACAGTCTTTCTGGATAAATTGTGCTTAGCCATAAGGCTGTATCATTTGCCTTTTGGAATATTATATTCCAAACTCTCCTCTTCCTTTGAGTGGTAGATGACAAATTTTATGGGATCCTGTTGCTCCTTGGAACTTAAATATTTTCTTTTTGGCTGCTTGCAGGGCTTTTTATTTTACCTGAAAGCTCTGAATTTTTGCCTTAATGTTCTTAGAAGTTTTAATTTCGGGATTTCTTTCAGGAGGTGAACAGAAGACACTGTCTCTTTTTACCTTGCTTTTTGGTTCTAAGAGACCTGGACAGTTTTCATTTGTGATTTCTTGAAATGTGGTATTTTTCATGGTAATTTTTAGGTAGTCCAGTGATGTTTAGATTAATCTTTGATTCACCTGTTTTAAATTAGTTATTTTGATAATGTATGTGTATATACACAAATCTCTTATGATTTCTTCTGTTTTTTTCTAATTATTTGATTTTGTTTTAATACTTCTACTTCTCTCATGGGATTGTTGCTTTCTGTTTATCCCATTCTAACCTTTAGGGAGTTCAGTTTTTAGGTAAGGCTTATCACTGTCTCTTCTATGGTATTCGTGCCATTTTTTCCCTCCCTAGTTATTCCATTTTGTATCTCGTTTCATTTCTTCCAGGTACTCTTTTAGTCCTTGTTGCTTGGACAGTGTTTTTTCTGAAATTCTACTTGGACTTGTATGTTTTTTCTTCTTCTGGGTTTACTCTTTGGGCTTCTCTCAATCAAAGATATTTCTTCATTGTGTTCATTATTTTCTTTCATTTACTCTTATTTCATCTCTCATGTCCTTGCCTTGAATTTGTCCTTTGATCAAACTTTGTCTTCTTATTTCTGGGTGGTGTGGGTGGGTCCTGCTTAATCCTGAGTTCTTTAGGAATTATCCAGCCTCATTTCCTGGGACGGTCCAGGTCAAGTTTGCCTGGATGTTGGTTTAGTTTGTATTCAGGGTTAGTTGTGGTTGGTCTGTTTCTTTTTCTTTCATCAAAATGGGCCTCTGGGTGCTGGTCTAGGTGAGCGTCCTATGGATTAGGTCCCTAGATTTCTCTGTGTTAGGTGTTGCTCTGGCCTGCTTTGGATAGGGCATTTTGTTCATCCTGTGTTGGGCACTGTGCAAAAATTGGACTTCTGGGTTAGGTCTAGTCCTAGGATGCTGGTCTAGTCCTGTCTGCTACCACAGATGAACATGAGGCTTTTAGATTTCCTGCATTGGACATGCTTTTATGAGAACAAACTTGATTTGTATTATTTTTCTAAACGAATTTGGTTACTATTTTGTCTAGGTCTCATTCTTTTGTATGTAGCTCTCTATCTGCTATTTTGTTTGTAGCACTAAGTATGTAAATTAATTTAGGTAATCTGATTTTTTTTTTTAGTATATTGGTGTTGTCTAACCACGAGCAAGAAATGTTCCTTCAAGTATTTAAGTCAATTATTATTTCTTTAAAGAATATTTCGATACTGTATTTATATGTTTTAAATGTTCTTGGTAGATGGACTTTTGTTGTTATTGTTTAGTCGTTCATTCGTGTCTGACTCCTCATGACCCTAGGGACCATGGCCCTTCCATCCTCCACTATCTCTTGAAGTTTGTCCAAGTTCATATTTATTTCTTCTATGACACTATCAATCCACCTCATCCTCTGCCATCCCCTTTTCCTTTTGCTTCAATCCTTCCCAACACCAGTCTTTTCCAATGAGTCTCATCTTTAAAGTATTTGAACTTCAGTTTCAGTAGTTGACCTTCCATTGAATAACCTGAATTAATTCCTTTAATTATTAACTGATTTGATCTTCTTGCCGTTCAAACATCTTTTCCAGCACTACAGTTTGAAAGCATTGATTCTGCAGTGCTCTGCTTTCCTTCTAGTCCAACTCTCACAGCCTTACATTACTACTGGAAAGACCATAGACCTTGGTTGGCACCCAGATATTTTGTGTATTTTGTAGTTATTTTGAATGGGATTCCTCTTTTCATCTTTTTCTTTCTATATTTTAATGTTACTTTATACACACGCTGATGACTTTTCTGAATTTATTTTGTATCTTGCTACATTGCTGAAGCTGTTAATTTTCTCAATTAGTTTCTTTGAATGAATAAATGAAAAAGCATTTATTAAGCACTCTATTTCTGTCACCATGTTAAGTGTTTGGAATAAAAATACCGGCAAATGACAGTCTCTGCCTTCAAGGAGCTTACATTTTAATAGGGGGAGGCTATATATAAATAGTTGGGAGTTTTGAGAAAGGGGTGGTAAAGATACTGGGGTTTGGTGCTGTGGCTAGAGATGGCCAAGAAGTGACATGGTGGGAACAAGAGCCAGGCAAAAATAAAATGAAAGCTCACCAATCAGAACCCAGGATCTTTTTGGTGGGATTGGAGTTCTGGTTGAAGAAGGAGAAGAGATAGAGACAAGAAATGCCATCTATGCTTTTCTACTGTATTTATTAGGAAAAATTCTAGTGCTTTGCCATTGCAAGAGTATAGATGACTTGGTTTGGCAATGGATGGGAAATGGTGTGGCAGATATGGGATAGGACGAGGTAGGGTGAAAGCTGGCTAATCAGAGTTCAGGTGGGAAGAGGACAAGGAGGACACTGTAGTGCTGAAGATTTCTTGGAGTATTATAAGTAAACCATCATGCCAGAAATGAGGATGGTTTTGTCTCTTTGCCAATGTTGATGCTTTAAATTATTTTTTGAAAACCTTTTCTCTTACCTTATTTTTCATAAACAAATATTTATTTTCTCTTTTCACATCCTATCCTCCTCAACCCCCCAAAAAAATTTTGGAAAAAGAAAAAAGAAATACCAAAACCTTGTAACAAATATGCATGGCTATGCAAAGCAAAACCTTGCATTGTATACTTTCAGTTTTTTTTCTTTCGTCTTACTGCTGTCTATGATATTTCTAGCACTATGTCAAATAGTGGGGAGAAGGGCATCCTTGCTTTACTCATGTCTTTATTAGGAAGGGTTCTGGTGTTTCTCCCTTGCAAGTAATACTAACTTTTGGTTTTGTTACATATTTTCTATCATTGAAAATTATTTTACTTTGTAAAGTCATGGACACCTTTAATCAAGGTCAATAATATATAGAAGTCTGTCCTGATGGATCCCAGTGGCTGCTTCTCCACCTCCCATTAAGATTATCTTGTATGTATTTTATATTAAATTATCTATGTATGTTTTATTTACTTGTCTGTTCTTCTCTCTTCCCCCAACTTTACCTAGTCCAGTATCTACCAACTCAAGTGCTTAAATCAATTGTTAAACTGTATGGATCAAATTCCAACTGGCGAATAATTTAGGTAATGATTACATTTCTATCTTAATGTTGTATTTTTCAGCTTGTTCTTTTTGGTCTGAATAACCAGCTGGTGGTCTCTTTCAAAGAGGATAATACTGTGGCTTTTAAGCACTTGTTTCTAAAGGGATATTCTGGCATAGATGAAGATGACTACAGTTGCAGTGTCTATACACAGGAAGATGTCTATGAAAGCATATTTTATGTCATTAACCAGGTAAGTATTTTCCTTGGGGTTTGTCCACACAGAAAGAAAGTCCTTGTAGACTACCTGGAAATGTTCTTTATATGTAGTAGTTACCTGGCAATAACCTCGGCTGGGCCATGGGAATTCTTTCTGTCTTCTTTCTGCCATTTGGGAACTTTCTTCCCCCTTTTCTTTCTGGAATCATTTCCATCTCTCCCATATTCCCACCTCACACCTGTAACTCTTGATTCTGAATGGTTACTCCATTATGGAGGTTCCTTTTGTGTATAAGTTGAAGTAGATGACAGTTAAGGCCCATTTCTAACTCTCGCGTTCTGGAATTCTGTGACCCTGATTCCTGCTCTGCTGGGCCCCAAGCTAAGGGGCGACCCCCAAAGTAGGATGAATCCCTATTTTCTGGCAAGAAAAGTATATGAGAATGAAGGGGGAAAGTCTTTCTCCCCTCACATGGGAGCTGGGGGTTGGGTGGGGACAGAAAAGTGTTCCTGATATACCAAGTTGGGACTTACTGTGTATAGGTAACAGGGAAGAGGTTGCCTTCAGCGATAGGTAAGAAAAAGTCCCAAAGTAGCAGGATAGGCCTCCTCAGGAATTGGAGGATGGGAGGTCTTTAAGCCGAGGCTGACTGACCACTCATCAGGGACTTCATAGAATATTCAGGTTCAAGTCGGTCTAGCTGACCTTGGTGGTCCCATCTGACTCTTGAGATTCTGCATTTCTGTTGACTCTACCTCCATTTTCCTAAAGAGCTATTGTTAAGCAAAGTAATCAAGTCTCATTGTTCTGTACTGCACATATGTTAGGAACATTATAGGTTAAGCAAGTTTTTCTGGACTAAAGCTAACCCACACCTATGCCATTGTTTCTATGGGAAGATGCATTCCAGGCTCCACTTTGCCTCCTTGCTAATGCCTACGAACGCTTTAGTGCATTTCCCCCTCAATCAAATCCCTGCACTATATCCTTTGCTAAAAGGGAATGGATGATACCCCAATTGTAGATGTGAAATAGGTGCAATTACTTTGTCCTAAAACCCATAAGGGAGAGTCTTAAGGTTTTTCTCCCTGGGGACATCATCTCTCAGCCTAAGTGGTAATTTGACAGAACCAACCCTCGAAATTTGTCATTTCCTTTAGTTCTGTGCCAGGTGTCATTTTATTGAAGGACTATTACATGGACATGGTTACTTTTTTATTCTCTGATGTAAGATTTAGTTTGGAAACTGCTGAGATCTCAGAAAGGTTTGCTTTCATCAGAATGGACAAAGAAAAGGAAATTAGATGCATTCTTTACATTTGTGTTCCCTGACCTGTTGAGTAATTTTTTAGAAGTGTGAATGTTTGCAATTCTGGAACCTTGGGTTTTGGGGGACTTTGGGGCAACATATTTTCTTTAAAAGTTTTGAAAGTATTCTGACTGATTCTGTGTGAGAGATGGGGATAGGCGCAGCAAATATTTTTACATCTGCCAAAATAAACATGTGAAAATATCTAAAATAAATAGAAAGGGCTTTTCTTGTACTATCTTAATTATTGGCGCATATCCTATTTTGTTCTTGTTGCAGTTCAGTTGAGTCCTACTCTTTGTGACCCCATGGCCCATAGCACACCAATGCTGCCCATGGGGTTTTCTTGGCAAGGATACTGGAGTGGTTTGCCATTTCTTTCTCCAGTATATTAAGTCAAACAGAAGTTAAGTGACTTGCCCAGGCTCACATAGTTAGTAAGGGTTTGAGGGCAGATTTGAGCTCAGCATTCCTGGTTTTAGGCCCAGTGCTGAGCCACCTAGGTGCCCTGCGTCTTATTTAGACCCATTGATTTCCAAACTGGGTTTGAATCCCCTCCCTACCCTCCTCTGATCCTTTATCTTATTTAATCAAGCATTTGTTAAGTAATTATTAATTACCAGTTGCTAGGCTTTAGGAATACAAACACAAAAGTGAAACAATACTAGCCCTCAAGGAATTTCCATTCTAGGATAAAATTTACAATCCATTTTCTCTTTGACCACCGAGCAGGGGTTCTTAATCTCTGCCTTTGGCAGTCTGATACTACTTAATATTGTTGTGTTGTGTTGCCTCTATCCATAATTGAAGGAAATGCTAATTTTCAGTTAGGGATTAAAGGTGCGATTCTTTTTCCCACCTCCCACTCCCATGAAAGTCCAAGAATCCCAGGTTAAGAACTCCTAACCTAGAGCCCCAAGCAGTTCTCAAAAGAAAATACTGCTGCGAAATCCTGGGACCTCTGCATTGATGTAAGCCTTGTCATTAAAATAGCAGGAAAATCCTAGTTGTATATTAATTGGTAGTCGACTATCTAGAGAAGTGTGAGAAACATTTCTGAAGGAGAGTTGGGAGGATGAGGAAAAAGCATATTGGCATAAGAAAATATCACCTTTACAGCTATAGACTTCCCTTTTCTCCTGCTGTGTGAGAAGTACATTCTACTTTTGAACATTTGTGATGAGGCTTTTGGTTGGCTCCAAAGCATTTTGAGATCATTTAATTTATTCCCATCACTTGTATACATTGAGGGATATGAGACCCAAATGGGCCCTTGTAACTGGCAGGGGCAAGAAGGGAGATGTTTTTCTTGTTGTATAAATCTGTAAGTTCTGGGTTTTTTTTTTTAACCTCATCTTATTCAACTTACAAGAATACACAAGTGCTGGGTTATTTTTCCTCCTTTCTTTTAAACAGTATCATCATTTAAAGAACATATCTTTGGGCATGGTTGGTTATGAAGAAAATGAAGATGATAGAATTGGTTTGAAAGTATGCAAACAACATTACAAGAAGGGCACTGTGCTCCCGTCCAATTATACCCTCAACATAGACAGTGAAGTTGAAATAGGTAATGTATCAAAAATTATGATTAATTGCCATTTTGAACTGTTGGGGACAGCTCTGCATATCACCGAGGGGAGCAACAATTGTCCTCTCTGACAAGAATCTTTTCTGTTATTCAGCTTTGGTGGAATGACCTTTGGGAAGGACTTTGGTGAAAGAAATTCAGGATAGTGGAAGGAACTCCAGGTGTGGGGACTCCCACCATAAATGTAGATCATATACCATGTATAGCTTGCTAGATAAATCTTTGTGAGTTGCCTCAGACACAAAGTTAAGTCACTTTTCCAAGGTCATATAGCCTAGTACAATTTGAACCCAAGTCTTCACTCCAATAATAATAGTCAATCATAATAACCGACATTTATATAATAATAGCTAGCATTTTTATAATGCCTTGAGATTTGCAAAGAGCTTTTCAAAGTAAGTTTTTATTTATGTCTTTTGTTTTTTACATCCTCATAGTTTTACCCAGCATCCTTCCTTTTCCCCTTCTTAGAGAGAGCCACCCTATATAACAAATAATATTTTTTAAAAACATATTTTTTAAAAAAATATGTATTTAAAAAAAGAGGAAAAAAATCAGAACTGGTTAATATATTTAGTCTGAAAACACAAGCAATGTATAACACATATGGGCCCTCCTTCCTCCATGAAGGAGTGGGTTAGGTGTATTCTCCCTTTCCTCATTTAGTCATGCTTAATCTTTACAATTTTGCTTTATTCACTTTTGGTTTTTTGGCGTGTGGTTCTTTCCATTTACATCGTTGTAGTGTATTGGGTATTGTCTTCTTGACTTTGTTTATTTCACTCTGGATCAGTTCATAAAGATCTTTCCATGTTTTTCTGTATTTATCACGCATATTATTCCTTCCATTACATGCATGTATCACAACTTGTTTAGCCATTCCCAATCTACTTTGTTTCCAATTCTTTACTATCACAAAAGTTGCTACTATAAATATTTTATTATGTGAGGGATATTCTTATCTATAGATTTCCTTGGTTTAAAGAGTATGGACATCTTTGTCATTTTATTTACATAATTTCAAATTGCTTTCCAAAATGATTCTACCAATTTACAACTCTACCAGTAATAAATTGGTATACATTTTCTCCATAACCTCTTCAATATCAACTATTGCTGGTTTGGTTATCTTTACCGATTTGAAGCATATGAGGTGAAACCTCAGGATTGCTTTGATTTTTCACTTCTCTTATGATTATTGACCTGGAGCATCCTTTTCATGTGGTTGTGAATATTTCATAATTCTTTTGAGAATTGTTTGTTCATATCCTTTGGCCACTTGTCTATTGAAGAAAGGCTTTTAGACTTATCTATATTTACATTATTGAATACCAAATCCTTTTCGGAGAAATTTGATACAAAGATCTTTTTCTTATTTGACTACTTCCCTTATTATCTTGTGGGCTTTAATTTTGTCTGTGCAGGAGCTTTTAGTTTTTTATATAATCAGAGTTATCTATTTTATCTTTTGTAATTGCCTCTATCTCTTGTTTGGTTAAGAATACATTTTTTTTTACCCATAATTGTGAGAGGTATATGACCTATTTCTCTTCTAATTTTTTAATAGTACAATCTTTAACTTTAAGGTCACATATCCATTTAGAATATTGTGGAGTGTGGTGTAAGGTGTTGGTCTAAGCCTAATTTCTGCCAGTCTACTTTGCAGTTTTCACTGCACCTTTTATCAAATAAAGAGCTTTTTCCCCAAGTAATTTATATTTTCCTTTTCATCAAACATTGGGTCATTGAGTTCCTTTGTTTCTGATTCTTCCTTGTCTAGTCTTTCTATTGATCTACCTTTCTACTTTTTAACCAGTCCCAGAGGAGTTTGATGACCACTGCTTTATTATACAGTTTGGGATTCTGAAAGTGCTGTTCGCCCTTTATCCCTACTTCTTTTTATCATCTCTCTCGATATTCTAGATCTTTTATTTTTCCAAATGAATTTTGTTATTTTGTCAAGTTCTAAAAAGTATCCCCTTGGTCCTTTGATTAGTATAGCATTAAAAGTGTAAGTTTACTTTGGTAGTATTATAATTTTTATTATATTGGAAAAAGAGCTTTCACACACATACATACACATACATATATGCATATGTATGTGTATGTATGTACGTGTATGTGTGTGTGGGTGTAGATAGATAGAGAGATAGATAGTTACAGCATGGTCCAGTGAAAAAACATTACTTCTAGATTCAGGAGGACCCAGATTCAAATCCCACTTTCTGTTGCTTACTACCAGTGTGATCTTGGGTAAGTAAGTATGTTAACTTCCCTAGGTTTCAGTCTCTTTGTCTGTCAAACGAGGGGGGTAGACTAGATGGCCTATGAGACCCCTCCCAGCTCTCAATCTATGATCCCATGATCTCATTTGAGTTTTAGGAGAGCCCTTTTCCACAGGTATTATTATCTACATTTTATAGGTGAAGACAACATTGAGAGAACTTCACCAGGGTCAAACAGTTAATCAGGGTCTAAGGTGGGATTTGAACCCAGAACTTGCTGACTCCTAGTCTAGCATACTGTGTCATGCTGCCCACACTTTGGTATATGTCAATAATAGTTGGCTTCAAACCCTAAAATGTATTTTGTTGAGCCTTATCATTTTAAGTGAAAATTACTAATCTTTATTAATGGAAAATATTTCCCTGGGATTTTTACCAGATTGTATATAAATGTCATGCATTTGACATGAGATGCTAAGTGCTTCGAGTCTTGGGTATGGTTTGAATAAAGCAGCATTTATCCCTTCGGTGTCACATTCTTTTCTATGCTGGCGCAGATGGCTAGACAAAATTGGAAATTAAGATTTTCCATATGTAGTAAAAATAGCTAACAGTTATATGGTGTTTTAAGGTTTATGATCCACTTTACACATACACACACGTGCATATACATATGTATGTGTGTATGTATATATGTATATACACACATATGCATTTATAAAGATGTGTGTATGTATATATGTATGTGTGTATATATACACACACATATCGTGCACACACACACACACATATACACACACACAGATATTCTCCTCAATGGTCCTCACAACCACCTTGTGAAATAAGTGCTATTATTGCCATCATTTTATAGATGAGGGAACTGAAGCTGAGGTGAAAATGACTCAATCAGGGTCACACAGCTAGTAACTGAGACAGGATTCAAACTCTTCCTGACTCCAAACCTGACATTCTGTTTGCTGTAACACTATCAACATTTGACCATGTGTGCAGGGATTCGGGTTGGTTACCAACTTCAGTTGATAAATTGACATAGGAACACAGTCACGAAACCTATTTCCTGCTCCTCTGTGCCTACTCCTGTGCCCCCCAGTCAGGCGGTTAATGTCCATGTTGCCATGACCACAGTGCCCAGCCCCCTGGGAGTTTAAGAAGACCTTGACTGGGTGTTCCCCTTATTGACCAGTGATGATATCATTCCAGGCAGCTCTTGGAGAGCAGCACGGCAGTGCCCAAGGATTGGCCTTGTCCAATTTCTGCCTGTTTGGTGAAGCTCGGCCCTCCTCTACACCTTTGTAAGGCTAGGAGTATATCACAGACTTATCATGCTTTATCATGAGGGATCTTTAGGCCCACCTCCATGCAGGAAGTTTTTGTGTTGCTGTGATAGGTGTACAGGCTGGGTCTGCAGATTTGTTCAGTGACCTCTCATTGGTAGCCTGTTTCTCATGTTTCATGAAGCTATATGGTATCATTAATTTTTCTCTCAAAAACAAGTTCTAGAAATGTTGTATTTTAGCCTATTATAGCCTAAATGAATATCTGATGGAAAAGTAGGTTTTGTATCCAGACTATTTGGTGATGGGTTGCTGATCCTGTGATTCTAAGCTATTTTCTTTGTTTTTATAGGATGGAATGTTTCTACCATATGGCCATTGTTGGACTTTATTATCTATATTTTCTTTGCAAAGAGAAACTTTTAGTGGAGGAAACAGCTATGTAGCCTTATTTTAAAATCAAAGCTTGGCAAAGACAGGCATAATGTGTGAGAGGATTCTTTTTGAATAATCCTACTTTTGTTTTCTCATAGTTCCTCCCCAGACTTCCAACCTGTGGGTTTCCATTCAGATTGAGTAGAGGGAAGTTTCCAAGTGGTTAAATAATGCTTTCAAAATACCAATGCCACATTCCATTTTAAAAAATTATGTCAATGACTATGAATAATGCTGTAAAATTTATTACATAAATCCTATAGCCATAAGTTTTATATCGAAATTAGTATTACTTTCCTAGAACTGGGTTATTATAGGCATTAGACGAAATGATTCTCTTATCTACCCTGTAATATCTCCTATAACATTGTGTATTTACACATATGTTGTTGTGGAGTCATTTTTTTAGTTGTGTCTGACTCTTCGTGACCCCATTTGGAGTTTTCTTGGCAAAGATACTGGAGCGGTTTGCCATTTCCTTCTCCAGATCATTTTACAGATGAGGAAACTGAGGCAAACAGGGATAAGTGACTTTCCCAGGGTCACACAGCTAGTAAGTGTCTGCGGCCAGATTTGAACTCATGAAGAAGAACTCACATATTTACCTGAATTATTTATGTGTAAAAAGAAATGGCAGAGGTGTGCATGGTATGGTAGATGGAGAGCAAGCTTTGTAGGCAGGAAGATCTGGGTTCAAGTCTTGCTTCTGAGCTCTATGTACTGTGTGAGTACAGGCAGCGAGGTGCAGTGCTAGATTTGGAGTCAGAGAACCTGTGTTCAAATCGGGTTTATTGCTTACTGTGACCTTAGATAAATCATTTCAGTTGTCTGGCCCTTGGTCTCTCATCTGTCCAGTGCAGGGGTTGGGTTAGATGGCCTTGAATGGCCCTTCTACCTCTAAATTGATCATCCTATCAACTCTTAGCCTCTCAATGTGCCAGGCAACTTTCTAAAACTATAAATTATATACGAGGTAGATATATGGTGGTCCAACTAATTATCTTTGGCAGTATGGTATCTCTGCCTGGTTTCTGCCTAGAGATAGTCTTCTGACTAGCTTCACCGGAAAGTAAAGCTTTCTAAATGTATTTGTAGGTGGGGGAGGGGGCAGTTAGGGGGCACAGTGGATAGAGCACCAGCCCTGGAGTGAGGAAGACCTGAAATCAAATCCAGTCTCAGAGACTTACTAGCTGTGTGACCCTGGACAAGTCACTTAACCCCAATATTAAGTCACTCTCTGTTCATTCCAGCCTTTACAACCTTGTCCTTCTTTCCCCCTTAGTTCTTGGAGTAGTATGAAGCCTTTTGTCCCTTCCTTTCCCTCACCTCTGTCTCAAAAGGGGCAACCCTCCAAAACCTATTTTTTCTTTCTCTGTAAGGGAGTGGTTGCCTCCCCCAGCCTGAGGGCACCTTCTGACCCTGGAAACAAGAGACATTAGAGTGGTGAGCCTTTTGACCCTCATGTAGGGGCTTTACCTCAGCCCTTAAGTACAAGCAAGTACAGTCTGCATCCATGAAGAGACCCAGCATGGCACGAAGAGATCTGGAATTTAGAGGCCGAAGGAAGATCTGGGTAGGAATCCTTACTTGCATGCTCATTAGCAGTAGGACTGTGGGCAAGGAAGGCACTTAATCTTTCAAGCTTCAGTTTGCTCATCTGTAAAAGGTTATGGTACTGCTTATACTATCTACCTCACAGGGTCACTCTGTAAACCTTTATTATAATTATTACATGAATGTGAGTCATTATTAATCAACAAGCATTTATTAAATGCTTATTATATGCCAGGCACTAGATACAAAGAAAAAATTGGGACAGTCTATATCCTTGAGAAGAGGATAAGCCTTTATATAGTACCTACTGTGTGCCAGTACTGTGCCAAGAGCTCTACAAATATTATCTCATTTGATCCCCACAAGGTGCTGTTATTATGCTCATAATACTCATATCTGTATCTTCATACAATTAAGGAAACTGAGGCAAGCAGAACTTAACTGACTTGCCCGAGGTCACAGAACTAGTAAGTATCTGAGGCTGAATTTGAACTCAGGGCTTCTTGACTCCAAGGCCAGTATTCTATTAAAGCTCTTGCGTGACTGTGTCACACTTAGGTATGGATAATGGAGTTGAAGAGAACATAAATCAGGACTCTGGATACTGGTTTTATAATCAAAATAGAATCACTGAACTGAACTAGAGATTCAAGGGGCTTCAGAAGCCAGATGAGGAAATTGAAGTCTAAAGAGGTAAAGCGATTTTGTGTAAGGTTGTACAAGATGTAAGCATCAGGTGGGATTTAAACCGAGGTCATAGGATTATGGATTGAGAACCATAAGGGATCTTTGAGGTCACCTTTTAATTTTACAGGTAAAGAAACTGAAACCCCAATAAAGTTAAGTGACTAGCCCAAGGTCATGTAGGTAGTGGGTGGCAGAATTGGGATTTGAACCCAGTGACTCTGATCTCTTTTTTTTAATTATAAATTTATTTTTAATTTTTCGTTTACAACACTCAGTTCCACAAAATTTTGGGTTCCAAATTTTCTCTCCCTCCCTCTCCTCCAGCCCCAAGATAGCATGTAATCCAATGTACGTTCTACATATGCCTTCACATTGAACTTATTTACATAATAATCCAGTTGTAAAGAAGAATTATAACCAATGGATTGACTCATGGGAAAGAAGAAATGAAACCAAAAAAGAAGGAAAAAAAGAGAGCAATTAGTTTGCCTCAGTCTCCATTCAGACTCTATAATTCTTTCTCTGGATGGGCATAGCTTTTTCCATCATGAGTCTTGTGGAGCTGTCTTTGAACCTTGCATTGATGAGAGGAGTCCAGTCTATCAGAGTCCTTACAGATACTGTGTGTCTGTAATCGTGTATATTGATCTCCTGGTTCTGCTCCCCTCACTCAGCATCAGTTCGTATAAGTCTTTCCAGCTTATAACGAGGGATTCTGATTTCTAATTCAGGCTTTCTTACTATACCATACTAGCACACTGCCTCCTAGACTCTTTAAAGGTATAAAGAACAGTAAAAACTAATTTGAAATATAAAAAGTAAAAATGTTCTAAAGGATAGACTATACCAAATTTGTAAAAGCATCGTCACATTTGCTCAGTTGTTAAAGGACCAAGCAGACATTTTCCAAAAAACCATAACAACATTAAATAAAATGCATTGGTTTGTTGCTAAGTCTTTTTCTTTCTTTGTTTAATGATGTGTTTTATTCTCTTGTTGTTTCAGATTGTATCCACTTAGACCCACAGGTCCCTGCTAGTGAGAATCCAGGACATTGGATGAATTCTTCATTTTTCAGTCTAGAATTTTATCGGTAAAGATATTAAAAATTTTTTTCAGTTTAAAAAAAAGATTATGTTGATGAACACTTAGTGCTTTAAGAAAAAGTTTTATTGATATATATATATGTACATATATATGACTCATCCATCATTTCTTCATCCATTTCTTTCCCACACCCCCATTGAATGAGCCCTCCTTTGTAACAAAGAAAGCTGGCTAAAAACCAACCCCCAGACTGTATATGCAATGTTGAGCTCCCATAGACACCTACCTCCCTGCCAAGGGAAAAGAGGAGTATTTCATTATCTTTTCTCTTGGAGATTGGCCACTGCAGTTCATCTAAGTTGAGCTGACTTTTAGTATTATTTTCATTTGCAAAATGGCCATCGTGTTCTCCACGAATTGTAGCGTGTCTTATCCTGTGCTCATTTCTTCAAGTCTCGCCTCAGATCTCCGAATTTCTCATTTTTCATTTCTTATGGCAAAATAACATTCCGTTGTATTCACACACCACAGTTGGTTCACAGCCACTTTCTAATCAATGGGCACCCACTTTTGTTTCCCCCCAAAAGTGCTGATTTGTGTGTTTTGTCCAAGATGAACTCTTTTTCTCTTTGACCTCTTTTAAGGTATAGTTCCAGAAATGGGATCCTAACTGGGTCAAAGGGAATGGATATTTGAGTGATTTTTCTTTGATTTCAAATCAATAATGTTTCCCATTCAGGCTTTTAGAAGTTGAAATCACCTTTAACCTCAAAGGCATTGACCTACAGACCATCCATGTTCGGGAGCTACCAGACTGTTATGCCTTTCATAACACTGTAAGTATATTTTCTGTTTTACCTTGTATATTTATTTCTAGACCAGTTTTTAATGAGAGTGATCTTCAGCTCTTTTTGAAAAAATAATATTTCATTTTTCCCCAATTATGTGTAAAAGCAATTTTTAACACTTAAAAAAAAGTTCTGAATTCCAAATTCTATCCTTCCCACTGCCTTGAGATGGTAAGCAATCCGATATAGGTGATATATATGCAATCATGTAAAAACATTTCCATATTAGTCATTTCGTACAAGAAAACTCAATAAAGAAAAAAAGAAAGTTTTCTTTGGTCTGTGTTCAGATGACATCAGTTTTTTCTTTGATGGCAGATAGAATTTTTCATTATGAGTCCTTTGAGATAGTCTTGGATCATTGTATTGCTGAGAATAGCTAAGTCATTCACAGTTGTTCATTGTGCAATGTTGCTGCTACTGTGTCCGATGTCCTGATTCTACTCACTTCACTTTGTATCAGTTCATTTAAGTCTTTCCAGGTTTTTCTGAAATTATCCTGCTTGTCATTTCTTATAGTAAATAATATTTCATTACAATCATATACCAGAACTTTGTTCAGCTGTTCCTCAATAGATGGACAACCCCTCAATGGCCAATTCTTAGCTACCATAAAAAGAACTGCTACAAATATTTTTTTCACAGATAGGTTCTTTCTCCTTTTTTTCAGTCTCTTTGGGATACAGACCTAGTAATGGTATTGCTGGATCAAAGAGTATGCACAATTTTATAGCTCTTTATGCATAGTTTCGAATTGTTCTCCAGAATGGTTAGATCAGTTCACAACTCAATCAACAGTGCATTAGTGCCCCAATTTTCCCACATCCCCTCCAATATTTATTATTTCCTTTTTTTGTCTCATTTGCTAATGTAAGTTGTGAGGTGGTACCTTAGAGTTGTTTTAATTTGCATTTCTCTAATCAATAGTAATTTAGAACATTTTTTCATATGGCTATAGATAGCTTTGACTTCTTTGCCTGAAACTGCCTGTTCATGTCTTTTGCCCATTTATCAATTGGGAAATGACTTGTATTCTTATAAATATGACTCAGTTCTTTATATATTTGAGAAATGAGGCCTTTATCGGACATACTTGGGTATAAAATTTTTTCTCAGTTTTCTGTTTTCCTTCAATTTTGGTTGCGTTGGTTTTGTTTGTGCAAAATCTTTAAAATTTTATGTAATCAAAATGATCCATTTTACATTTTGTAGTGCTCTATATCTTATTTGGTCCTAAATTATTCCCTTATCCATAAATCTGATGGGCAAAATATTCCATGCTTTCCTAATTTGTTTATGGTATTATCCTTTATGTCTAAGTCATCTACCCATTTTGACCTTATCTTGGTATACAGTGTGAGATGTATCTAGTTTCTGCCATATTGTTTTCTAGTTTATCCAGCAGTTTTTGTAAAATAATGAGTTATTGTCCCAACAGCTTGGATCTTTGAGTCTTTGTCTCTTTGTAGAAGTAAATCTGAAAAAAAATACACTAATCTCCAAGACATAAACACACTGAAACTTAAACCAGTAAACTAGATAGAAAGTAGGCATTTAGGTGGCACAATGGATTGCGTTCTGGACTTGAAGTCAGGAAGATATGAGTTCAAATTCTGGCCCAGGCCTAGCTGGGTGCGTCCGGGAAAGTCACTTAACCACTCTTTGGCCTCATTTTCCTCATCAGTAAAGTGGGGACAATAACAGCACCTACTTTGCAGGGTTGTTATGAGGATTAAATGAGGTAATATTTGTAAAGCAAACCTTGAAGTACCATATAAATGCCAGCTATTATTATAGAAGGCAGAGTTTTGTCATGAAACATAATTTTCTTTGCTCAGAAGCAAACATGACCTTTCCAGTGGTACAAACATGAAAATGAGCTGGGGGAGGAGAAATGAAGATGTTGAAGAGTTTTCAATGAGGCCTGTGTTTCCTAGCTGCTTGCACATAGTAGGTGTTTCATAAATATTTGCCAAATTTTATTATAATGAAAATACTTGAGGATCAGAAGCTTTTTTCAGCATTTACCCAATGTTTTTCAACTAATTATGCTGCTCAAGGGAAGATAGTAGGATGTGCTGAATAGAGGGCTAGCCAGGAAGACCTGGATTCCAGTGCTACCTTTGACACATACTGGCTTTGTGAGAATGGGCAAGTCACTTAACATTGCCGTTTCCCAGATAAGTCTAAGACTTCAAGTTACAAACGTGTTGCTCATTTGCATCAGTGGAGGAAGTTTCTATTCTGGGAGATCTTCGTACTGATAAAATTGTGGGTCTGGACCAAAAGAATTACAGACTATGATAGGGGATGCATTTTGGGGTGGGAGGGTTAACCTAATCAAAATGTCCATTTGTGTATGTAAAAAAAAAGAATGGTATTTTTCTTAGAGATTATTTCCTATATTTTGTTCCAACCTTAGAGAGGACACACTTCAGTGTGGGCATAAAAAAGAAGCCACTTTTTCACCTTAAATTCAAGCTCTTATTTCTTTTCTTTTGAGACAGCTGATTACATTTTTCAAAATCCTAAATACCTGATTGATGTCATTTATTTAACGGTTCAAAAATGTGCTAAAGGATGTCTAGAAGATGGTGGTCAATTGTTTTGTGTCATCCTCAATCTCAACTCATACACAAGTTGCAGAATGGCTATTTGGAGATGGGGGAGTGGGAAGGGGAAAAGCAGAAAAGAAAGTGAGTCTTAGAGATCAGTAGAATTGAATGAAATACTGAGGGGTGGGGTGATTCAGTTGTAGATGGAGCTTTTAAATTAGGGCTTATGCCTGTGAATGCAAAAAACAAATCCATAGGCACCAGCTTTACTCGATACGTTTGGGACCTGACCTTCCTTCCCTTGCTAGGTTTGGGCTTGCTGATATTATTGCAGCATACATTCAATCTTCCATCTGATAAACTTTTATTAAGCTCCTATTGTATGCAAGGTATTAGGCTAGGTAGGAGCGATTAAAAGAAGAAAATGGACACAAGTTCCACCCTTAAGGAGCTTTGCAATCTCTAAATCCAAATGCAATTTTCAGCAGAGATAGGTCAAAGAAAGGAAGCAGGCCGAATGCATATTTAGGAAAGTAGCTTTTCTTTGTCTGGGAATATAGAATATCTACTTTCAATTCTGTGAATATTTGCCTTCAATTTGTGATAAAATATAGTCAGCATTCATAATTCCCCTATCATTTTTATTTGATTTTTTTAAAAAAAACATGCTTCTTCATCACCTTTCATCATGATCTGCTTTTGTTTTTTTCCAATTAAAGTGATTTAGTATTAAATTTGGAGAATTTTGAAGGGATTTCACAACATCATTTAAAATCATAGGAGGTACCACGAAAGCAGACTTGGCCATCCTTAGGTTCCACGCAATTTTCAGAGCTTCATGTACAGTCTTTGGAGCAAGGGTCAAGGAAGAGGAAACCAATGTGAGAATATAAAACATTTCACAAATAAATAGTGTCAGTATTGTCAGTTCTGTTTAGTATAACAATTGGCTTTTGTGTTAGCATTTGATTTTGAAGGAGAAGGCTCAAAAATGGTGGCCCTTTCATACCGGTGTGTGGTAGCACTGACCTTTGGTCATATTCATCAGCCCTGTTAGAACCCAAAAAGGTCTGTAGCTTTTTGATGTGTCATGCATCTCTTTGACAACTGTCTGGCAAAACCTTAGGGATCCCTTCTCAGAATAATGCTTTTAAATGCATAGTATTACAAGGGAAACTAATTCTATTGAAACACAGTTATCAAAATATTTTAAAATTAAGTTCTTGGCCCTCCAGATTAGAACTCTTGCCCCTGGAGTGTCACAGAGTCTGGGCAATGAGAAAGTAGCCTGAAATGAGTTGCTGAGATTGCATTTATTTGGACTTTAGTTATTTAATCCAAAAAAAACTCAAAGAAATGCAAAAGAAAAAATCGTTACCACACATGAATGTGTAATTAAAAAATAATGGTTTCTGGATGCCCAAGTAATTTCGGGGGGTGGGCAACAGACACCCTTGTTATAGGTAATATTAATTTTCAAGTCATTCTTCCCATATTTTTGTCTTTCGTTTTATTGACTGACTCTTCCTGACCTCATTTGGGGTTTTCTTGGCAAAGATATTGGAGTGGTTTGTCACTTCCTTCTCTGGCTCATTTGACAGATGGGAAAACTGAGGTCAATGGGGTTAAGTGACTTGCCCAAGGTCACACAGCTGGTAAGTGTTTGAGGCTTCATTTTAACTCAGGTTTTTCTGACTCCAACCCTGGTGTTGTGTCCAGCTGCCCCAAAGATACAAATATAATACATGAAATAATACCTTCTTGAGAGGAACTAAGGGGGCTAGACTGGATAATCTCTAAGCTTTACTTCCAGCTATAAATTCCCATGATCTGAGGTTCTGGCAGTGGAACAGCGTGACTTTGGGCTGCTGGGTATACAGAACCCAGCTTGGGCGTCTTCTCCAGTCCCAGGCTGTGAGGAACCATACCTGGAGTCCCTCCCTGAGCCCCAAGGGGCCTACACACAGGTCAACCAGCCATGTAGGACCCCCAACTTTGCTAGGCCTCTGGCAAAATTCCATTTCCCCACACGAGGCTTTTTCGGTATTAATTCTTCAAGTAATCCTCTCCATATTTTTGTCTCTACAGATTACCTTTAACAATAAAGCTCACAGTGGTAGAATAAAAATCTATTTTGATACCGAGGCCAACATTCAGGAGTGCAAAGGCTTGCATATATCCGGATCAAGTAAGTATGGCAGGCATATTTCTACTATGAATCATGTGTGATTTCAATACCAATCATAATCATAACTTGTCATAGTGTTTTAAAGGTTTGCAAAATATTTCTTTTGCAAGAATGTGTGTGTGATAATATTTGGGAAGAAAAGAGGTTTGCTCAGAAAATCCACTTTCGGGTTTTATTAATAGCTGATATTTTTTAAGAGTCTCAAGGTTTGCAAAACACTTTTTATGTGACTTTTGGGGTTTGATCCTCATGATAATCCTAAGAGATAATTACTTTGTTGATATTCGGTCATTTTCAGTCATGTCTGAGTCTTTCTGACCCCGTTTGGGGTTTTCCAGGCAAAAATACTGGCGTGGTTGGCCGTTTGCTTCTCTAGCTCATTTTACAGATGAGAAAGCTAAGGCAAACAGGCTTAAGTGACTTGGCCAGGGTCACATAGCTAGTAAGTATCTGAGGCCGGATTTGAACTCAGGTCTTCCTGACTCCAGGCCCAATACTCTATCCAATGAATCACCTAGCTGCTCTATGAGACAATTACTACAGGTGTCATTATCCCTATTTTATAGATGAGCAAATTGAGAATCAGAGAGATTAAATGATATCTGTATAACCTTAAGCAAATTATTTGACTTCTCCATTACATTATCTGAAAAATGAGAGTTGGACTAGATTAAGGGTGGAGAACCTACAGCTTCGAGGCCACATGTGGTCTTCTAGGTCCTTGGGTGCAGCCTTTTGACTAAGACCAAGTTTTATGGAACAAATATCCTCTTATTTTATTTAATTTTATTAAAAAAAATTTTTTTGGAAGGAGGAAGGCAAGGCAATTGGGGTCAAGTGACTTGCCCAAAGTCACCCAAAGCTAGTAAGTGTGTCAAGTGTCTGAGGCTGGATTTGAACTCAGGTCCTCCTCATTCTAGGGCTGGTGCTCTACTCATTGCCCTGCCTAGCTGCCCCAAAATCCTTTTATGAAGAGGGTTTGTTATATGAAGTTTGGATTCAGTCAAAAGGCTGCACTTGAGGACCTAGAGGGCCACATCTGGCCTTGGGGCTGCAGGTTCCTCACCCCTGGATTAGATCATCTCTGGGGGCCCTTTAGGTTCTGATCCTGTGAGTCTGTGATAGCGAATAATAGTAGCTAGTATTTATATAGCCCTTAACCAATGCTACTTTGTCATGACTTCCCTGTGGCCACACACCTAGTAGTGGATGAGGGTAAGGGGTGGGATTCAGACTCAGGTCTCTCCTGGCTTCATGTCCATCCTTCTTTCCCATGGTGTTTCTTTTACATCAAAAGCCATATTCCAGAGATTATTCCTCCCTGTTATTAGTCACTCCAGGAGAGAGGGAGAACATAAACCCTCCAAAGGGGAACATCGAAATGGATGGTGTGTGACGCAGGCTTTGTGATTATATGACTCAAGGGTCTGGGTTCTTCCATGTCCTTTGCCATTTTCTTCCTTCTAATGGACTCCAACATGACTAATCTTTTAGCGTACCCTTGCTGCTGAATTGAGTTTCCCTCTGGTGCTCTGCCAGACTGTGCCTTTTGCTACTTTAAGTAATTCTCTTATTAGGCCTTTTAGCTAAACTAAGAGTGCATTAGCAAAATGTCCACAATGTGACTCCTACTATTGTAAATGTCTTATTGCCTTTCTTGGTGCAGCCCCTTTCATTTAGGACATGGCTGTTCCTTCTGAATTGTAAATAATTATGATTGTAGAGTTCCTTCCTGAGACTTCACAAACCTAATTTTCAGTGGAGTCCTGGAAACTGATTTAAAGGTGTGCTTGTGCCTAGGCATGTGCACATGCCTGTGCATATGTATACACACACATACACACATGCAATAGATAGGAAGGAAGAAAGAGAGGAAAAAAAGGAAGGAAGGAAGAAAGGACATAACTCTGGGCAGTGGGCTTAGAAAGACTTTCTAACAATTAGTGATGACCCCAAAATTTAATATGTTGTCTGAAGAAGTATACAGTATATATAGGCAAGAGGACTGTGTGATTACTTAACAGCAACAACAATAACAGCTAAAGTTTATATAGTGCTTTATAGTTCGCAAAGTGCTTTACCATTACTATCTCATTTTATCCTCACAACAACTCTTGGGAGGTAGGTGCTACTATTAGCTCCATTTTACAGATAAAGAAACTGAGGCCAATAAAGGTTAAATAGCTAGCCTAGAGTCACACAGCTAGTGTCTCAGGCTGGATCTGGACTTTGGTCTTCCTGACTCCAGGTTCAGTGCTGTATCTACTGTGCCTCCTGGCTGTGGGGTGTTGTGAAGAACATTTGCCCTTCCCTTCCCTTCCCTTCCCTTCCCTTCCCTTCCCTTCCCTTCCCTTCCCTTCCCTTCCCTTCCCTTCCCTTCCCTTCCCTTCCCTTCCCTTCCCTGTATAGCTTGCTTAAAAAACAAACAAACAAACAAACTGTATGTTATAAATTCAACATCAGTTCTGAAGCTCTCCAGCTTCAGTGTCTCCCTCTCAATTTCCTTCTGCACATTTGAGAAATGTTCCATTGATACTCTTTTTCTTTTTTCCTTCCTTCCTTCCTTCCTTCCTTCCTTCCTTCCTTCCTTCCTTCCTTCCTTCCTTCCTTCCTTCCTTCCTTCCTTCCTTCCCTCTTTCCCTCCTTCCATCCATCCATCCATCCATCCATCCATCCATCCATCCATCCATCCATCACTATTATTCCTTTCCCACCTGCAAAGTCTTCACTTGCAAAAAAAAAAATCACTATTTTGTCAAATACAGTGAAACAAAGCAAATCTACATATTGCCCTGTGTGAAAATATATGTCTCATTCTTTACTTCAAGTCTGTCACCTCTTTGTCAGGAGGTGGAACATGTGCTTCATCAATGATCCTTTGGAGCCATAGTGGGTTATTGCACTGATCAAAGTTTGTCTTTACAATGTTGTAGGTCATTGAATGGATTGTTCTCCTGGTTCTACCTACTTCCCTCAGTTGCATCCATTTTTAAAAATATCACCTTCATTTCCCAATATATCTCTACTTCCTGCCCCTTCCATAGAGCCATCTCTTACAGAAGTATAGAAGAAAATAAAGCAGTTCAGCAAAATTACTCCCAGCTCCAGTCACATTCAACATAAGATGTATTCTTCCACACCAATATTTACAAGGAAAAGAGAGAGATGCATTCTCATGTCTCTTCTTTAGGGCTAAGAATAGCCATTATAATTCACAGAATTCAGTTTATGTTGTTCTTATTATTTTAATTTACAATGCTGTAGTCATTGTATGTATTATTTCTTTGGTTCTGCTTGCTTTGCATTGCATCAGTTCATATAATTCTTCTTACGCTTCTCTGAATTCTCCACAGACATCATTTCTTATGGCACAATTATATTCCATTGCATTTGTGTACCACAGTTTATTTAGCCATCCCACAGGTAGAGTCAAGGGTGCTATACAGGTGCCCAAAATGCCCCTTTGGCATCAGATTCCGTTAAGGTCTTTGCTACTACAAAAATTGTCATTAGAACTTACATATATGGCACATATGAGACCTTTCTTTTGATTACTGAGCTTGTGGCAACACATATAGAAACCCCTCAGATATCCAGAATCTTAAAAATTTAATTTCCAATATGGCCAATTTGTGTTTTAAAGTCAGACATGACCTTCTCTTCTCTCCTTTCCCCCCTTTCTCTTCCTGTTTTTTTTGCTTTCTCCTCCTTTTTCTTTCCTCTTTTTTTCTCCCTGTCTTCCTTTTTTTCTCTTTCCCCTCCTTTCCCTCCTTTCTTCTCTTCTTTTCCTCTCTCACCTTTCACTTTCTCTCCATTTTTTGCTCCCTTCCATTTTTCACTCACTATAGTCTTGGTCCCCCTTGTCTTCTGTCTCCCACCCCCAACCTTGGACCAGCTAGGGAAACAGGTTCCTCTCATTCCCCCATGATAGGGCCATCTGCTGAGGCAATTCTCTTCCTCTCCCCACTGCCCCTAACATCTTTTTGGATTTTGGGTGGCACAGTTTGCTGCTGGTAGTGATCAGGAACGGGTACTAGAGAAACAAGCACAGAACTCACATATATAATACATGTGTACATATATACATACATATATATTACATCATTGAGCTTATGTTTACACTTTTCATTTTGGTCCAAACCACCAGGCTATTGGTTCATCCCATTGAGTTTGGGGCTTCTCATTTAGTTGTCTGTGATCTCAGGAGATTCAGTATGTGAGGTGGTTGGTCCATCTGTTCTTCACAAATGCCAGACAACCTGCCCTCACATGTATATCTATCTGTGTGTATAGGAGTATATAGAATCAGCTCCTAGCATCCTGCCCTACCCTCACCCATTTTTCAGTAAGGCAGAGCATGTAAGATTGCCCCTCTTCCTTCCCTGGGCAAACTTCAGACTGTCACTTATTTTTCCTTCAAAAGTAACCCTTGATGTTTATTTGATTTAGATTTCACTTGAATAAAAATGCCTATGTTATAATGATTCTGGGACTCATACCAAGCTCTGCTTCTGTATCATAGGAAAGACTTTGAGAAATGCAGAAAACATCATTTGCCTCATTGCTAGGTATGCCAGGCACGGTATTGTACACAGAGGACCATGCTTCTTGTCCAGTAGGCATTTTATCCATTTCAATGCATTGAATTCAGTTGATGGATACAGAACTGCAGTTGTGTAAATTAGCCTGACCTCCACAAAGTCCTTGTCTAGTGCCTCCTTGTGGTGTGCTGGTGAACTTGAGTTCTCAAAGACTGGGTACAGTGGCCCATGCTTAAGCAGGTTCTACCACACTCAATAGGCTTTGAGGCCAGTTGTGGAAACAGAATTGTCTGCTTTTTGAGGACTAAGGCAGCTGAGTATGGAGAGACTTGTTTCTAGTAGGCTCTGAAAGATGAATTCTTTGGCCATAGCAACCAGTGAAATAAAGAAAAATAAACGCAAGATGGCCCTCAGTGCCATCTGGTGACCTTCCACTTCTATAGTAATGGCAGAGTAGAGGAAAAGGGGGTAAAGTATGAAGTTTTATGTGGTTTTTAGATTATCTATAAATTTTAACTTGGCATTCTAAATGACGATGACCAGATAGTGAACTTACAACTTGAAGAAACAAATCTCATTTGTTTTATCATTCTCACTATAAATGAAACCAGAAAACAAAGAATTTGAAGATTAAACAGAAGTTGACTCAGGGAGTCATTGGAGCATTAAATATAGAAGTTGTTAAGGCTGGTTTTATAGTCTGTCCAAAAGAAACAGGAAATATAATTTAAGGGAAGCTTTGGTCATCTCATATTGGCTTATGATAAGTATTTGTAAAAAAAAAAAAAAAAAGACCACCATGAAAATAATTGTGGCTTATTCACCAGCAACTGTTGAAGAGAAAGAGGAGGTAGAAAAATTTTATGGTGAAGTTGGCTGGACCTTTCAAATGAAATCAGCATATACTTTGAGATACAGCAATTTAAATGAAAATGTGAATGTAGAGGAGAAGGGTGAAAAACAGTAGAAAACATGATTCAGGAGTAAGAAGTGAGAGTGACTGAAGCCTTCTAGACCTCACAGAAGCTTCACACTTATATGGGATATCCCAAAAGTCTTACTCCTGTTTTAAGTTTTAATAGCTTAAAACTATTAATAGCTATTAAAGCTTAAAAGTATGCTAAAACTTTTGGAATAAATGAGACATAGTGGACAATAAAAATATTAAGGACACCAAGATTCATATTTTAAGGGACAAGAAATAATTCATAACTGACTTGGGAGTTATTCCTGATTCAGTTGTCTGTGTCAAATACCCTATGTGCCAACTTCCTTTACTTATTTTCTTTGACCACTCCACCGCTACCTCAGCTACACACAGAAATGGTCAAACCCTAGATCTTTCCATCTCTCATAAATGCGCCGTTTTTTTTTTCATAAAACTCTGAAAAGTCCCTTATCTGAGCACAATCTGTTGGTATTCCACCTCTCCCTCTGCCTTGCAATCCCAATCCACGTTCTTCATTCTTCCTATGACTGCCAATCCCTTGTGTTTGTATCCCCAGTTCATGGCACACAGTTGGCACATAATATATGCTTGTTGATTTGTTGCTTAACGCCAAAGACTTAGAAAGAAATCTCAGATGTATTGTTAGCAATGAAAGTGGCTGGGAGTAACTGCTGACCCATATGTCTGCTTTCTATTCTATAAAATTCTTATGAGAATCATCCCCATACATATGGTGGTTCCATTGAAGGTAGAAGAAGGGAGCAGACAGGTTTTCACAAGTAGTATTCCACAGCTGACCTTTATCAATACACAGTTGTCTGAGAAGTTCAGGAAATACCAGATCCTGCTGTGGTTATTGTTTGACTACAAAATAGCATTTGATTTGGCAGATCAAAATGGCACCTTAAATGTTATCCAACAGCAGGGATTCTTAATCGTTTTTGTATATCGTGGACCCCTTTGGTGGTATGGCAAAATCTATGGATCCCATTTCAGAACGATGCTTTTAAGTGCATAAAAGAAAATATACAAGATGTTAAAAGAAACTGACAGTCCCCCAAATATTAAGAAAAAATAAGTTCAGTCAGTTAGCAAGCATTTCTTAAGCACCTACTATGTGCAAGGTGACATGTTAAGCACTGGAGACACAATGAAAGGTTTGCTATCTAATGGGAAACAACATGCAGACAATAACAGCTATATAAAGGATAAATAGGAAATAATCATCAGAGGGAAAGCATTAGGATTTAGTTCATGAACCCCTGCTACAAAGAGAGGCACTCTGGTATAGTGAAAAGAGGGCAGACTTTGGATTTTGGACCTTGGATTCAAATCCTGCCTCTGATACATATTGGCATTGAGACCAAGAGCCAGTTATCTCTCTTTCCCTGCTGCCCCAGGAAACTCTAAGGCTCTGAGTTACTATGGCTGAATTGTTGATCTGCTTCTTGGAAGGAGTTTCTACATTGGGAGTTCCTTACCCCTACGTTATCAGAGGTCTGGTCCTCTCTCATCAGAAGTCACTTTGAATTTGGCCTAACTGTCCACGCAGCAATGAATAGAGAACCTATAGAGCCCGTCCATGTGCCCACATAGCTTGGACAAACACTGAACGTTGACAGGGAGCTGGGTCCAGAAATGGAGCGGCACAAGACACGGATGGATTGCCCATGGGGAATGCATCCAGGTCTTTTGATCATCCCAAGGTTGCCCCTGGAACAAAGGTCTGCCATAGTATCATCGGCTGATAGAAGTAGAGCTGGAAGGAGCCATAAAGGTCATCTGGGCCAACCACCTTATTGTTGCAGATGAGAAAATGGGAGGCCCCAAGGTGAGTTGCACAATTCAAGTGACAGAGCCCAGATTCGAGCTTGAGGCTGTTGTTGTCCATATTATCCATGGGGTTTTCTTGGCAAAGACAATGGAGTAGTTTGCCATTTCCTTCTCCAGTGGATAAGGTAAACAGAGGTTAAGTGACTTGTCCAAGGTCACACAGCTAGTAGTGTCTGATTCGAACGCTAGGTCCAGTTCTCTATCCATTGAGCCACCTGGCTGCCTCCACAAGAGTCTACTGATGCTAAATTCAGCCTTCTCCATTGTGCAGTGTTTTTGGTTGTTATGTGACGGAGGTCATGGAATGCTACGTTGTCCAGAGAATTGAAACTGAGGATTGCCTAAAGAGTAACAGAGAAATATAGAGTAAGAATATACAGGTAGCAACGTATGATAAACAAGGAAGAGAGTTTGACAGCTGGATATGTGTTTTTAAATTTAATTTTTTAACCTAATGGAGCCCCAGAAATAGTTACAGAACACTGATAAATTTAAGTAACTGGGTGGAGGAAATAGCTTCCAGCCATAATCAAGGCACCCTTAAGTGAAACAGCAATCTCAAATACTCTGATCTTGTCACTTGATTCAATTAAAAAAAAACACCTCACATTAATTAAGCATCTGCTAAGTCTAAAACATTATTATGTGTTATGGCCCTGTGCCCATACCTTATGAGAATTATGAGAATTTCATTAATTAAGTTTCCCTTGAGTGGCATCCAAGATGGACCCTTATGTATCGAATTTCAGGTTTTATAGTTAAGTAGTTAAAGGGAGAGTCTAGTGTGGTTTAAATAAGATGCAGACCTGCTTGGTTGGGGGGATGTTTTCATTGACTTGTAGACAACTGATTGAGTAGGCTGAGGTGGATATAACACAATCCGATGTGCTTGTCTTCGTCAGGATCTCCAACTGCTGCAGATCAGAAATTCGCCTGTGATTTAAAATTCCTAGACTGTTGCTTGGGGGAACCAAGGGAGGTTAAGGGACTTGGTCACAAAGCCAGTATGTTTCAAGAGGCCAGGCTCGAATCTAAGTCTTCTGACTGTCCTTGTGGACTTTTAACTGTTACCTCAGGTGGCCTCCTGCTTTTTACTGGATGGAACCAAATTGTAAATGCTGTAAAAATTTATCAATTTCATCCCAAAGAACTTTTATAGTCTCAGACCAGCTTGCCAGAGAACAGCAGGCATATCGAGAATCAATATTCAGTAAAATATGCCCAGAGGTGACTTTTTGGGTTTTTGCTTTTTCCAGGTCAGAAAAATACCCAATACATCCTGATGTTCGATGTGTTTGTTATTGTGGGCTGCTTTACTTCCCTTATTCTGTGCACCAGATCCATCGTCCTGGCCCTCAGATTGCAAAAAGTATGTGCATTTCAATTCTCACCTACCTCCCTTGGGTTTCTTCCCTTTTGGTCTGTCAGAGGATGGAATATTGATGCTGCATCACCCTTCTATTTCAGAAGTCCCTCAGATGGATTAAATCCCTGGAGAAGAGTGATTGCCTCCCCACCAGGCTATTTAATTAGCCTGGGGTGTAGGAAGTAACTAAAGATTTTTGAAGAGTAAGGCTCTTTCAGATAATTGGTGCTTCTTTAACTAAATTAATAAACTCATGGGAAAAGGCCACAGAAGATATGTTTCTCCCTCTTCTTTCCCTTATCCCAAGCCTGAAGAGCTACCTTCCTAGATAGTTGCCACCTTTCCAACTCTCTCCACCACCTCTTGACATATTATACCCTATATGTTTTCCATCTATAACATAGTTTAGAGTGGGAAGGGAAAGAGAAGTAGCTTTGGAGTCAAAGGAAGTGAGTTCAAATCCCACCTCCACTGCTTACTGACTATATGATCTTAGGCAAGGCTTTGGCCTCATCATAAAGAAGTTGTACTAAATTGCCCCTGAGGTCCTTTCCCCCCTAATTCAATGATTCTATAATCATCTCATTCAACCCTTTCATTTTACATGTGAGGAAATCCAGGCACATGGAAGTTAAAAGACTTGTCCAAGGTCACACAAATGGCAGAGATAAGATTCAAACCCAGGTCTTCTAACTAAAACCAGCATCCTTTTTACTGGACCATGTTGCCTTCCTTCTGTTACAGTTGATCTCTATTAACTAGAGTTTGTTATTGTTAAATATTGGGACATCAATTTGGCACACAAATTTAATTTGATTCATTAATTGCTTGAAATCAGGTGTCCATGCTTAGAATAATGTTAGGTTCTGTAGGGGATAGAAATGCACTGGACATAATCCCTGCCCTCGGGGTACTTAGAATCTAGTCAGGAAATTTGGTGGCAGATGATTTTCTGGGTCAGAGCAGTGGCGTCCAACTTGAATAGAAATGGGGCCCTCAAAATCATACATAAGGATTTAGAAAACCATATATTAACATATGTGTTCCATGGTATTTGTGTTTATTTTGGTAAATATTTCCCAATTATATTTTAATCTCTGTCAGGCTCCCTTGGGAGTATTGTGATGCTGTCAGTGACATCTCTGGGCTAGAACACCTTTCAGAATTTTTCTCCCACTTCCCAGATGGCAAGATTGTGTGTATAAGAAACACTTTAAAAATGTTTGCTACAGAGATTTATAAGGTTCTTCCTGGAGAAATATAAAAGACGTGTGAGTGATGCTGACCGCTGGGAATTTATCAACGGATGGTACATTCTCGTGATCATCAGTGACCTAATGACCATCGTTGGATCAATATTAAAAATGGAAATCAAAGCAAAGGTGAGAATGTGTGGGTTTCGAGCTACCCTGAAGCTCTTATTACAGATGGACTTTTATCTTGAAAACCGGACACTCCTTGTAGCTTAATCTAGAATATTTTTTTTATTCAATCTCCCTTCACATATGTACAAATGAACCATTTCTGTGTTCTGGTTTCTTAAGAAAGGCAGAATAAAATGGTCGACACACGGTGGAAAATAATATTCTCCTGATTACACTGGGTACTTGGCAGTATCTGCTGAGTAGACCCTGAAGTGGGAAAAATGCTTTTTGGTGAAAAGGCAGTCTATTTTTCCCCCAGACAGATCTGTCTGCTTTACTGGAGCGAAGCTAACCACAAATGCTTTGTTCTCTGTCACCAAGTTTATATAACCAAGGATTCATGTAGCTTGTGCTGGGACACAAATTCATAGGACTGAAGATTTAGAACCAGATGGTACTTTGGAGGTCATTTAGCCCAGCTGCCTTGCTTGACAGATGAAGAAACTGAGGCCAATAGAAGTTAAGAATTGTGCTCAAAGTTGTACAGGTGACAGAAGTCCCCTGGCTTCAAATCCCACGTTCTTGCTACTGCGTTGTATGGCCTCCACAGATTTAGAGCTGGGAGGGAACTCGGAGCTCATCTTCTCCAACCCCCACTTTTTATGAGTGACAAGACAAGGTTAGAGAAATGAAGTTATATGCTCAAGGTCAAATAAGGAGTAGGGAATAGAGCTGGGATTCAAATCCAGGCTCTCCACTTCCAAATCCAGGCCCCTTGTAGGTCTTGTGAAATCTGTTGAGGGATTGTAGGGGACTTCTCTACTGCATCTTGTGGCTGTGGGAGCTCTGAGCTCTTGGCTCTGGCAAGCTGAGTCCAGTTGACCTCATGGTTTAGAGTCCTGGCAGCTTGTCAGGAGATGAGGGGGAAGGAGAGAGTGTGGGAGAAGGGAAGAAAAAGAGGGAGTGAGAGAGAAGGGAAAGAAAGAAGGAGGGAGTGAGGGAGAAGGGAAGGAAAGAAGAAGAAAGTGAGGGAGAAGGGAAGGAAGGATGGAGGGAAGGAGAAAGAAGGGAAGGAAGGAGGGAGTGGGGGGAAAGAAGGAAAGAGGGAAGAAGGAGAAAGAAGAGAAGGAAGGAGGGAGGGAAGGAAGAAGGGAGGAAGAAAAGAGCCAAGGAAGGAGGGAATGAAGAAGGGAGGGAATGATTTATTAAGCACCTACTATGTTCCAGGTACGTGCTAAGTGCTTTATTTACAATACTGTCTTATCTGAGCAGGGGTTACCTGATGCTAAAGTCCTCTGTCCTATATATTCCAAAGCTTATTGGGAGTAAAGATTTATGCATTGGAAGTTAAAAACCCCAGGCCCATCAGGGGCTCTTTCCCTCGTGTATTATACAGATGTGGTTCCTGTGGACACCAGAAGACTAGCCATAGGATCGATGTGGCAAATGGACAAGTTGAAAATTCATTGTTAAAGGTTTTTCTTTCTAGAACTGTTGGCCAAGATAATCTCTGGTGGTAAATCTCTTCTACTCAGCCTTACTGTTATCCTCAGCAAACATTTCCTGGGGGCCCACCGGGCTGGAGGATTTGTAAAGTTTTCCCAGCTGCCTAGTGGGAAGTTTTCTATAGGGAAGCTTCTTCTGAGGCTTAGACGTGGATTACTTGCCTTTTATCCTATTTCCAGTGTCCTTTGCATTTAACATGTGTTTGGACTAAAACCAAAGCCGGTGTATTACTGCAGGGGGACTGGGTATTACTTAATGAGTCACTGCCGCTATTGATGGACAGATCTTCAGAAGCAGAAAAGATCTCAGCAGCCACCCAGCACAGCTGCTACCTGACAGGACCTTCCATATGACCTGCTCAACAAGTGGTCATCCAAACTTTGTTTGAACACCCTCTAAGGAAAGGGAAGCTCACTACCTCTCAAGGCAGCCCATTTCACTTTTTGGTCAGTTCTAATTGTCAGGACAGCTAGGTGGTACAGTAGATATAGCGTTGAGCCTGGAGTCAGGAAGACCTGAGTTCAAATCCAGACTCAGGCACTTACTAGCTGTGTGACCCTAAGCAAGTCACTTAACCCTGTTTGCCTCAGTTTCCTAATCTGTAAAATGAGCTGAAGAAGGAAATGGCAAACCACTCCAGGGTCTTCTATCCTGCAACATGTTGTTTTGACTTCAGTCAAGTCAAAAAACATTTACTAAGCACCTACCATGTCCCAGGTACTGTGCCATGCTGGTTGCTGAGCTCAGTCCTCACATACCATGAATTTGAGGCCCTTCCTGGTCTCATCCTGGCTGCTCTCCTTTTAATGCCTTCCATATTCTCAATATCTTTCTTAAAATGTGACCCCTAAACTAAACACCAAACTGCATTAATAGTAGAGAATACAGTAGCTCTTCCCCTTCACTGCTTTTCAGTTCTCTTTTATATATTGTGTTCTCCTATATCCAAATATAAGCTCCTTGAGGGCAGGGACTGTCTTTCTGTTACATTTGCATTCCCAACACTGGCACATGGTAAGTGCTTAACAAAGGCTTATGGACTTGCCTTGCCTGGTGGGGTGCTTGATGAAGCTATGCCAGATTACCAAGTCCTTTTTAATGTGTTCTCTATTTTTCCTAGAAATTTTAGTTGACCTCGTTGACTTCTACGGATTCCATTCAATTTCCTTTTTTCTGAAAATCATTAATTTTCACCCTCTTTTCCAATCCCATTGTAGGTCTCCCTACAATATGATCATTGACAGAAACTAGCAATCACCTGCATGACTTTGGATGAGTCTCTTACATCTTTGTCAATCAATTAAGCAATAAACATTTACTAAGCACCTACTATGTGCCAGGCACTGTGCTAAGGGCTGGGGATGCAAAAAGAGGCAAAAGACAGTCCCAGCCCTCAAGGAGCTTACAATCTAATGGAGGAGGCAACACGCAAACAAATATGGACAAAGCAATCTATATATAGGATAACTAGGAAGTAACAGAGATAATTAACGGCACTAGAATTCAGGAAGGTTGGGAAAGACTTCTAGTAAAAAATGAGATTTTAGTTAGGATTTAAAGGAAGCTGAAGAGGTTATTAGGAGGCAGGGTGGAGGAGAAGAGAGCATTCTAAACATGGGGGACAGAAAATACCTGGAACAAAATGATGGGATGTCTTGTTTGTGGAACAGTCAGAAGGCCAGTGTCACTGGATGGAAGATTACTGGTCAGGGAGTAAGGTGTAAGAAAACTGGAAAAGTAGAAGGGGACTAAGTTATGAAGACCTTTGAATGCCAAAAAAAAGTAGGAGGGGAGTAGGTTACAAAGGGCTTTGAATGCCAACCTGTGTTCGGTAGAGTTGCTTCCTCATTTGTGGAGTAAGGATATTAGAAGTTTTGAAAGATCCTTTCTTGCTCTTAAAATCCTGATCTATCCACTCAGATGCCAGTCATAACAGCCTCCTATTGGTCTTCCTCCCTCTTATCTCTTCCTACTCCAATCTATACTCTCTGCCTAGCTGTCAAAATGATATTTCTAAAGTAAAAGTCAGACCGCCCCAGAAAAGAAGCTCTAGCTGCTTCCTGTTGTCTCTATACTCAAATATAAATGCTTCTATTTAGCATTTAAACCCCGCCCCATGCCAGTCTGATGCCCACCTCCCTTAGGAGACTTTGGCACTCCCCACCTCTGCCACCCCCTTCAAGAAGCTTTTCCCAGGTGCTAGTACCACTATCCTTCCCCTCCCCCCCCCAAAAAAAATCACTTTGTATTTACTATATATATTTTGCATATGTTTACATGTTATTTCTCCTGATGGAATGGAAGCTCCTTGAGGGCAGGGACTAATGTGTTGTTGTCTTTGATTCCTCAGCCTGGTGAATAAATGATGCTTGGTAAGCACTTGTTTCTTGATTGGTGTGTGTGTTTGGGCTGAAATATGTTGTGAAAACAAAAACAAAAAACCTTTTAAGCATTGAAGGGCCCAAGATTACCATAAATGTCTCTTAGGTATATCACTTCAAAGTAAAGTAAGCTACTCGCTTCAAACATTTAAGGGGCTGAGGAACAGCTAGTACAAATTCAAATCTAAAGAACGGAGCTTTTTATATTGCATGTAATCACATCGGTGCCTGGAGGGAAGCAAGTAATTTCTGAAACCCTGGGAGAAGTCTACTTATAATTACTTGTTAAATCTTCTGCATTTTGTCATTTAGAAAGTACTACATTTGGATTTGGAGTCAAGACCTGTGTTCAAATTCTGGCTCTGTGCCCTACTGGCTGGACTTTGAGGGCCTGATTCTTCATCCATGCAATAAGAGAGTTGTTGTTCTTCAGTCATGTTTGACTCTTGGTGACCCCATTTGGGGTTGTCTTGGCAAAGATCCTGGAGTGGTTTGTCATTTCCTTCTCTAGCTCATTTTACAGATGAGGAAACTGAGGCAATCAGGGTGAAGTGACTTACCCAGGGTCACACAGCTAGTAAGTGTCTGAGGCCAGATTTGAACTCAGGAAAATGAATCTTCCTGACTTCAGGCCCGGTGCTCTATCCACTGCAGTATAACCCAAATGCCCCCAGTGAGGGAGTAATTTGGACCAAATTATCTCTGAATACCCTTCCAACTCAAAACATAAGGTCCTGCAAAATGAAGCTGGTAGCCCTAACTGGGCAGATGATTTCTTTATGGAATAAAGTCTTTTACTCATGTCCATTTTTTTTTCTCCTCTATCTGTTAGAATCTCACAAATTATGACCTCTGCAGCATTTTGCTTGGGACATCCACTTTGTTTGCTTGGGTCGGAGTCATCAGATACTTGGGTTATTTCCAGACATACAATGTAAGTCTACATGCCTCAGGTGCCACCCTTTGGTTGGGGTTGGGGTGGTTAATGGAGCTTTAACCCCACTGAGTGTTCCTTCTGGGCCTTTAGGTGCTCATTTTGACGATGCAGGCCTCGCTACCCAAAGTCCTGAGGTTCTGTGCTTGTGCTGGGATGATTTACCTGGGGTACACTTTCTGTGGCTGGATTGTCATAGGACCTTACCATGAGAAGGTATGTGAGCAGGGCCCCATCCCCTCCTTTTTCTGCCTTACCCTCTTTCATCAGTACAAAAAGTTTCCCCTGTACAAAAAGCACTGAGACCCTTAGTCAAGAGTTGTTATGATAGATAGAGGTTGTGCTAGAGTATCCCCTCCCCACTCTCAGCCTCCCAACATTCATGTTACGAGCTTTATTTTTTCCCCTTGCAGGATATTGAAGAAACTGAGAGGTATTGAAATAGGAATTACAAAGTGGGGGTGGCAGGGGGTTGGGTTGGGTGAAATCTTTCATAGCAGTCTGGGGCTGGCTTAAGGAGTCTAATATTAACTCTGTGGGCCATTGAATGCCAAGGATGTTTGGACAAGAGGTTGTTACAGTAAAAAGTAAAATCCAGCAAGAGAAATTATACTAGTCATGGCTTTTAATTGTTTATTTAATTTAATTTTTTTTATTAACTATTAGGATTGGCATCTGAATTAAACTGGGAGGGTGTCGGTGATATGGCAGCTTTGCTCTGATTGTATGAGATTTAGACTATGAAGTGCTAATATGCCTTATCTTTATAGGTGCTTGTGGTCACAGTTTAATTTTGGTGTCTTATTAAAGATTGGTATCTGAACTTTAAATTGATATAGTGCATAAGTCAATATCCTATGATCGTGGAGATTTCACAGCTATGCTCAGAGCTTATTACCTAGCATGAACCCTTGAAGATCTGATTTGCAGCTTTTGAGACAGGAAATGAGACCTTGTCTCCTTCCTACTTTTGTCCACAACCTAAAGAGGTGGGCGGCTTTTGCTTGATAGAATGTACTTTACTTACTATTCTGCTTCACTCCAACAAAGCCATCGATGAGGGTCATTGGCTCTTAGGACTAAACTGGAAGAGACTGGAGAGGCTATCACTTCTCACTTCCTCATTTTCTAGATGACTCAGAGATGTGACTTGCCCACGGCCATGTCACTGATATTAAGTGGGATTTGAACTCAGGTCTTCCTGACTCCCAAGTCCAGCACTCTACCATACTGTTTTCTCCTTGGAAAGAAGACCAAAAGGGGTCATAGCCTTAGTATGTTCATAGATGTTGAGCTGAATCAACCTCAGAGGCTTGCTCATTTTCCAAATGAGCTCCAAATTGGTGGGGTGGGGTGGACTTGATCAAACTCACACAGACTGGAAAGGTCAAAGGCAGAATTTGAATCCAGTTCCTTAGACCCCAGAGCTAGTGTTCTCGAAGTTACCCGGGGAGCTCTCTGTGTAGCTCCAGATTCAGTCATTGCCCAAGACGTATGACTAGCTTTTTGGTTTTGCAGACAAGTCCTTGTGTGCAGCTTTCCGTAGCTTCCTTTTCAAAGAAGCAAAATTTGGTCCCTGTCTTGTAAATAAGTCAGCCCTGGAACCTATCACCCTGTGACTGCTGGCCCTATTAAGTGTCCCATTTAGACTGTCCTGAGATGGTTAGCCACCCTCCAAGCTTGAACAGCCTTTAAGAAATGGCTTCTAGAGTCATGCCTTGGGTTTTCTATTGCTTTTCCAGCTTCGTGCTTTGAAAGATGACTCGGTACAGGGAAATTAAAAAGATGACTGGTACGAGTAAATTAAAAAGATGACTGATGCTTGTAGATTAGTCTCTGGTAAGCCTTCTCTGACTTGGAGAACTCAGCATATTAGTCATTGAAAAAATTCGCATTAATTTTTCTCCAGGCCTCCACGAATGCAGTTTTAAAAAAACCTCTAGCTCTGTGTGCCACTAGGGGGCAATGTTGCTCTTCGTGGAATTCTCTACTGAGCTCTGCACCTTGGTTTTGGTGCATTCTGGAGTCATGAATGCAGTCCCTGCCTCAGAGACCCCAGAATGGAAGTGGGGGGATGGGGGAAGGGAGCAGAGGATTGGGGTGGCTGTATCCTTTTGGTCCCTAAGATGTTACTGCCCATTTTCCCTTCCGGCCCCTGCCCAAAAATCTACTCCAGCTGTTTTGGAGTAGAATCACAGAATCTCAGGGCTGGAAATTTCCAAATTTTGTTTGCTTTGACATCCCCTAAGATCTCCATTTCACATTTCAACAGTAGCTATAAAACCCCATCACCACACGTTTTGTTTATTTGGCCAGGCCTCCTCTTTGACACAGGAATGGGATTCATTTGTTTTGGTTCAATCATTTCCATTCTTTTCCAGCAGCCCGAGTGATACCCAAGAAGCCCCCTGGGCTTGATTGTACCTGGTCTCCCCTTACATTTTTCCACATCAACTGTCCCCTTTCTCTCACTGCATATTCCTTGAGGAAAGCCTAAGGAGTTAAGCATCTCCCCTATTCCTCCCACTGGTTATCCAGTGTGGAAGCCTAGAAAGGTGATTAGTTAGGTATGGTGTTCATGCCTTTTAGCTCATGCCAGTTTGTGAGGTGAGCACCCTTGGGTGAAGAACTTGGTAAAAGGGATCAGTGACTGCTGTAGGGCATCATAGGACTGTTACCACTTTCTGCCCTGTGTTAGCTGTGCTTAAATGAGATATTCAGGAACTTCCCCTCCACAAATACAAATTGAGAAAATCATCAAGTGTCTGTTTGAGCCTAAAGGTTTTCCAGAAACCTTTAAGGAGATTAGCCCCAAGGCCCCTTTTGTGAATTAATGTAAAATAGCCCTCACCTGACTATAGATGCCTGACAATACCTTTTTTTTTTTTCACCAAACAGGAGGGAAAGGAATAGGGAAGGCTATCCTTTTGGGCCACCATTCAGCCAGTAACAGGAATCCTACATCCATCCCTTGACCTTCTCTCCACTGACACTGAACTTCAGTGATTCAATTGAAGAAGAGCCAGGGTAGACTCTCTCCTTCTTGCTGACTCTTTGCTTTGGAACTAATGTACTTTGGCACCAAAGTCCTTCCAAGACCAAGATGTCTGGGCACAGAAAAGTGGAAAACTGATTGAGGTTCTCTGAAACCACATCTTGAATTATTCAACCTTATATTTTCATTCAGCTTTATATTTTCAGGCTGTTCTATGGTTATTACTTAGCAATTCATTTCAAGGAGCATTTATTAAATGCCTACTTCATGCCAGCCCATTGTTCAACAACCTGAATACAAGGACAGAGCTAAAACTGTTCCTGTCCTCAAAGGGCTTGTGATCTGTTCATTCACTCATTCAGCAGGCATTTGTTACATACTTGCTATGTGCCAAGTAGTGTTCCAAGGCTTTGGATACAGAGACAAAAAAATGGAAATTGTACCCACCCACAAGGAGTTCACTTTTTCCTAGGAGAAAGAGCATTCTAGGGTCTCTGGATATGGAGACAGAAATGGAAATTATGCCTGCCCACAAGAAGCTTACATTCTCCTAGGAGATAGAGCATTCTGGGGCTTTGAGTATGGAGACAAAAATAGGAATTGTACCTGCCTACAAGGAGTTTACATTCTCCTAGGAGAAAGAGCATCCTAGGGGTTTTGGGTACAGAGACAAAATGGAAATTGTGCTTGCCCATAAGGAGCTTATGTTCTCCCAGGAAAAACAAGTACACATATAAGTATAACTATAAGCTATATAGAAAGGAAATACAAAATAATGAGGGAGGGAGGGCTACTTGAGCTGAGCTTCTAAGAAAACTAGAGATTCTAAGAGGTTGAGGTGAACAAGAATTACCTTCTATGGATGGGGAAGGTCATGTGCAGGGAAGAGCAAGGAAGCTAGTTTGCCTGCTGAGAGTGCAGGAAGTGTTACAATAGAGCCAGAAAGAGAGACTGGAGCCATATTGTGAAGGGCTTTGAAAGCCAAATTGAGAGGTGTGTATTTTATCTTGGAGACCGCTTGAAACAGTGGGAAAAAAAGGGGATTTGGTGTCAATATGGAGATTTGAATCCCACTGTGCTTCAGTTTTCTTATCTGTAAAATGGGAATGCATTGGGTTCAATGACCTCTAAAGCCCCATCATTCCTAAATCTATGAGCATAAGAGCAGCAGGGGCTAACATAGCCCACCCCTGTGATTCATGAATATCACTTTGGCAGCTGTTGTAAGGGATGGGATGGAAGGGGAAGGACACTAGTAAGGAGGCTAAGCCTGTTCGCTTAGGTGAGAGGTGATGAGCTGGTACCTGTGTGAGTACAGAGGCAGGGTCGAATGAAAGTGATTGTGTTTAACAGGTTCCTATCACCTTTAGAGCTTGATCTAGGAAAGTGAAGCTGTTTGCCCAGTGATGGGTAGTGTTGTTGGTTGAATATAGATGACTTCTCTACTCAAAACCTTGTTCCATCTAGTTAAGTCACTCTTCAGCCCTGTACCAAATGTTTAAAAAAAATAAACCAAAATAAAATTGCTCACTGGCTGGACACTATGGTTCAAGGTCCCCAGAGCTGGTGCTGGAACCAAAATCGAGTTAAGGAAAAAGATCCTCCATCTGTCCTGTGTGTTTTCCTTTACTGCCCACTGGCGGGAAGCCAGTCACATAGAATGTGAATGCCGGAATGGACCTGAGAGATCTGGGAGGTAGACTTGTGATAGTAATGACTAGTAATTCTGGCTCAATCATGCAAGCAATGTCATTCATTAGTCCACATACTTGGGTTTCTTTCATTGTTCTGTTGCTTGGGAGGATGGGTGGAGGGGGTGGAATGTTAGAGGCTTATGGATGATGCCACTATCTGGCAGGGCCTTTAAGGACACATCCCTTGAAATCCAAACAGTGCTCCTGAGTATCTACAGATTACAAAAAGTAGTTCTCATACCCCTAAAGCATGTCAGACAGGCCTTGTCTCCTCTTCCAAACTCTGTATATTTAAAAGAGAAGAAAATAAAAATCTATTTGTTATCATGAGACTTCCTCCCCTCCCCCCACACACCCAGTACAAGGAAATTGGCTGCGGAAATTGGCTCCTGCTCCTAGCTCCTTCTGCTGTCAGCGTGAGATCCCTAGGTAACAGTGCATGAAATGACAGAGTGGGGGGCCAGTCACTTGTACCTTATCGGGGCTTTGCTCTCCACAGCCGATAGGTGGGGTGAGATGAGTCTTAAACACGCACCGGGGATGGGAGGCTTCATGAGTATAAATCTCTTTAATGCTTTCCAATTTAACTGTGCCTTAATTAATGCGGAAGAAAGAGGAGGAATGAATTTGATACCGACCTCCATTCCAACCCAATCAGTGTCCTTCTACTGCTATTTGCCAGACAGGCCGAGGATGCTTGCAATTCGGGACATTCTACGAAGCCTAGAATTTTCTTGAGTTTTGCAATTAGGAGCACTAATTGGCTCGATCCTAATGGAGTTCCAGGAAATAAACATGACTTATTGATGGAGCTGTCCAGTGACGATTGACAACTACAGAGAACTGTTTTAAATTCACTGGCTCAAGGCCCATGGTGGGAATGGAAGCGATTTGCTCTGTAAGCTCTGACCTTTTTACTGTTAAATAAAAATTTGCACATTGTTAAATGGCTTGCTTACTGGTGCATTCCCGTGTGTGTGTGTGTGTGTGTGTGTGTGTGTGTGTGTGTGCGTGCGTGCGTGTGTTTCTTTAACACTGCCCTCTGGCTTGTTAACAGAAGTCCTGGTTAGCTTGGCTGGTTGGAGTTGTTGTTAACAAGGTACGTGTCTTTGATCTGATCCCTCTGTGGGAGAGTTTGCCATGGTGTCAGACTACCCTAACCCTAACTAGCCAAGCCAAGAATGCCTCTGGGTCACAATAGTAGGGAATTGGTATCTCCCCAAGCTCCTAGCCCAGTGCCTAGGATTCAGATTACCTCTCTGTTCAGTAGTGGCTGGAAAAATATGGATTCATCATGGATGCTTCCCTAAGGCTCAAGGGCCAGGGCCTTTCTTTAGCTTTGCACACAAAAGGTAGAGAAAGATGCAAAATTTGTGTGAAAAGCCTAGGATCCAACCAAGTTGTGTGTGTGGGGGAGGGAGGGAGATTTAAGAGGGCAGGTCAAAATAGATCTATTTTTTATTTTATTGGCAGAGTGCACTTTACATATCTCCCTTAGGTCCTACATAGGATTCAGCCCAGCATTGCTTGGTTCCAAAGGACCTTGGGTACCCCTGCTTTTCTGCTATTTTACTTGGCTATTGGGTTTGAATTCTGGCTCTTCATTTGTGGAGAATGTGATCTAAGGGAAGGAGAGCACTGGGTTTGGATTCAGAGGATAAGTCAGTAAACCTCTGTGGACTTGGCTTTCCTCATCTGTAAAATGAAGAGGCCTAGACTAGCTGCCTTCCAAGCTTCCCTCTGGCTCTAAATCTTATCAACTTAATGCTCAGACAGCAAAAGACCAATCAATGAGCATTGAGGCTAGGCCCTGCTGGACTTTCTTGTCCAGGTGAAAGTATGGGATGTAGTCCTGGCTCTTCCTGTTGCTAACACCATCGAGAGTGGTGAGATAAAAGTTATGAAATGATTTAGAAAATATTTGCTGTAACACATGATGAAATGGGGAAGAGCGCAACAGAGATGAGAATGAACTGAAAGAGGCCAGGGAATGCTCTCTAGAGACAGGCCTTGAAGATTGTCAAGATTTGGACGGGCAGAGCAAGAGATTGGTGTATGGAGAAAAGTAGGGAGCAGCAGGGAAGCCATAAGGAGATTGTCCCGATTGAAGTAAAAGTGTTGAGGGAAACAGTCAGAAGTGAATTAGAACCAAAAAGGTCAGGAGGACACAAACAGGGCAATTTTGTTACTACAGTTTTAAAAAATGGTAGGGAACAGAAATTTACAATTTTGTGTACAAACTTTTTTTTTTTCTTGTGTGTTGAAATGTTGATGTTGATAAATGCAGTTCATATTTTTTTTTTAAAAAAGAAACTTTCTTTTAAAAATAAATTTGACTGGGCAATGAGTGAATGAATTTGAGTGGGTAAATGGGGGCTCTATTACTGAAGGACTTGAAAAGCCAAGTAGAGAAGTCTGGGGCTTGTTTATTAACCATTAGAGAGTCATTGCATGTTTTTAAGTAGGAGAAGGGATAACAATAAGTGTGGGGAAGGGGGCAGGGTTGGTTGGGAGATACCTCCTTTGGACTAATAGGCTTCTGAAAGAAGAACTGAATTATCTCAGCTAATGAAAGTCATTTCCAAATAGTATGATCCTATTTCACTTCGTATCTCTTGTTTTAACGCTTGGACCTATAGATTTTATTTCCATCAATAACAGCTATCTGAACAGTCAGGAAGTGCTACCGATAACATAGGAAAGGACCCAAGCTGGCATCACCAATCAGAAACATATGCATAGTTGGGTAGAAGCCCATGTGTTTTCATTGCTAGGAGATTTCTGAGTTCCTAATGTTTTCAAAACAAAGCTGAGCTACTTTTCCTACTGTGTAAATGGACTTTGGAAATTAAAACCTCTCCTCTGTTTCTTTCCCCTCCCTACCTCAACCAAGTTTGAAGACCTGAGCACAGTGGCTGAATGTTTGTTTTCTCTGGTGAATGGTGATGACATGTTCGCAACCTTTGCTCAAATCCAGCAAAAGAGCATCTTGGTGTGGCTTTTCAGTCGTGTGTATTTATATTCGTTCATCAGCCTTTTTATATACATGATCCTCAGTCTCTTCATTGCACTTATTACAGACTCCTATGACACCATTAAGGTAAATTGTTATTTCATCTTAATCAATTATTCATTCTTTTGTTCCTAGCAAATGGTATGTGTTTTCTTTTGGAGGGTGTTGGGTGACTATAGGGCTTATAGGGTTAGGGAGGGGAAGCAGAGAATTACAGAGTGGGAGTTGGAAAGCCTCTTCCAGCTCATCTTGCTCAACCCCCTTGTTTTACAGATAATGTAACAGAAGCCCCAGGGAGGTAAATTTTCAGAACAGCAGTACTATGTAATCTCATGCTCAGATCTGAAAGGGAGTTGGATTTTCATCCAGCAACAAAACAAATGAAGATGGCAACATTATGGTAATCAGTTCAGATAGAGCTGGATATGGCTGCTTGTGAGCTAAATACTGGACACTAATTTGGTTTGCTTGCTTACATGTGTTTGTTATGAGGAACACAAATATACACATATGTATGTGTTTATGTTGGGCAATGAGAGGGAGAGATAATAAATCCTTGTTAAAAAAAAAAACAAACATTTAGAGTCGTTTTCAAATAGAATGAATTGCCCCAAGAGATAGTGATTTCTTCCTCCTAGACATTTGCGAAGGCTACGCGACCACTTGTCAAAAATGTAGAGAGAATTCTTTCTTGTTCAGGTGTGAGTTGTTCTAGAGGGCCTTAGGGGCCCCTTCCAACTCAGAGACTCTGGAATTGGAGAATAGATGTTATCTTTCAGGTCAAGATTGAGATAGCCTGAAGAGTCTCAAATGTGACATATCTCTACCTCACTGTGTTTATAGTGATGTTGACTCAACAGCAGATGGTATTTCTGTGGAAGCTCATTTTTCAGATGATGAGACTCACTGTCCATAGAGACCCACTTGAGATGTAATGCCATTGTTTGGGAAGAGGCTGGGAGTTCCAACCCCTCTCCTGCTTAGCCTCCTTTTCACATCTGAGCCATGACACCTGGAAAGTCAACTTCATTGAAAAACTCTAACCAGCAATCATGTGTACAAGGAGATTAGTGAATCATCATCTTCACATTAGCATCAACTACAATTTGCTTTAATAACAAGATGGAGCGCTTATGTGGGAGATAATAGCTACCTACTATAATTCTAGAGAATGAATCTTTGAAGCTGAAATGTTTCTAAAAGCATTCCAAGCTTAAATATTGATGCAGGTCACTCCCAGGCTCTGGGATAAGCATAAGGAGATTAGGAGTTGGCATGGTGGAGGGGGAGGTACATGATAGTTGGCTGAAGCAATCTACCTTCATTAAGCCTACTTTCAGGGAGCTCCATCTCTCACCTCTGCAAAAGCAGAAAAAAGTGTAAGATTTGGGGCAGATGTGTAGCTGATCCCTAGAGGTGGAGGAAATATTTTGCATAGCCCAAGAAAAGGGAAGGAGCAGGGAAAGAATGAATGGAAGGAAGGGATAGATGGGAAAATGGAGGAAGGGAAGGAAGGATGAATGGATGGAAAGTTATATAAATAACTGAAATAGGGAGGGAGTGAGGGAGGGATTATTAGAGAAGAAGGAAGGGATGAATGGGCTGAAAAAGGATAGGAAAAAGGAAGAGATTGATGGATGATGGAAGAAAAGAGGGAGGGAGGGAAGAAAGAAGGAAGGTGGGAAAGGAAGCAAGGCAGGTAGATTAAGATTGGTCTGTAGAAAGTTTTCTTGTTATCCGTCTTGATCCTAATACTTTATCGCCCTTCACAGTTTATGGAGCACTCCAATATGCATATATAATTTTAAAGAGTTACCTCCCTCCTTTTCTCTCTTAGATTCTTTTTCATTTGTATCTTGGTTTCCATGGTGGCCCTGCCTTCTCTGTTCCTGTAGTGACAGCTAATTCAACTTAGTATCAGTTCTTGGATCTCTGTTCCTAGTGTGGGAGAACTCTATTCCAGCCTAGGTGGCTTTGGACTGTTGACAATGGGAATGATTTCTCACTCTCTATAAATAAGGTAACATCATTATGTGCTTTTTAAAGAAATACCAACAGAATGGCTTTCCTCCAACGGACCTTCAGGAATTCCTAAAGGAATGCAGTGGCAGTGAAGAGTACCAGAAACGAGCGCCCACCCGCATGACCTTTCTCTGCTGCTGTCAGAGGTGGGTACTGCCATTTCCTTGATTCGTAGATGCCCTTGGTCTAAAAAGTTTGCTCCAAGACTAAAGCCATGCTTGGAAAACAACGAATTCCAGGGAATCTTCAGTTTCTTTTTCTCCTGGTCACATTGGAAAATGACTATCTCTTATTATGAAATAGGAAAGTGTGGTGTTATATAAACAGTCAAGTTGAATTCATTTCAACCAAACAAATGTTTATTAAACTTCTTACACATGCTAAGTACTATGGTAGCCTCTGGAAATACAACACAAAAATGACATGATTCTTGCCCTTGAGAAGCTTATGTTCTGCTGGAGAGAAAAAAAAAGTACATAAGCAAATAAAAATATATACAAATTAAATTAATTTGGAGGAAGAGGGAAAAGGTAGGAATCACACTGGTTCCTGGGGAAATCGAATATGGCACTTGAATTGAACCTCCACAAGACATAGAGGTTCCAGGAGGGGGAGCATTTCTGGTATGGGGGATAGCATGTACAAAGGTATTGAAATGAGAGGTAGAAGAACTTAGAAGGCAGTTTTGGTGCAGTGAAAGAAGCTGGATTTGGAGTTAGATGGCCTTGGAATCCCATTTCTGATGCTTACTACTTATGTGACCCTATACAAATCACCTTACCTCTCTGGGCCTCAGTTTCCTCATTTGTAAAATTAGAGGAGTTATCAAGATATCATTAGTTTAATTCCTCTGTGGGAAGGTTTGCTTTCCCCTATTCCTTGTATTTCCCAGCTCTAGCCAGCTAAGCTGTAAATGGACAAGATGAACCCAGAGGTCCCTTCCATCCATGGACCTTGTGAGTCACTTGACCAGGGTTGAGAACATGGGTTTGCTGTGTCCCCTTCTTAGCAAGATGACCCCAGAGATCCCTTCCAACCATAGACCTTATGAGTCACTTGGCCAAGGTTGAGAACATGGGTTTGCTGTGTCCCCTTCCTGGCAAGATGACCCCAGAGGTCCCTTCCAACCATGGACCTTGTGAGTCACTTGACTAAAGTTGAGAACATGGGTTTGCTGTGTCTCCTTCTTAGCAAGATGAACCTAGAGGTCCATTCCAACCATAGACCTTATGAGTCACTTGGCCAAGGTTGAGAACATGGGTTTGCTGTGTCCCCTTCCTGGCAAGATGACCCCAGAGGTCCCTTCCAACCATGGACCTTGTGAGTCACTTGACTAAAGTTGAGAACATGGGTTTGCTGTGTCTCCTTCTTAGCAAGATGAACCTAGAGGTCTTTTCCAACCATAGACCTTATGAGTCACTTGGCCAAGGTTGAGAACATGGAATTTGCTGTGTCCTTAGAGATATTTTAAAAGCCAAGGAAATGATTTCTCTAAAATTCTAGGGCTCTTTTTAAGCAGTGTCAGCAGAGTGTTCGGTGCTCCTATTAGGAGAATAGAGCACAAGCTCCTTGAGCGAGTGCAGGGATTGTTTTGTTTTTATCTTTGTCCTCAGATTCTAGTGCATAGAAGAGCCTGCAAGGTATTGGTTGAATTACATTGAGTTGAATAAGTGGGTTTTGAAAGCAAAATTAAGTATTAAAAGCATTTTCTTTTGGTTTAGAGCAAAGGTCTCTAGCCTGGGATCAGTGAATTTGGATGGGGAAAAATACTTTTATTTTAACTATTTTCTTCCATTATGAAATTTTAAAAAAATATTCTGAGAAGGGTTTCATGTTGTTCAATCATTCTTCAATTGTGTCTAACTCTTCATGACCCCATTTGGGGTTTTCTTGGCAAGGCTACAAGAATGGTTTGTCATTTCCTTCTCTAGCTCATTTTACAGATGAGGAACTGAGGCAAACAGGGTTAAGTGACTTGCCCAGGGTCACACAGCTAGTAAATGTCTGGGGCCAGATTTGAACTCACAAAGATGAATCTTCCTTTCTCTAAGCCCAGTGCTGTCTCACCTAGGTGCCCTGAGAAGTAGTTTATAAGCTTCACCAGATTACCAATGCGGGGTCTATGGCATGCAGAAAAAGGATAAGAACCTGGTGTAGGGGCAAAAACCCAACTACCAAATCCAGATGTCTGAAGGCAGTATTAGCAATGAACACTTAATTTGGAAGTGAGCTGGGAGAACACAAAGCCATATTCATTCCCTTTCTCACTCTCTCTAGAAGTAAGAAACTTTAGCTAGAGGAGGAATGCCGATTTAAGAAGAGACCCCATTCAGATGCTCAATCAGATCTGTCTTCACTGGGCTCCTCTGACTGACTGAGAAGATATCTTTTCCTAGCTGCCTTCTCAGCATTTTGCATATCTCAGGGGTGGGGAAGATAAAGGGATTTGTTCTGTGAAGTTTGGATTCAGTCAAAGGGCTATACTTGAGGAGGGCCAGATGTGGCCTCAAGGCTGCAGGTTCCCCACCCCTGATATATCTGATTATTCCAACAGCACCCTGCCTGTGTCCTGAAGTCAGACTTAACAGAAGCAGAGAAGGAGCTTAAAGGCTAGACTGAGTTTGAGCTCAATAGCTCCTTAAATATGCTTAGAAAGTGGTGGTTTTCCCCTTAATTAGGGGCTTTCAAATCTCATATATACAAGGTGTTCCTAAAGTCTGGACACATAGGCAAAAATGCATATTTTCAAGAAATGAAATGATTGAAATTTTTAACATTTTATTTAATTGGAATATTAACAAATAACATCTTCAACTTCAAATAACATCATATGATTTCATATTCATATTCCAAGAGCGAATGTGCTAAAAGTGACGGCAATGTGAAGTTATTGAGTTATTGCATCGAGTTCATATGAATCTTGCAAAGTGCATTAACCTTTGCATCACAAATGATGGAAATCATATTGAAGATATTATTTGTTAATATTCCAATTAAATAAAATGTTGTCAAAAATTTATTCATTAGGAACACCCTGTCAATGTATGTGTGTGTATCTGTCTATATATCTGTATGCACACATATATGTACAAATTTGCATCAAGTAAAAATGAAGAAAATGGTGATGCAGCAGCAAGATACCTCCTTTCTTACATCAAAAGGCTGAATTCCTATTTGTTTGAGAAAAATAATCTAAACCACCCCTAGGGGAGAAAAAGACAGAAAAATTGAGTTGCTGTTTCAGAGCACAGAACATATTTCTCTGTTAATCAATTCATGGTCTGTCTTGGGATTTGAAATGAGGATATGATTGAGCATTTCCAAAGAATGCCTAGTAAATATGAAATGAGGGCTTCTGAGAAGAGTCGATTTTTAATGACATTTCATCCTCTACGAACATTTAATTGCAGCAGTGAGCTTGGATAAATGCAAATTCATTTTCTTTGATTGGCATTTGACTCCTGAGTGGTACCCTATTTGGTGGAGGGCTTTGAGAATTGTGGGCCTGTTTTATTATTTGTTTTTTACAAAGACAAATACATTAGAGGATGTGGAGGTATAACTTCTGAAAGATAATTGAAATGTCATTGGAGTTTGGCTGCTTAGTTTATACCACCAACTGTCCCAAGTGGTTGTTATTGTGGCGTATTAGAAAAGCCATCTCTTTGCAAAGAACAACTCCATCCATGAATGTCCCCAATGCCACCCATGCTGCCACATCTAACCACTGATGGACAGATGCACGGTGGTTTCCAGATTTGTTGACAGACTGGACAGGAGTTTGGAAGGAGAAGAGGACATTAAATCAACAACCAGTACCTTTTGTGCACAAGACCTATTGAAATGTTGTGAAATAGAAGCTGGAATGAAATGTAGATGGAAGTTTGAGTCTGTGGGAGCAGAAGAGTTGGTATCACTATAGGCAAATAAAGGACGCTGGTAGATGGGTGAATAAAGAGCATAGGATCCTACACATGGCTTACCCATATGTAGGTTTCGGTAGGGGGGCGGCGGTGGGGGGGGGGTGCTATGAACTTGGATAGGGGAAAAATACACCTTTATTTTCACTGACTTTTGAAAAAAAATTTCTACGTTTGAAAATGCATAAAGGCTGAGAAGGGGTCCATAGGCTTCTTTGGGGTGCTAAAGGGGTTCTTGACACAAAGATAATTAAGAACTCCTGCTATGTAGCAATAAAAGGACTTTAGAGGTCACCTAATCCAATGCCTTCATTTTACAGATGAAGAGACTGAAGGTCCATAGAGGTGAATGACTTTGCACAAGGTCATACAGAGAATAAGTAGCAGAAATAGAATTCCTATTGAAGACCTGGAGTCTGAGTTTAGCCTTTTTTTTTTTCCTGTTGTTAACATTGCGAATGGGTAGCCGGGTGGCGATTTTCAGATTTAGGTGGTTTTAGGCTGTGGCAGGGCATCTGGGATATTCTGTAGACATCAAGGTGCATAAGCAGGTTTAAGGCTGATGACCACCTGATTTGTCTATTCACATGGCAGCAGTCCATTATGGTAAATAAGTTTCCCAAGGAAGGATGAAATATGGTCAAGTTTGAATCTTGGGAGATGTGTGTAACTACCAGGGAAAGAGAAGAAGAGAAACTCACCAAAGACCATAGGATCAAAGGGCCCAAAGGGGACATTGAGCTCCTCTGTTTTGACTGTTAGCTAATAGGAGGGCTGTGAATTTGAACCCAGAGCAGCAAAAAGGATCAAAGAAGAGTTGTGCATTAACAGTGTCAAAAGTAACAGATGTGTAGGAGGGTAAAAAATAAAAGAAGCCTTTAGTTTAACCAGAAAGGTTAAACTGAAATTGGTAATCTTAGTGAGTTTGATTTCAGTGGAATGAGATGAAGAGCCAAGCTCATGCTAGGGAGAAATATAAGTGCTGGCTAGGTAGAGACCTATATATACCTTTGAGGTACTTAGCCACAAATGGACTAACAGTCTCAATCAGCAAGTGTATTTTGAGTACCTACTGTGTGCTAGGCATGGTGCTAGCCTGTGGGGAGAGAGAGATTAAAAAAGGAAAAAAAAGAAAAGAAAAAATTCCTGCCTTCAAGTCTTTTTCATTCCATTGGGGAAATAATATGTATGAGAACTTGAATTCAATAAATTCAACCCAACAAATGTGTGTTAAGTTCCTATTGATATATTTAACCCATATATGTAAGAGCTGGGGGGTAAGCACCAATGATATAAGGATAGATAAACAGTTTAGTTCTTGGCCTCAAGCAGCTTACAGTCTACTAGAATGTTCATTGCAAAGGCATTGGGAGGAATAATCATACCACTTGGTGTGGTGTGAAGGTGGAGATGAGGAAAAAGCCATAGTAGGAATTATGGTATGTGAAAAGAGCTGGCAGATTTACACCATCAAGGCCTGAAAGTGTGGAAAGAAGCCTTAGCTCATAATGAGCAGGGGTGGTTATAATTCAGCCAACAGGATGAAGGGCTGACACTCTGGAGTCAGAGGCATTTTTAGTCCTCAAAGAGTACTAGAGGGTAAGAAAGTTAACTACTCAAGCCCGGATAAGGTCTGAACAAAACAAGATCAACAAACGATCTTAAGAGATGGTTAACCCTGGAAAATTTCAGTCCTTTGGAAGGTGTATGTAACCAGTCCTTAAAGGTGTATGTGTTTCTCTTTTAAAAATTTATCTGATGTGTTTGAGAGTCAAAGAGGGCTGACCTTAAGTCAGAAAACTCTGGGTTCAAATGCTGTCTCTGACACATACCAGCTGTGAAACTGTGGGCCCTTAAACCATCTTCTCTCAGAGGTGGGGATCTGCATTGGTGGATGAATTTTCCATACCAGGGAGCTCCTCACAGTAATGAAATCACAAATCTATGCCCTTCTCCCTCCCCACCACCACCAAAAAAAAAAAAAAAAACCAACCCCACAACAAAACGTCCATCTGCATTTAACCTGATGTGTTTACAATGCTGAACTATATCTCTTGCTGTGTGCTCTTAATTCTCCGTGGTAAGATTTTGAATCATTCTGTTCTTGTATCTTCTTTCCTCCCACAACCTCCCCCTCTCTCTGTTACAGGCGAGGAAGTGATGACAATTTGATTCTTATTAACTAAGGACCTGCTGGCCAGAAAGAATGGAACTTCAGGCCTCCTTACACCTTGAAAATGCAGGGTGGGACCAGGCTATTGTTGTTGAAACAGTTCTGCAAATTGCAAAGAGACAGTCTGGACCTGTGTTTCCATAAACAAACTGACTTACTGAACTGCAGAGTGGGAAAAAGAAGTTGCTAATTGCTGTTGCCCGCTGGCTGAAGGACCGAAGCTACTTTTTACATGAACTCGAATTACAAAGAATAGACCACCCATCTCTCCAGGAGCTTAAGTACATTAGGGTAGGGACAACTAATTTTTTATTTTTCAGTTTGTCTTTTTATTTATAGGATGAAACATTTGGTGGGTGGAAATAGGGAGAGGAAGTGAAAGAAATATTGCATATTTCAAAAAGTGCAAAACAAAGATGTTAAAACCACATACATAGAGACATGTTGCTCGTGGTGAAGACTAAAGTGAAGAAAAGCAGTGCTTGGGTTGGAAGATGTTTTAATGATTCACACATGAGTGAGGTTGGCTGCTGGACTAAATAGAAAAGACTCCAAACTGAAGACCTGTTTTATTTATATATATATATAATTTTTAAAAGATTCTTAAAATGAGCTAAAGTAATTTACTGTTATTAGAGACATTTCTTGATCTGTTTTTTAAAAAACTTTTCCCTGTGTTTTTTTTTTCCTACTTTAATGTTAACTTAGAAACCTTAATCTTAATGGGTTGGCTCGTGTATTAGCTGGAGACTGGCTCATTTGAACCCATCCCTACCATTCAGGTTACTTGGTAACTGCACACTAACCTAATTGAGGGTTGGGGGGAGGAGTCACGGTTGTTGCATGGACAGCACACATTTTAATATAAACCAATTCCAAATTGAACACCATTAATGTGCTGTTTCTCCTTCAAGTTATGATAACATGGCAATTTGTTAAATCAATAAATATATTTTTCATGACAATTCATGGTATTGCCTATTATGTTTCATGCTAGGATGTCATCTAATCAATGGAGGTTGTAGACTACTCTCTGTCTAAACCAAGGATTTAGATGATCTTTCTCCAGTCAGGTTCCAGACTTGGCGTGTGTGTGTGTGTGTGTGTGTGTGTATGTGTGTGTGTGTTTTATGATTGAGTTCAAGAACCTAGGACCAATTAGTTAATTTAATCAAATTTCATCCCTTTCCAGGCATATAATATACTTAAGCATGTTGGGAGTTTTTCCTTTAAACACACTTTAAAGGCCACTGCCTTTAATCCTCTTTTCCTGGATCCCAGATAGGATTCTTACTTGAAAAAGATTAATGATGGTCTCACACACTCCCATTATCCTCTGACTAGGACCTTCTTCCAAGATCTCTTTTATTTTGTCTGCCTCCTTGCAGTATTGTCCATTGCTCCCAGTGGGAGAACTTAAAAGAAGAAAAATCTCCCTCAAGGTTCTCCTGCATATGTTGTAACATTGTATTTTCATTTTTTAAAAAAAATCGTGACAATTGTAACTTTCCCTCTGTATCATCTGTTCCAAGTTCATTATGGGAAGGGATGTGGGGGTGGAGGTGTGTGCTCTCACGACTCTGTAGTTAATGAATACATATGGGACAGACCATTCTCCAGTTCTGATTTTTTTCCCCTTACTCCAAGTCTCCATTAAGGAAGATCGTTTTGAAGGTTCAAAGACACTTCCTCCTTCTCTAATGGTGCAGGTACCTGCTTTATTTCTGCAATTCCCCAGGCTCTTCCCTCTCTTCTTGGCTAACTTTTTTGCTGATAGGGCAACCACATAGCTAGACACAAAGCAACTTCCCCTAGACCAGTGCCTTTCAACTTTTTCAATTCTGGAGATACCCTTGTAAATTTGTTCTCGCTTTCTTGAACAACATTTGGGATAGCCAAGACAATGCCATCTTTCATGGCCAACACATGCATCATTCTGTGATTATCATAAGATCATAGATTTAGAGCTAGAAAAAACCTGAGAGGTTGTCTGGTCTGGCTTGTTAATTTTACAGGTGACTAAAGAGACTGAGGAAAATTAAGAAATTTGCCCCACATCCTGTAGGTTGTCAGTAAAAGGCAGAACTAGAATCGTTCTTGTTCATTTACCACGTCCCTGGTGCTGGGAACGCAACAACGAACGTGAAATAATCCTTCAAGTGTTTTACAATCTCTGAACTGTTAACTAGACCGTAGAGTTCTAGCATCTTTGAGATGAGAAGTGACCACATACTTCAATTACAAATCCCCTCTATAATATCCCAGATAAATGGGCAACCAACCTTTGCTTGAAGACCTTCAGTGTTGGGAAAAATCTCACCTCCTCAGGAAGGTTGTTCATTTGTGGACAATTCTAATGGTTAAGAAGACTAACTATAACTCATTGGTTCTGGGATAAGCATGATAAATCAACTCCATGTCAGGAAGAATCACTTCTTCTATCACCAAAGGAAAGGATCAGACGGAGGAGCGGAGCCAGGAGAGAGCGCATTCATAGAACTCAAGAATATCAAAGAACATGGGGAGAGTGACTGTGAAAAGCTACAAAAATGTCAAAGAGGATAAGGATTGAGACAAGGCCATCATATGTAGCAGCTGGGAAAGCCATTGATTACCTTTTTCAGAGTAAGTTCAGTAGAATAGTAGGGTCAAGAAACAGACTGCAAGAGGTTGAGACAGGAAGTGGAGCTGCATGTGTAAACAACTCTTGGTGAAAGAGACCATATAGGATGAAAACTCAAGATGACTACAGGGCCAAGCAAAAGTTTTTTTTAAGACTTGTGGGGTTGGGAGAGGGTGCTATTTATAAATCGTAGGGAAGGAGCCAATAGATTGAGGGTTGGACAGGGAATGAAGGATAGGCAAGTTCTTTAGGTTTCAGATGGAGTTCAGATTGAAGGCATAAGGACAAGAGTTAGCCCCAGTAATGAGAAAAGCCATCTCATCCTCTGAGACTAAAATGAAGAGGGGGAGCAGGTAGTGAATCAGGGGCTTTGAGGGGTAGTGTAGGGAAGACAGAGGGATGCACAATGTTGATTTCCTCAGCCAAGGAGGAGGTGAGGTTATCTGTGAGAAAGGAGGGGACCAACGGTAGCACGGGGGTGGCGGGGTGGAGGAGATAGCATTTCCCTCTACTGGTCTAACAACAGTGTCAAAATAAAAGGAAATTAGTTTAGCCTAGCACAACATGTTCTTAATGAACTCATGTTGACTTGTAGTGATTGCTGTTTGCCTCGACAAATGCTTGCCATCTCTGCTTTTAATAATTTGGGCCCAGATTTTTCCAGGAATCAACGACAAGCTCTTTTGAAGAACTGACCTTCTTGCCTCTTTTTAAAAGTCAGTACAACCTTTGTTGTTTCCAATAGCAGTGTCTTTGTGCCATGTTCCATGATTTCTCAATTGAAAGCTCAGTGCCCTAGGATGTGATTCATGATTCGTGATTTGTCAGGCACAAGGGCCTAGAACTCAAGGGGAGAAGACCTCGCTATTCTCTTACCACTTCCTCACTATTTTGGGTATTCTTCAGTCAATTCAATTCAATAAACATTAAGCACCCACTATGCCAAGCACTGTACTAATAAGTGCTGGGAACACGAAAAGAGGCAAAAGGCAGTCCCTGCCCTCAAGGAGCTTGCAACTGAATGGGGGAAATCACATTAAAATATCTGCCTGCCTAGTTAGCTAGCTAGCTGTATCTATCTATGCATCTATCTATTAACGTGGTTATATGTATTCATCTATCTGTCTGGTTATATCTATCTATGTATCTACTAATGTGGTTATATGTATTTATCTATCTATCATCTATCCATGTATCTATCATCCGTCTGGTTATCTATCTATGTATCTATCTATTAATGTGGTTATATGTATTCGTCTATCTATCTATCTATCTATCTATCTATCTATCTATCTATCTATCTATCTACAAAACAAGCTATATCCAGGATAAATAGGAAATAATTAACAGAGGGAAGGCACTGGAAGTAAGAGTGGCTGGGGAAGGCTTCCTGCAGAAGGTGGGATTTTAGCTAGGACTTAAAGGAAGCCAGGGAGGTCAGAAGATAATTTCCTTGACTGAGAAATACCTCAATTAATGTATCCATGAACCTACTCAATGTGGATATTCCCACCAGTGGTGCAAATTATAAAACCACAACAATAATAATAACAGCTAACATTTATAAGATGCCCTTTTATATGTGTTATTCCATTTCAATCTCATAACGGTCTATGAGGAAGGTATCATCATCTCCATTTTATAGATGAGGAAACAGCCTGACAGAGTTTAAGTGACTTGCCTACCCCAGGGTCACATAATAAGCATCAGAGGTAGAATTAAGATCCAAACCTTTCTGACTTAAGTAGAGCACTCTAACGCTAACTCATCCATGTCTTCTTTTACTGGAGTATTCTTGTCCATGTCCTCCCATAAACTCATCATCAAAGGTCTTCCCAATGTGCTTGAGGGCTTCTGGGTCTTTTTGGACAGGATTTGGGCTGTGAGCTCATGCCTTGCCCTTGCTATAGGATTGGTCTTCTTTCTTTTCTATTCATGCATCTTCTGCATGAGGTCTTCTGTCCCATTTATAACTTATGAGTTAGCAGCAGTAAGGTGTTGCAGCCTACTTATGCCCGCCATTTGTCTTTCCATTTACAGTATTGATTCTTTGGAGATTGTGTTCTGCATACCAAATGACATTATTTGCAGCCAAATAACATCGCCAGAACAATATGGATATTAAAAAGATTGATTTTCATTGCAGGGAGCGGTTTGGGATTGTTAGAAGCTTTGTACAATTTCCCAAATGCAACCTAGCCCACTATCTTCTTCCAATACCATTCTAATCCTGGATATTGTCTATATGGAGCCTTTGGTGTGTGGCCTTGGGCAAGTCACTTCATGGGGGCATCAATGTAATAATCTATAAAGCAAAGAGGTTGTATTAAATGACCTAAGTTCCCTTCTGGTTTTCGATCTCATAATGTGTTCAAAATTTACATACCGTTGGACAAGCTCAATGTGTTGTGCATAAAACAATATATAATGTCTATTTAATAGACATTTTTCTCATCCACTTAGTTTTTCTAGTGTGGATGGCTAGGTCAGTCAGTCAACAAACATTTATTAAGTTCCTACTATACTATATATACTACTATACTACTGGTATGCTACCTGCTGAGAAGATAAGAAAAGATAAAAAGAGTCTATGCTCTCTAGGAACTCACAGTCTAGGGGAGACAACATGTAAACACCATGTTCAAACAAGCTGTATAGAATAATATGGCTCTCATTTTGAAGTTTCTTTAGTATTCCAGGCCTTCCTCCCTCCCTCTTTCCCATTTCCCTTTCCCTCAGTTAACTGAAGCCCAAAGAAGCAAAATGACCCACCCAGGGTCACTGGGTGACTCACTCACTCACTCAGCACTGGTCTTGGTGTTTCAGATACAAAGAAAAAATGAAACAATCCTTGCCCTCAAGGGGTTTGTATTCTATTGGGGGGAGGCACTAGCATCAGGAAGAGTTTCATGTAGGTTGTACTTGGGCTGAGCTTCCAAGGAAATTTGAGATTCTAGGAGAGAGAAGAAGGGCATCATAGGAAGGGGGAGGGGGAGGACTGCCTCCAAATCCATCACTCTCCATTGTACCACACCAATCAAAATTCCCACCATCAATGAAACTGACAAAGCAGATTCAAAACCCACCATGTTTTATTGCTGCTGCTTTCCCTTAAGCATTTTCTCTCCGTGGAGGATAGTAAAGCACCTTCTCTGGGTCCCGAAGGCAGGATTGACTACAAAGCTCTGTAGAAAGAAAAGTTTTCCCAAAGAAAATAAAGCTGATTTATCTAATTTCCATGTAAAGTTCCTCCCTTGACAGAGCTATTAAAATGGTTTAGGATGTGAACTCTTGGCAGATTACTGGTGGTCCTCTTAGGCTAAATTCTGCCTCCCCTCTAAGGTTACTTAGTGACGCATTTACTGATGGAGGGATATGCATTTGCTCTAACCAGCTGCTTTCATACTGAAGGATATTTTGAGCGTACTGTGCCTCAGAGAAAATTGACTGTGAGTCGCCGATGAATAAAATCGAAAAGCAAATGCACTGAAATTATTAGGAAAAACGATAAACCAAATGGGAGGTGGCAGATACCATTTTACTTAGACGGTCAAAAACAACTGTTGCCATAAATTACAGACCACTAAAAGGGTTGCTCATGGCCAAATGCTTCTCTTCACTTAGGCCTGTTTATGATTATGAAGCCAAATGAGTTTTACCCAAACATTTTCACATCAACTTTCATGGGTGCGTAACTGCAACAACAGGAAGCTGAGAACCAAAAGACCTGTTGGAGCTCTTGGCAGCAGTGAGCTGGTAAGATGATTTATGACAGTGTTGTGGGCATCCAGAATAACTTTGGGGCTTCTCGTCCTGGCTTCTCTGCTGTGTTTGGTGGCCCTTCATCATGCCTGCTACTTCCTTCTCCCTTCTTTGAAACACATCCATGAAATCTCAATTGCTGGAAAATCCCAGGTTCCTAGTTAATCAATATCTATTTTGTCATCTAGTCCGACCCCTGATTAAGAAATGCCTTTGCAACAAGTGGTGTCTAGCCTCTGGCTTGAAGATCTCCAGTGAGAAATAACCATTAGATATTGTTGTGTTCATACTGTGTTTTTGAAGAGGACCTTAACATCAGGGAAATGATGACATGACTTGCAGTTGACTTTGATTTGAGTGAGGGAGGGCTATGGGAATATGGAAACATTCCCATGGGAATGGGAATAGGAATGGGAAGCCAGCAAATCCCTGCTCTTCCCTAGAAAACACTTAGACCTGTTCCTTATTGGGGGAACAGACCTCTTATGTGGTACATTTTCCCTTACACACAAAAAGAGACTTGTCATGAGATTCCCAAGAGGAGGGGATGAGGAAGGATGGGGGAAGGAGACATCCATATCAGTCACCATAGAGATCTGTATCCCAGGAGTGCCTGTACTAAACTGAGAGGTAGGTGGAGAGCCCAATATAGATCCCATGAGCATTGATTTAGAACTAGAAAGGACTTCAGAGACCATATAATCTAATCCCCTCATTTTACAGATAAGGAAACTGATTGCCCAGAAGCTTAACCGACTTGCCCAAGATCATACAGATAAGGGCAAGATGGAGGATTTGAACCCAGGTCCTCTGACTCCACAGTCTGTGCTTTCTGCTACACATGATTCCACTCACATGATTATTATTTCTCTTCTACCTTGTGTGGCTTAAAGGTCATCTGATCCCTTTCCCCACCTCAATGCTGGCCTCCCACATCTGTCTAGGTTAAGAGTATATCCTGTGGGGGGGGGGGAGGGCAGAGCCAAGATGGCGACTGGAAAGCAG
>CM053626.1:300067253-300087227 GCA_028646595.1 Phalanger gymnotis | reverse complement strand
GGGGGGGGTGGAAATGGGGAGAAAATCTGTAATTCAAATGCATGTGAAAATCATTGCTGAAAACTAAACATATTAAAAACAAATTTTAAAAAAAAAGAGTGTATCCTGTCCTTCCCAGGATCATGTCTCCATGGTGACTTTGATCTGGATGTCTTCTCCCCACCCCCTCCATGCCCATAACTCCTTCCTTATTCCCTCCTCTCAGGTGTCTCAAGTTAAAGCTCTTTATATAAAGTAAAATACACCCATAATAATAGCCTATTGCGTTTAGTATCATTAGCTACTTTGCTTCTTCTATAGAAATCTCTTAAGTCTGAAAAAGCTGCCACAATGGACTACCACGGGTGATGGATGTGTCAATTTCTAATGATACCTGAATTAGCTCATGAGCCATAATACACAGTTTAGATAGCATTTCAAGTTTAAGCCGTTTTTTTTTAAAGCCACACTAATTAGCAACAAATTGCTCCTCATACACTTCTTATCAGCTATAGCTATTACTCTCTTTATGAGGTAGAGTTATCCCAGAGGAGGACCATTTACTTTGAGGGAAGGGAATTTCCATCTTCATTTGCTGGTGTTTCTTGCTAATGGGAAATGGCATTAATGCCATCTATTGAAAGGGCTGTATTTTTGGTGACCAAAGTATGTCCTCCAGTAGGAGAGTGTCCAGATGAGGGCAACCAGGATCTTGTAGGGCTTTGACTTTGTTCCTTAAAAGGAAAGAATGGGGTATATTTAACCTGGATGAGAGAAGACTGGTAGGGTGGGTGGGGAGAAAAGGCAAGGAAAGGACAGGATAGCTGAATTCATGCACTTGAAAGACCACTGTATGGAAGAAGGATTCAACTAGCTCTCCTTGGCCCCAGAGGGGGGAAAACCAGAGGTGATGAGTGTAAGATGCAAAGAGGCACAAGAACATCCTAATATTTATTGCTGCTCAAAAGTGGCTTGGAGGTGTGGGATTTCCCTTTATTGCAAGTTTTCCAGCAAAGATTTAATGATTACTTGTTGTTTATATTGTGGTAAAGATTCTTTATCGGGCCAGACAGTAGGTTGGATTAAATCTTAATTTAACTTTTTTAAATCTTTATTTAACTTTTGGGGATGTCATGTGCCCCTTTGGTAGTCCATTGAAGTATATGGCCCCCTTCTTAAAAAGATGTTTTTAAATGCCTAACCTAAAATGCACAGGATTACAAAAAAATCAATTGTATTGAAATATGTACAAAATATGTATTTTTCTTAAAACCCAGGTTTATTCCAGGTTAAGAACTCCCAAACAAGATTGTGTCTGAGATCCCACCAAAACTCTCAAATTCTGCAGCAAGAAAATTGATTCTTTGTCTTTAAATGCCTATTGGGAAAGGAACCAACTGGTTTTGATATCCCAGAATCATAGAATTTCAGAGTTTGGAAGGGACTCCAGGGATCATGTAGCCCAACCTGTATCCCTCAAAAGAATCCCTACCATGACAGATTTGAAAAATGGTCATCTAGCCTTTATTTGAGGACCTCCAGTGAGGAGCTATTTATTACCTCCTGAGATAGTCTGTTCTGCTTTTGAAATTTTTAATGAAGTTTTTGCTTCAATCAAGACTAAATTGACCACTTTGCAAGGTCTTCACATTTCTGCTAATTCTGCCCAGCTAAGAGTGCTCCAGGAGTCCCAACTTCTCAGAGTTGGAAGGAACCTACTGTCCTAGCCCATGTCTCAATGGGAATCCCACTCCATCATCTTGGACAAGGGATCATTGGTATCTTTTTGAAGACCTCTGCCAAGGATCTATGATGAGATGAGAAGTTTTCTAAATGACAGATTTAGTAAGAAAGTGGTTGTCATGATTGATTTTTCTAAGTGCACTTTTAAAAAACACTGGAGTATCTAGGGAGGTTGTGGTAGGTAGAAATAAAAAGCTGATGACACTCAAACCACAAGGCTGGCATTAACCACAGTAAGACCTGCAAAAAGGCACGTGAGGAATAATTTGATGTAGGATATGTTGAAAAATTCATAGGCTTGTTGAGTTTAGATCTGGAAGGAACCTCAGAGACCATCCAGTCCTATACCCTTATTTTACAGATAAAGAAACTGAGGCCCAGAGAGGTTAAGTAACATTAGCAAGGTCATTAGGAGAAGAGTTGATATTTAAGCCTATGTTATCTGACTCCAGATTCAGTATTATATTTTTCATCAGGTTTTTAATTCCAAATCTCAAATGAATTTTGTTTCCAAAGGATCTTTTGCCAAACAACTGTTTACTTGAGTGCGTGTGTGTGTGTGTGTGTGTGTGTGTGTGTGTGTGTGTGTGTGTGTGTGTAGACTGTGATTTTTAAGTGAATGTTTTTGATCCTTTTGTGTTTGGTCTTTAGGGGAAAAGGATGTGTTAAAATCATTGGGACTGCCATATAATTGCTAATTAGGAGAGGCATCATAGTTGGTCACAGAATCCTGGAATCCTGGAATTAGAATTGGAAAGGACCTCAACAGCTATCTAGTCCCATCCAGGCTCAAACAGAAATCCCCTCTACAACATACCTGATCATTGGTGTGTATAGAGGTGTGCTGGGTGTGCCTGAACACACAATTTTGTTGTTGTTGTTCATTCATGTCTGTTGTTTGACCCCATTTGGGCTTTTTTTGGCAACGATCCTGGAGTGGTTCACCATTTCTTTCTCCAGCTTATTTTGTAGATGAGGAAACTGAGACTCATTGGATTAAGTGACTTACCCAGGGTCACACCAGGAAGATGAGTATTCCTAACTTCAGTCCTGGCACTCTATACACTATGCCACCTAGTTGCCCTAAGCACAAAATTCTTATTGTTAAAAAAGATATATTTTCTCTTTTTTATATTTTTTATATTTTATTTTTTCCCTAATTACAGGTAAAAGATGATATTTTGCATTTCATTTTACAAGTTTATATTTTAAGTGAAGCCTAGTGATTAATTTCAAAAAATCAAGTTAAGTTTTTGTTTCTTTAGCTTTTTGAGGAATAGAAATAATGTCCTTTATGATGGACACATAATGGAGTAATCAATGTTTGCCTCGAAGAAAATTTTAAAAATAAAATTCCTTGGGTGTCCACCCTAATTAATGTGCTACACCCGCCTATGTACCTGATCCACAGTGTTTGGCCCATAATAAATGCTTAGTAAATACTTGTGTATCCGCCTTGCCTAATAAGCGATCATCTAACTTTTGTTTGATGTATGGCTCACAGAGACCCTATTTGTTAACTTAATGGGCAATGGGGTGTAGAGAGAAAATGACTGGATTTGGGGTTAGAGGACCTAGGTTCAGATTTCACCTCTGACACTTACTTCCTATGTGACCTTAGAAAAGTCTTCTAAGCTCTGTGGGCCTGTTTCCTCAGATGTGAGGTTGGTCCCTTGATTAAATCTACTTTTTACTATCTACAGCCTTTTTATACATAATTGTTTTCATGTTGTCTCTTATTGTTGTCATGTTGTCTTGACTGTAAGCTCCCTGAGAGCAAGGACTGTCTTGTGCCTTTCTTTGTGTCCCCAGAGCTTAGAATAGTACCTGGCACATAGTAAGTGCTTTGTATATGTTTGTTGACTGACTGTTTAAGGAGGATGGGTTAGTTGGCCTCTTTGTTTTCATCTGTCTATGATTCTAGATCGTAGGACTAGATGACCTCAGGGGTCCCTGCCAGTTCTAAACCTATGATCCAGGTCTTACTATATTCATGAGTTTGTAGATTTGAAGCTGGAAGGGACCTCAGACACCATCTAGTTGAAGGACAATGGAATCATAGATGGAAGGGAACCTAGAGACCATCAAGTCCAACTTCTTCATTTTACATATGGGGAAACTGAGGCCCACAGAGATTAGGTAATTTTTCCAAGTTTACACAGACAGTGAGGGGCAGAGCTGGGATTTGAGCCCAGGTCATTGGACTTCAAATTCAGCCATCATTATGGCAGTGATCTCCTAGATTATAGATGAAAGTCATCACAATTGAGTGCTTTGAGAAGAACATAGGGCTTAGAGTCAGAAGACCTGAGTTCTAGATCTCAGTGCTGTCAGTAACTCGCTTGGTGTTATTGTACAAGTCATTTGCTTTCTGGGATCTCAGTTTCCTCATATGACAATTGAACTGAGTTGAATCATCTAAGATGGGAACCAATGCTTGGAGTCAATAGACCTGGGTGAAGTAGGAAGGCCAAATTTATAATCTCAAATATAATCATGTATATGTTGGAATGGTTCAAAATCGCAAGGTATGAGAGATTCTCTAAGTAGAACGCAATAAAACATTTATTTAGGCTCCACAGAAACAGATTTACGAACCAGCCTCCCCATTTCGACACTTTGATCACAAGCTCCCAGGCCCAATAAGTCCGCCTCACAAGAGTAACCAGGAGGCCACAGAAAAACAAGATAGTATTTAGCCAAATCATATTTACTGGCCTCAAGTCCTTGCTCGCACTCCTGGTCTACACACGGGTCAGCTCTACCTTCGGGTCGGCTCTGCTTCCGCAGCTCCTGCTTCAGCTTCGGCTTTCTCTTCACCTTCAGCTGTAGCTGTCTCTGCCGCCACTTCCGCCACACTCTTCAAGCTGTATTCCAGCTGGCTGACTGCTTCCTCTCTCCTTCAGCTCCTGTCACCAACAACCTCTCCAACTGCCTCCAACTGCCTCTAACTGCCTCTTAGCTCTGCTCTAACCGCTCCTCCCACCACAGGCTTCTATTGGCTCCAGTGCTAGCCACTCCCCCCAGGGTCCTGGAAGGCTCACATCCACATAGATTCCACACCCAACAGGGCTCTGGGCCTGGGGCTTAACACTTAGTGAGGCTCAAGGAAATACACTGAATTACTCAAAGAAAACAAAGACCATTTTGCTTGTCAACACACTGGGTTCAAAAGCCATTTTAAAAAGGTACAACACAGCCATCTTAATCTTTTTGAGTCTCAATGTCCTCATTAGGAGGAACATCAATTCCTGACCCTTCCGTTGTAGGCCCTATATAAGCTGATTCCAATCCACTTTGTTTAAATGACTCCACTTTAGGAATAGGTCAATTGGAATATTCTTCTGTCCCTGGTCTCATTCTCCTTGTTTCCATGTCTGTGTCTTTAATCATACTGCCCCCTATTACCCAGAATAGATCCCTCACCTCTTATATCTGTGTCAAGGTCTGACTGAGATGCCAACTCCCTGACCATGCATATCAACCACATTTTGTATCTTTCAGGCTTCCCTAACTAAAATTACTTAAATCAACTTCACTTGCAGAAGTCATATAAGCTTTTCCATTCTGCTTTGTTAACATTGGCAAGCTTGCCTGTCCTCTCCAGTTTCTAACCTTAAACCTATGACCACATTCATTTTCAAAAGGAAAGAGCTATAATTTTTTTATACAACAGCAAAAGAACAATAAATAAATTCTACTTTTACCCTGAGTTTAGTGTCCTCTGAATTTATTCCTGATAAACTCGAAAGTGCTTTCAAGGCAAATAAATGTGGTGCCAAATAGTCATTTTATGAGTATGGGTTTAACCTCTTCCTTTTTCTTTTTCATTTGTCGTTTCTTCTCCAATACCTCATCCTCGCTCTCTGGCTTTACTCATCTACTTGGTATTTGAAAGAGACTTGCAGTCTGGAATGGATGGGGCAAAGACTATGAACTTTCAAAAGTCAGTCAGTAAGCATTTAGTAGAGGCTTACTCTGTGCCAGGCATTGTGCTAAATGTTGAAGACACAAAGAAATGCAAATACATTGTCCCTGCTCTCAAGGAACTCACATGCTAATGGAATAGACAACAGACAGAAAGCTCTGTATGTAGAACACATATGCAGTGTCAATGGAAGGCAATCTCAGAGACAAGTTGTTGGCAGCTGGAGGGACCAGGGATGACCTCCTGAAGCAGGTGGGGTAATAACTGAGTCTTGAAAGAAGAGGGCAGGGAAGCCAGGAAGTGGAAGTGAAGAGGGTGTAAGTTAGTTTTATCGTTTTTCAGTTGTATCTCACTCTCTGTGACCCCATTTGGGGTTTTCTTGGCAGAGATACCGGAAAGGTTCACCATTTCTTTCTTCAGCTCATTTTACAGATGAGGAAACTGAGGCAAATAGGGTTAAGTGACTTACCCAGGGTCACACAGCTAGTATGTGCCAGAAGCCAGATTTGAACTCACAAAGATGAGTCTTCCTGACTCCAGGCCTGGCACTCTATATACTACACCACCTAGATGTCCTGTCAGAGTTAGTAAAGTTGGCCTTTAAAAGATGCATTCAAGCCTATTATATATCTTTTTATCATCATCATCATCACCACCACCTTCTTCACCATCATCATCATTTGTAAATCCCAGACTTAACCATGAAATGCTTGTTGTTCCCCAAAGTCAGCCTGCACACAGGCTCACCTCCATCTCTTAGAAATCCCAATTTCTTTCAGGCTTAGCTAAGACGCCAATCCTCCGCAAAGTCTTTTCTGCTTCCTCACTAGTGTACTTTGCTTTCTTGTGGGATCTCATATTTATTTATATAACACCCCTTTATCCAAGGAGGGCAGCTAAGACAGATGTCTACAGGACAGGACTCATTAGTGTATTCTAACTGAAGGATTACATAGGGTCTGTGACCATGTCTGAAAAGATAGCCTCTCATTCTCCTTCAGGAAGAGGGGAGATGGAAAGGGTATTTTTAGATGCAGTCACAGTCCCAGGATCCCTGTAGTCTTAGAATCAAAATATGCCAAGGATTCCTGTCTTGCTCTACAGATTTTACCCTGACTTCTGTGGTGTAGGGGTGCTGTATTCATTTGTAGATGTGTTTTATTCCCCTTCCCCAAGTAAATTATAAGCTTCTTGAGGACCTGTTTTTGTCTTCATATCCATTCGTAGGGTCTTGCACATAGTAGGACATTAATTAAACTGTGCAATTAAATCAAACCAATAAAAACAAGCATCTGAGTACACACACAATGCTCATTGGAGAGATTCATTGTTTTTGGTGGGGATTCTTTTTCTGGTATAGGTTATACCGGAATTCAGGGGTTCTTAACTTAAGGAGTATGACCTTGTTTAAAGAAAATATTTTGATAATCATATTTCAACAGGATTGGTTCCCTTGGTAATCCCATATGCATTTAAAAATGTAAACCTGAGAAGATGTATCTTGGTATCCCTAGGATGTCACCAAAGGGTTTATGGTACAAAACTTGTTAAGAACCGCTGGACTAGATGTCTGAGATTCCTTCTAATTCCAAAATTCTGTGTTTCTGATCATTGATAAAACTACAAATTTCATTATCTGAAACTTAGCTTTAAAAAAAGGGGATTAACTTCAATGAATCAATCACCACCTCATTGTACTTGCTCCCCTTCCACCTTTGTATCTCTTTCTCTTGTGTGTGTGTGTGTGTGTGTGTGTGTGTGTGTGTGTGTGTGTGTGTTTCAGATTGGGTTTCCTTCGCCACTATTAATTTTTTTTTTTTACGAAGCAGTATTCAGTGTGTGTATACTGTTATTGTTTGTTCTGAACTAAGTTAGCATTTATTTATTTGTGTGCATGCTATATCCATTTTCTTCCTCTCTCTAGCTTCTTGAGGACAGGGATTATTTCATTTTTGTCTTTGTATCTGTTGTGCTTAGCACAGTCTTATATCTAGCAGACCCTTAAAGGTCTGTAGAATTAAATTCTGTTTTCTTTACCTTGTATCTTTGTATTCTTCATATTTGTCATTTCTTATGGATTCCACAGAGCCACAGAATATTAAGAGATGGACGTGGCTTCAACAGCCATCTAGTCCTCTCTATGCCCAAGATGGCAGTTCCTCTGCAATCGTTATCTGACAAGCAGTCATCTAGCTTTTGTCCAAAAACCTTTGTTGAGGGGCTCACTACCTCCTGAGGCAGACTATGCAGCTTTTGGGCAGCTCCAATTGTCAGCAAAGTTTTCCTGTCATTAAGCCAAACTTTGGCTCTCTGCAATTTCCACCAGTTAGATGTTCAAGCTTATTGTTTTGTTCATTTTTTTTTTTGAGATAGGAAAAACACTGCACAGGCACTCGGTTCTAAGAAATGTATCTAAAAATTGGCATTAGATACACTCTATTTCTGAAAATATCCATTAGCTGTGCCTGGAAACCTCTGTCTCCCTAAATGCCTGATGCTTTTATAATGTTGAATATTTAATCTAATACTGTGCTAATACAATAAGCCCAATGTACTCAAGCCATAGAGAGCTTTCACTCCAATATGTGATTGTCCTTTGTTTGGGGCTTTTACCATTTGGGTGTTTTTTTTTATAAACAAACGTGGGGAACAGAGAGGAACCTCTAATATTCTTGGACCGTTGTGGGATTAAGACAAGGGAGAAGGGCAAGGAACTGACTCAAGGCATTCTGGGGCTGTTTTTTGCATCAAGGGGCTGAGATTAATTTTTTTTTTTGGTAGGAGCACATCTCCTAAAATATATAATGGAAATTAGTGAGAAAAGCATACAACAGAAATCCTGCTTTCAACATCATAGGAAATATAAACAGTAAGTCAACAAGTGTGTGTTAAGTGCTTACTTTGGGCTTACTGTACTAAGCAGTGAGCAAAGAGGAAGGCAAAAGACAGTTCCTGCTCTCAAGGAGTTCAGTCTAATTATACTCATAATTATGATACAAGGGAAGGTGAGATAGGAGGTAAAGGACACTTTCACCCAGGAAGAAAGGGCCTGGGAAGGCTTTCTAGAGGAGGCAGCATTTCAGGTGGTCTTTGAAGGAATCAAAGGGTTATAATAGATGGAGATATGAAAGGCATCCATTCTAAGCATGGGGGACAATGTGATTAAAAACACAGATGCTGAAAGAGTAAGGTTTGGAGAGAGAGAGAAGCATACTCCAGCTTGGCTAGAATGTAGGAAAACGAAGAGAAGTAATATAGACAGATTGGTTGGGGTCAGATTATAAAGGAACCAAAATAGAACCATAGGTTTACAAATTGAGGAGTAAAGTCATTGAGGAAAATTGCATGAGGAGTATTACATAGGCAACTGTTTGGAGGATGGATTGGAGAAAGGCTAGTTAGGACGCTGTTACAATAACGTAGGTAAGAAAAAGAAATTGGACTGGAAGGCAGATGGAAAGTATAGTGTGAAAACTGTTGAATATGGAATTCAAAGATATGAATGTAAATTTTGATTTTGCTAGTTAAAACTTGTGTGACTCGAGGCAAGCCACTAGCTCTCTGGATCTCAGTTTTCTGATATGTAAAATGGAAAGGTTGAATTGGATGGCCCTTAAGGTTCCTTCTGGCTCTAAATACTTGAAGGGCACTGTGATTTCAGTGATTTGGGAGTTCTCTCCTTCAATAGCAACACCTTTGTGCCTGCCTATCCTGTGCTACTTTTGTCCGTCTTGTTCCAAAAGTTCACAAGCGGCCAGCATGTTGGTATGTGCCTGATAGGTTGTTGTGTTAGTCTTTGGAAAACAGAGTTGGCCTGTAACTAGGGCCATGCTCAAAGACTTTCCAATCCATTAGAACTCACTTGTACAGCACTGGCTAAGCCTTTGAGAATTCAGGGTTTATTTCATGAGATGATGAGGCATTGGAGTAAGATATTGTAGAAGAAACAATTGTAAAGTATGAACACAGAATCAAATAAACAGAAGATTCCCTGATCCATTGAAAATACTAACATTAAAATGCATTCCTATAGCTGAAAAGACGATGGATTTTCTTGTTTAACAGTTATGATTCTCTGAATCTATAGTGGATGATAATGGAGGATATAGTTCAAATACAATTAATCCATTGTTGGCCACATTAGCACAGGCAACAAAGATAGGAGAAGGGAAGAAGACAGAGGGAACAAGCATTTTTAAGTACCTATTATGTTTCAGACATTCTTTTTTTCCAATTTGTTCCATTTTATTTATTTTTAATTTATTTATTTTTTAAATTTATTTTTTAGTTTTAGTTTACAACACTCAGACATTCTTTACAAGTATTATTTCATTTGATCCTCATGCCAGCCCTGAGAAGTAGGTGCTATTATGATATTACAGATGGGGAAACTGAGGACAGAGATTAAGTAATTTGTCCAGAGTCACATAGCTGGTAAACATCTAAAGCTGGATTTGAACTCAGGTCTTCCTGACTCCTGGCCAGCACTATATCTGCTATAACAGCTAAGAGACAGACCAAGGACCTGGTGATCCAAGGAAGAGAAAGGGCTCCAGAAACACCTGCAACCTCATGAGAGTAAAAGTGGGCTGTGAAGTAAGAAATTGCCCTCAGTTTTAGCTGGGTGATAGCAGGAAAGGCAATGATGACCAGGAAGAGAGTCGAGAATCTTATTGCAATAATGGGAAGCAGACTTAACTACTTATGACTGGCTCCCAAGCCCTGACACAGACAATTGACAGAGAATAGCCTGGGAAGATTCTGTTCTCCAAATGCCACTAACAGGCTTTCGAGGAGAATGTGTTTGCAGAAGCGGAGTATGAAATCTTGCAGAAGATGTCAGATTTTCCAGCTTTGATCTTCTATGTTTTTCAGTGTGGTCTGCCAGGGCAAAGACATTTATTCTATGTTGTGGTGATTCAGTCATTTTTTCAATCATGTCTGACTCTTCCTGACCTTATTTGGGGTTTTCTTGGCAAAGGTACTGTAGCAATTTGTCTTTTTTATCTCCAGCTCATTTTACAAATGAGAAAACTGAGACAAACAAGTTAAAGCGACTTGTCCAGGGTCACACAGCTAGTAAGTGTCTGAGGCCAGATTTGAACTCAGGAAGATGAGTCTTCCTGACTCCAGGCGCAGCACTTTATGCACTATGGTGCCACCTAGCAGCCCTGTTTATTCTATGACAGTAACCTTAACAACCTCAGCATGGAGCAACATCGACAATAATCTCTAGAGGTAGTCAATGAAATGGCCAAGACCCAAAAATGGAACTGAAACACCCCCTCCCCTCCCCCTGTGAGCAACATCTGCATGAATTCAGGCAACAGTTTTTTACAATGAAGCATCAAACAAATGACTGTGATTCCTTTATGGAAATGGCAGGGTTTCTGGCAGACATTTGTTTGTGGAAATGGAAGGGTTTCTGGCAATTTGGCACCATGTCGTTGACGTTAGAAATTACAGAAGGCTCCTGCTTATGGAGCCTGAACTTAGCGATCAATGCAAATTATGCAAGGAAATGGTGGAATCCACATGCCACATCGCAGGAGCCTGGACAATTTAAGTGTTCCTGGATACCTCCAAAGATGTGACCTGGGGGCTAGAATCATCTGTCAGAAGCCCACTACCTTTCATGGACTGATAAATAACAAAGCTCCATACTGCGAAGAGAAGCTTCAACCAATCAATTGTATTAGAATTTGTGTATCACCAAAGACTCAGTTGCCCATGATTGCCCAGATGGAATATTGATGGACAGCTCCCATTCTGAAGTCAAGAAGACTCATGTTTCTGAGTTCAAATCTGGCCTCAGACGCTTACTAGCTGGGTGACCCTGGGCAAGTCTCTTTATCCTATTTGTCTCAGTTTTCTCATTTGTAAAATGAGCTGGAGATAAAAAAGACAAACCACTATGGTATCTTTGCCAAGAAAAACCCAAATGGGGTCATGAAGAGTCAGGCACAACTGAAAGGACTGAACAATCCGTAAAAACAAAAACTACATTTTTATAGCTGTCATCATACCAAATATTCCTAACCTCTAAGTTAGTGGTTTTACATAGAAGCCAGGACTGCTAAACCATACATAAGGATCCCTGCAGACCCCATATTGACCTTGAAAACCACATGTTAACGTTATCTGTGTTCCATTACATTTTTATTTATTTTGTTAAATATTTCTGATCTACATTTTAATCTGGTTCTGGGGCATTCAGGAGAGTGGGACTACATGTTTGACACCTTTACCGTGAAATATTTGGATTAGAAAACTTTCAAAATATGGAGACTCAATAGGACACATCAAAATCATGGAGGAACAGGAAGAGTTAGTGCTCTACCTACTGTACCATCTAGTTACTGCCCAGTGAAAAATAATATCAGGATAGCAACTTGTCTCAGGGCTGTTTCTATCTGAACTCCGTAGAACAAGATGAGAAGAATCGCGACAACAATAATAATATTAATAATAACAATAAATAACACACCAGGACCTCCTTGCTATCTATGTAGTATGATTGTAAGACTTCAAGGATATTTACCTCACCTAAAAATACATCTCCAAATATTGACTGGCTTATTTTAAAAATCTCATAAATCGAACTTTATCCCTTGGACTGAAAATCTTGCCCATGTGTGTTATAATATGTTATCTAGCACAGGCTGGTTCTCAGATCTTTTTCCAGAATAAGTGTTTGTACAGGGAAAGATACCTAGCCCAAAGGTACTGAGTTACAGAGATGAGGATGGGGATCAAGGAGGGGAAAGTGTGCGGAAATGGCAGCCTAGGGTGGCCACCAAACTTTGCCCCCTTCACAGTTTTACCTCAGGACAGCCAGGAACACACACATGCTTTTAACTTATTCCGAGAAAAAGAGGTCATGAAATCAAATATTGATAAATTAGACATGTAGACGATAAAGAAAATTGGTGATTTGGAGAGACGTCTGGATTTGCAACCAAAGGACCTATGTTTGAGACCCTTTGGTTCTGCCACTGTTGCTCATCATATGACCCTAGGCAAGTCTCTCTGGGGTTCAGTTTCCTCAGACTAGGAGTTCTTAACTTTTTTTTTTCCATCACAGACCCCTTTGGCTATCTGGTAAAGGGTATATACTCCTCAGAGTCACATTTTCAAATGCATATTGCAAGTGAAACCAAAGGTTAGTGAAAATAAAGATGTAATTTTTCCCCCATCCAAGTTCTCAGACCTCTTGAAATCTGTCCACAGACACCTATGTTAAGAACTTCCTTAGGGGATTTCCAAGCCGTTGTTCCAACAGCAACATTCTCTGGACAGGGTTGCTAATTTTCAGACTGTTGCGGATTGCTCCCACATAGATTCAGAAGGGAAAAGGACTTTGGAAATCATCTAGTCCAACACCCTAGTTTTACAGATGAGGAAACTGAGGCACAGAGAAGGGAAATTACTTGTCTTAGATCACATAGGTAGTAAAAAGGTGAAGTTAGCATTGAAATTTGAACCTAGATCTGAAGCTCTTTCCACTGAATCATGTTGCTTGCTTCCTAATGCTGCAAGCAGGGAACAAGTTCACTGTCGCTTCTTACTTTTTTAAGATTGTGGAATGAGTGAGAGAGGCAGCTAGGTGGTGCAGTGGATAGAGCACCAAGCCTGAAGTCATCATCCTGAGTTCAAAACCAGCCTCAGACACTTACTAGCTGGGTGACCCTGGACGAGACACTTAACCCTCTTTGCCAGAGTTTTCTCATCTATAAAATGAGCTGGAGAAGGAAATGGCAAGCCACTCCAGTACCTTTGCCAAGAAAACCCCAAATGGGGTTATGGAGAATCAGACCCGATTGAAACAACTCAACAACCACAATAACAACAGAAGAAGAGCTTCTCTTCTAATTAATCAATTAGTCAAACAGCATTAATTAAGTACCCAGTTGGGACTGGCCTGGTGTTAAGTACTAGGGATTCGGAAAAAGATGTAAACAGCAGTTCCTGCCCTCAAGGAGTTTACAATCTAATGGTCAGATTAGATTGCATTCATTTGATGTCGTTAATCAGATAAGTATTGTAAATACATCTGAGGTGGGAGAGACGCTAATATCTAGCCTCCCAGTGGAATGAGGCTGTGGGGGTTAAGGATTCCAGGAAGCCCAGGAAAGAAGGGACGGTTTGCAGGATGGCATGGAAGGTCAAGCCCAACTGATGTCAATATGGACGAAGCAGACATCTCTCAGTATCCCCGGACGCAAAAACCACAAACACTGTCACAAGTTCTGGTTGCTGTCCTTTATGTCCCTGCCTTAGATTAGTGGTCACCCTGACTTCTTTATTTTGGTTCTTTTTGTGGGTTTGTTTAAAGCAGAACTTCCTCTCACTTTGAGACTTCCTCCCACTGTGGTCAGTACTTTTCCTTGGGGTTTCTGTAGGACTTCCCTAGGTGTCTGTCCCTCCACACCCCACCCCTCCCCCCAGCTTTGGGGGTGCAGAACATTTTGAGACCACATTTTCAATGGCAGGATGAAAATGGTCTTTGTTACTAATTGTTTATTTGGAGGAAGAGATAATAGGGCTAATGTGTGGATCTTCACGGCCAGGCTCAGACTCAGGGTTAGACAGGCTTAGTACAAGTCCTTTACTCAGTCATAGTCATCAGTGGATAATAATAATAGTAATGATACAATACCAACAATAACTAACATTTATAAAGCACTTACTATGCGCCGAGCACTGGACTAAGTATTTTACAGTTATTATCTCATTTTCCCTCACAACTATCCTAGGGCTAGGTGCTATTATTAGCTCCATTTTACACATGAAGAAGCTGAGGTTTGATATTAATGAATTCTCCCCTATGCCCTAATCTTCCCTTCTCCAAGTTAAACAGCCCTTCAACTGATCCTCATAGAGCATGGCCATAGTAATAGCTAATAATAAAGTGCCTACTATGTATCAAGCACTTTACAAATATTATCTCATTTGATCCTCACAACAGTCCTGGAAGATAGGTGCCATTTTTATTCCCATTTTACCGTTGAGGAAACAGGTGCATAGAGGCCAAGTGACTTGCCCAAAAGTGGCACAGCTAGTAAAGTATCTGAGGTCATATTTGAACCCCAATCCTCTTGATTCCCGGCTCAGCACTCTATGCACTGCACCACCTAGCTTCAGGATAACATCATTGAACTAGAAGTAGAAGGAATCTTAGAAGCATTCAATCCAACCCCGTTATCTTGCAGATGAGGAAACTGAGGACCACAGAGGTTAAGTGACATGCTCAAGGTCACACAAGTAAGAAGCCATCAGAATCAGAATTTGAATCCAGTTGTGCTACTCTGCTTCCATGTCCTTGCTGTCCTGGCCATCTTCCTCTAATTGGGCTCCATATTGTCAATGTCCTTCCTCTAATGTGAGGTCCAAGACTGAAACTTAATATTAAACGCATCAGGTGTTATCTAAGCAGGGTGGAGTCCAGTGCAGTTTTGGCACTCTACTTCTGTTAATGTAGGCACAAATTCCCTCAGCTCAGTTGCCTACCAAGTCCTTTTGACTTGTACTGAGTTTGTAATCCACTGAAATCCCCAGGTATTTTTGACAGCAATTCTAGCCACATCTTCTTCAATCTCTCGCTGAGTAGCTGAGTGTTTTTCAATCTAAGTAAAAGACTTTGCCTTTATCCCCATTAAATTTAAGCTTATTAGCAAGCATCCTTCTACCTCAGATCTTTTTGAATCTCAATTTCAATTGCTCTCAATCCTGCTCTAGGCACTCTATCCAGCCCCATAAACTCCCCGGTAGTCCTGTCTCCTACCTCCACCTCTTGTCCACCTTGCTAGCTCCACTTTCAGGTTGAGCTGCTATGGACAATGATAATCTACAACTCATTACTCAGTAATTAATATGCTCCCACTTCATAATTCCCTCCACATCCCAGGGATATTGAACCCCTGGCTGCCATTGTTCAGATCCTGTTCTTAGCCCTGAACTGATGAAACTAACCATTCCTTTATTCTCATCCCCTCAACCCATCCCTACCAGAGTCTTACTCAAAACCCTCCTCACCCTTCTACTATGAACTCTAAAATTCCTGCTCCATAGGTAACAAAGTAGCTTTTATCTTGAATCTTTTCCTTTCCCCACTCCTTCCATCTTCTTGCACTCACTGAGAACTGGCTTCCTGAAACTGCTCTTTCCAAAGCTACAGGTTGACTCTTCATTGCCAGATCTCCTGGCCTTTTCTCACTCCTCTTTGTCCTTGATGTCTCTGCAGCTTTTGGTCCTCTTCAGATCATCCTCGTCTCCTTGATGCTGTCTTCTCACTAGGATTCCATCATACTTTTCTCTCCAGATCATCCTACTTTTTTGACCACTCATTCTCAGTCTCTTAAACATAGATGTCCCCCAAGGCTCTGCTCTGGGACCTCTTCTTAAATGTGACCCTGGGCAAGGCCCCTTACCTCTATGTGCCTCAGTTTCCTCAACTGTAAATGGGGATAATGATAGCACCTACTTCTCGGGGTTACTATGAGGATCAAACAGGATAATATTTATGACCAAACCAAAAAAAAACCCAAACCAAACAAAACAAAACCTTAGTACAGTGTAGCACATAGGAACTATATAAATATTCCTTCCCTTCCCTCCTCTCCCCTCCCCTTCCCCTTCTTCCTCTCCCTCTCCCTCTCCTCTCCCAACTCTGAGTGTTTTCACTGGTTGTCCCTCATCTCTGCCTCTCGGCTTCCTTCAACTCTTAGCTAAAGTCCACCTTCTATAAGAAGTCTTTCCCAGTCTTCCATAATTTTAGTGCTTTTCCTCTGAGATTATCCCCAATATACTCTTAATTTGTACACAGCTATTTGCATGTTTCCTCTTCCCTTGAACTATGAGCGCCTTTACAGCACAAAATGTGTATGTATGTATGTGTAAAATACAAGGTAACTTTCAAAAGGAATTACATTAGAAGTCGGTGGTAGAGAGGGGATCAGAAAAGGTCTCATGTGGAATGTGAAGCTTAGGCAGAGTTTTAAAGGGGATTGGGAATTTCAACAAGTGGTAGCCATTCCTGCAACTCCATTTCACATCTGCCACCCTGCCTGGTTTCACCTCCAATAAACAAGATGCCCCTCCCAGTTTAAACTCATCACTTCTAATCTCATCATTACACTGCTAACCAACTTAAACCTTAATTAAAACCACCTCCCTCAGCCTCCTCTCCTTTCTAATTGGAGGGCTGGGGGGGAGGGCAGGGTGGAGCACCAAACTCCTCCCAAAGTCTTCCTTTATAGAGGGAAGAGACCAAATTTTTTGACTCAGCTCCACTTTGTATCTGCTGTGCCGCCTGGTTTCAATTCCATGGATCAAGATGTACTTCAGCCAGGTACCCTCTGGTCTTCCTCATTTCCTTTCCTGCCCTTATTTATGTGTTGTCTCCACGGTTTCTTCTGCTCACCCCATTAGATTGTAAACTCTTTGAGGGCATAGGTTGTCTTTCTTTTTGTTAATTGTATCCTCAGTGTGTAGCACAGTGCCTTGTATTTAGTAGGTACTTAAAACATATTTGTTGGATGGGATGGAGTCTAGCCTGGTCAAAGGAACTATGAAGAGACCAGTGTCTATGTATAAAAGAATAAAAAGGTCACTCATGAATTCAGGAAGAATGCTTCCTTTTCTTGCAAATCATTATTTAAAATGCTTTTTAAAAAAGAATATCTCCTGGCTTTACAATGTTACTCGGTGTCCCTCATACCCCATCATGTGTTAGGGCTACTCTGGGGTCCTATATACCTCTTACTTCCAGTTGCTTGGAGATGGCCATCTTCTTTCAAGAGGATTGCTGCTGGAGTCAGCAGGAAGCCAGTTAAAGCTCCTTCAGAGGAGCCTGGAAGGCAGAGCTGTCATCCTATGAGTGTCTGGTTTGGCTTGGTGTTTGTGTAATGTTCTCTTCCCTTCCCACTCCCCTCCTGAGTTTTCAGTTGAAAAAGTCTGCTGGTTAAAGCCAGTTAGTCTTCAGACAAATCCATTCTTGTTAGTTTCCATTAGATGCACAGCATCCCTGGTCCAAACCCCATAATTCCTGTATCTTAATTAGAATTGTCCAGAAAGCCAAATTTCATTTTCCAAAACCATTTTTTTTTACCCAGCTGTTCACACCTCATCACCTCTTTACTATTCTAAAATCTGTATGACCTTCAATCATTAGCAGTAATGAAAATACCATCTGTGGCCTCAAGGCCCTTGGTGTCCTGCTTTGGATTTAATGCTTAGAGACTACTGTTGTTTTATTTTTTTCTGAACTTAACAAACAACAAATAAGATCAGCATTTCCATATGCATATGTATATATATGCATATATATGTATGTATGTATATATGTATGTGTTTAGATACATATGTAAACATGAATATATTAAGGAAAAAAGAATATTATGCATGAAACTCTGAATCTTTGCTATGTTACTTTCTTCTTAAGTATATAAAAGTTCAATATATAACATTCAACCATATTCTGGTTGTCTGTGATTCCTTCTGGCCTTCTGTTCTTTTCTAGGCATTGAAAAATATGCTTCAGTGACTCTCTTTCCTTAATTTTCCTTTTCTTTTTCTCTTTTTGGAAACTATCATTAGTCCAGCCTCTTCTTCTTGCCTCCCTTTCTACCTCACTCCACTCCCATTAGGGAAAAAAAAAGAAAATCTTTGTAACATTTGTATAATATATACATTGCAAAACAAATCTCCACTTTGTCTGTGTCTGAAAAAAATCTTATTTTGCGCCCTGTGTCCATTACCTCTCTGTCAAGAGTTGAGTAGTATGCATTATCATAGGTTCCCTAGAAGTTTCTTTTGGCAGTAGTATTCATTTGCACATCATCATAAAAATGAGAATTGGTCATTTCATTTGAGAAGACTTGAGAGGTCTGCATCTTGACCTCATCATGGCAAGGGCCAATAGAAATGTTTCCCTGAGGCATGGCAGTTCACCTGGCCCATGCCTTATTTGTGCCTATGGCCATGTGGTCCATTGTACAGTTTGTCGAGCCTAGCCCTTGAGGTCAGGCAAGGATTATGGCTGAGCAGGGCCTGTGTTGTTGATTGGCTGGCTGGCAGGGTAAAAGGTAGCGAAAGAACTTTAGTGCCTATATATCACATTTCTTGATTTGGAGTTCAAAGACTTAGATCTGAATTTTAGTTCTTCTACTTCCACATACTATTTGTATTAACTTGAACAAGACATGAGATTCAAGACTGGGATTTAACTTGCTCATTTTTGAGATGAGAGGGTTGGATCGGATAATCTCATAAAAACCTAGTGGTCCCTCTCTCCCTCCTTTCCTTCCTCCTCTCACTCTTAAATTCTGTGTCACATTCTTCCACTCTCTTGGCATCAGCTGGTACTTCCTGCATCTTTAATGAGTCTTCCCTTCCAAGCCCCTTTCTTGTTGGAACATTCTTTCTAGAACACCTCATTCTTCATGATAAGCGGAAGAACGTTTTATTCCTCCAGGATTTCTCCTCTGACATGGAATCCAATTCACCTCTAAATAAGCAGTTAGCGTTTATATAGTACTTTTAAGGTTTTCAAAGTGTTTTGCCTATATTATCTCATTTTACTCCCCACAACATCCCTGTGTTGGAGGTACTATTATCCACATTTTACAGATAAGGAAACTGAGGCAAACACAGGTTGAGTTATTTATTTAGGGTCAGACAGCTACTGTGTCTGAGGCATGATTTGAACTCAGTTCTTTCTGACTGCAAGCCTGGCACTCTATCCACTGACCACCTAGAACATCTGGTGTACATAAAGTTGATAGCTATCCTTGGAAGAAATATAAACCTTAAAACAGTTCCTGAAAGCTATTGAGAATAGAATCTGGTTCTTCGTGGCTCTCTCCAACGCTTCCTAGTCATGGCAAGTTTCTCTGCTTGTTCAGTGTGCCTTGGGATCTGTTACTACTGAGCAGCCACTTTTATAGGATGTTTCTCCTTATCTGCTTTGGCGGCAAATCAGCAATTAGTGTGTCTTGTCAACACCTGCACAGAAACAGTAGCTACAAAGAACAGCTCCCTGGGAGATGGTTTCACTGCATCATCCCCCAAACTCAGATCTTCCCTCTAACGTTGCTTTCACTTACCCTTTTCTTTCTCCACTTGCTGGCGGAAGCATTGTTTGTATGAGGTATCTTGTAGAGTCACAGAAAAGTAGACTTCTTTCTCTCAGGAGAAAAATCCTTTCTCATGTTTAGAAACAATATTTTTTGAAAATTCATGTTTTGGACATTTGATTTTATTTCTAGGATATCTGAACTGTTTTATTGATTTTTCTTTGTGTCTCTTTTTCTGAATTCGACTCT
>CM053626.1:300040642-300067153 GCA_028646595.1 Phalanger gymnotis | reverse complement strand
TGTTGTTGCTCAGTCTTTTTCAGTCATATCCGACTCTTTGTAACCTCTTTGGGGTTTTCTTGGCAAAGGTGCCGTTTCCTTCTCCATCCAGCTCATTTAACAGATGAGGAAACTGAGATAAACAGGGTTAAATGACTTGCCCAGGGTCACACTCTATCCACCTAGCTGCCCCAATAAGCATAGAAATAACTAAACCCATGGGAGCTAATAAGGTCACCAAGTGAGAGAGTATGGAAAGAGAAGAGAGGGGGACTTGAAACAGGGTCTTAAGGTATAGCTGCAGTTAGACAGCATGATAAAGGAGATTGAGAAGAAGAGGTTGGACAAGTAGAAGAGCCAAGAGGCCATGGTATTAACAAACACTCAGAAAAGAAAGCAGCTAGCAGAAGACAGTTATAGTGTTGGAAGGACGAGGACTAAGGAAAGGCTACCAGATCTGGTAACTCAAAGGGACCATGCCATGGCTGTCTCTGCCGTGATCCAATCAGCACTTATTCAGCTCAAAATCCCTACCAGCTGGAAGGCCTTGAACAAGTCAGTTCACTTCTGAGGGACTCAGCTTTCTCATCTGTAAAATGAGCAGGTTGGATTCTATGACTGCTAAGGTATTTTATTCCAGTGCCAGTAGGAAGACAATGAAGGTTCTTTATCAGGGAGGAGTGGTGATCAGATCTGTTTTAGGAATATCAGTCTGGAAGCTGTGTAAAGGATGGCTTGCAAAGAGAAGAGACTGGGAGTAAGAAGACTCTACAAGAGACCGTTGCGCCAGTTTTGGGGAGAGGTAATGAAGACCTAGTTGACCTCAAAGATTCCTGATAGCTCTACATTTATGAACCTGAATGAGGGCAGAAGTAGTATGAGTGGAGAGAAGGGCCTCCGTGCAAGAGAGATAATAGAAACTAACATTTATATAACTCTTACCATGTTTCAAGCACTGTGCTAATTGCTTTACAATGATCTCATCTGATCCTCACAATAACGCTGGAAAGGAGGCGCTATTATTTTACAGATGAGGAAACTGAGACAAATGGAGGTTAAGTGGGGTTCCACAGCTAGTGTCTGAGGCAAGATCTGAACTCAGGTCTTCCTGATTCCAGGCCTGATATTCCATCCACTTTATCACCCAGATATATATACATATATGCATATACACACACATATATATGTATATATGTAATGTGTATGTATATATACATGTATACGTGTATGTGTGTATATGTGTGTATGTTTATTATCTATGTATATATATGTTATATATATATATATATACACACACTCACACACACGTAGGTGCTATTATTCTCCCCATTTTACAGATGAGGAACTGAGGCAAACAGGGTTAAGTGATTTGCCCAGGGTCACACAGCTAAGGAGTGTCTGAGGTTGGATTTGAACTCCAGATCTGTACTCTCTCCACTAGTTCTAGAGCTGTATGGGATCTCAGATGCCATCTAGTTCATCCCCCTCATTTTATTGATGAGAAAGTTGAGACCCAGGGAGGTTGCGACTCGCCCAAAGACATTCAGGTAAAAAGCAACAAGAGGTATGATTTGAACACAGGTCCTTTGCCTCCTAAGCCTGTGTCCTTTCCCCAATACACAACCAATATTGTGGAAGTAGAAAGGACAAAATCTGCTAACTGGCTATGAAGGTGGAGAAAGATGAAAGCATTGAAGGTGAATCTAAAGTTCTGAACCCGAGTTTCTCTTCATAAAAGTCTCTTAAGTACTTTGGTAAATTATTTGGTATTTCTGGTTGTTATTGTAAATGGGATTTCTCTTTTCAATGATTCTTCTCGGTGTTCACTAGCATATGCATATACAAATTATTTTTGTGGGCATACCTTCGATTCTATTCCTTTGCTGAAATCATTTGTTATCTTCATTACCTTTCTGATTTAGTCCATTGGTTTTTCTCAAAAAACGAACTTGCCATCTGTAAACAGTGCCATTTTCATCTTTCTATTTCCTGTGTATACTCCTCTAATTTATTTTTTTCATATTTCTTTGTGATTACTAAGTGATTGTCAGGGTCTCTTGACAGAGATGATTAGAGATACAGTCAAAAATGAAATGACCTCTGACCTTAGTAAAGGAGCTTACATTCCATCAGAAGAGATAATATTTACTATGACATATTACTATATTTAATGATAAGTCATTAGAGAATGTATACAAGCTAAATGCAAAGTAATTTGGGGAGTTTTAGGAGGTATCAGGAAAGGCTTCATATACGAGATGGTGCTGAAATGGAAATTCAAAGGAAGGATTTTAAGAGGTGGAAGTGAGGTGGGAGTAAATGCCAGGCATACAGGATACAGCAAAGGCAAAAAGTGGAGGGGACAGTGATTGTCAGAGTCTCTTGACAGAGGCATTCTCAAGAGAATAGTAAATGATTGAGACATCTCTTGCTGACCTTATGGCATAGTCATCACTCCCCTCCCTCCCCCCAATTCTTAGGTGTTCTCTTTGCCTAAGAACTAGGCAGCTCCTAATAAGCCCCAAGAACAAAGGACATCCATCCCAAGGGACATATATGACACAATGGTATAAAAGTATATACACATAAGAAAGCTGTTTTGAGCTGACGCAAAGAGGTCTTTGTTTTCTTCCTGTGTCCCTCTAACTTTTTCTTTGTCTCTCCTTCAAAGACATTTACTGCTGCACCCTCAGTAGAATGGGTCGACACATCAAGTACTAGTAGAAAGTCAGTATGGGACAGTGGAAAGTTGCCTCTGGAGTCAGAAATACTGGTTTCTGCCTCTGTGCTTACTATCTGTGTGACCTTGGACAAGTTGTTTAATGTGCCTCAGTTTTCTCATCTGTAAAATGAGGGGGACTTGCACTTGCTGGCATTAAAGTCTCTTCCAATTTTTGATCTCTGGCCCTATGAATCTTCCCATGGGACAGAGGGCTGCTACATTCCTCAGGGTAATTGCTTTGCCACCCCACAATGGCCCTGGTTTCCTTACTTTGGTAACTGCTTGTTTTTTTGCAGTTGTTTGCCAATTAAATGAGCTATGGAAATCTTTTGTCTGCAGTAGGTATCTTAAGATCTAGACAGCTGAATGAAGAGGTGGTGCTCTTATTCTACCAGTAAGGATTTTTTTTCAGGTGTTTGCTTTGGTTAATTGTTTGAAAGCCTATCGATCATTCAATTTTTTTTTTCTTCCATCCTCCCAAAGATTGTCTGGGAAACTGATTCTTGCACCTCATCCCTTGAAAGGAAAAACATTGCAGTGGAAAGATCACTGGCTTTGGAGTCAGAAGGCCTGAATGTAAATCCTGACTCTGTCAATGATTATTAATGTGATCTTTAGCAAATAATTTAATGTCTCTTGCCTCAGTTTCATGATCTGTAAAATGAGGGGGTTGAACTAAATGGTCTCTAAGGCTTTTTCCAGCTCTAAATCCATACTCCTGTGTCTTTTCAGCCTTCTGTATGTTTTGTACCATCCGTATTATCTTACTTCCATTTGTTCCTCTTGGATATAGTAATCCGATACAAATCTAATCTGAGCCTTTCGATATGACCTTTGCTTTTTTCTGTGTTTGAAGGATCATATGTGTGTATGTGGTATCATAATCATGTTTGTATAGCACCCTAAAATTTTAACCCTGTATGGTAGGTAGAAAGTATCCAATTATTTTTGGACTTGGGGAACCAAAGAGCTGAATGGTTTGAGTGTCCAAGCTGGTGTTCAGACCCAGACCTCCTCGCTCTAAATCCAGCATTCTATCCACTAAGCCATGCTCCCTCTCATGTTTGCCTTTGGGGCTTCTAACCTTAGCTTTTCCTTAAAAAGACTGGAGGGTCCTGATTTTTCCAGACTATCGTTTGTACTTCAGAGCTCCCCAGAGTTGTTTTCAATTATTTCTTTACATTTTGCATGCAGGTTTTATCTATTTTTTCCTTTTTCTATCTCATCTGGGATCTCTATTATTTTGATCTTGCAGATTTATTTTCAAAGTCAGTTGCTTTTTCTCTTGCTCTGCAATCATTTGTTGGTTTAGTCCCGTTAAATTGTTCGATTGTCCTCCCAATTTGTTTCCAACTGTCCCTCGTTCTTTGATTCTACTTTTCACCACCTCTAATGGTGTTTGCAATTATTCTGAGTTATTTGCTGGCCTCATAGGTTCTTTCAACTCCTCTTGTGTATTTTTAGAGGAGTTCATGTCTCCCCTCATTTATTCCAGGATATTTAGTATCTATTGTAATTTGTCCCTCAGTGTTTTTTCAAGTCAGCTCTAATTCCTATGTCAACATACACTTCTTTCCTAGTCTCTCCCTTCAGTTATCTTATCTTTATTTCACAATTTCAAGGACTCATGGTTTGTCAACATCCTTTTGGACCAAGCTACTCCCTCTGCAGATGCAGACTGAACTCCTTGGAAGATGGTCTTCAAGAGTTGTGGCAGGAAAATGTATCATTCTGTAGTCAGCTTGCTGAGAAACACCTCAGAGCTTAGCTAAATTGGTCCTCTAAGGCAAAAAAAAAAAAAAAAGCAGTCAATAAATCAGCAAGCATTGATTAAGCACCTAACTGGCACCCAATGTGCCAGCAATTGGGCTAGGCACTAAGGATACAAAAAAAAAAAAACTAAAAGAGAAAGAGTCCTTGCCCTCAAGGAGCTTATATTCTAATGGAGCAATAATTTATACATGCAAAGGTATAGACCAAGAGCATATAAACAAAAAGATATATAGTAATCATAGAGAGGAAGGCATTAGCAATTGGGGGCAGGGATGAAAGGTTATACATATAGATACATATACATATACATATGGTAATATTTGAGTTGTCTTTTAAAAAAATTTGTTTTCAAATGAGGATCTACCTTCTTTCTCCCACTCCATTAAGAAAGCAATAAAAACAAAATTCCCTTTCGCAAACATGTATAGTCAAGCAAAACAAAGTCTTGCATTGATGATTCCCCTCTCCCCGCACAATATCAATCCTACTGTGAGTCTATCTCTTTTCTATTGTGTAGCCTGTTCAACCAACTTGTGAGTGATCACTGTGTCGATCAGAATCCCTGAGATTTTCAAAGTTGGATTGCTGAGCTATTTAGAATCAAGCCCGAGACTCCAAGAGGTAGAGGTGAAGAGAATTACAGTATTTAGCAACTTCTGCATTAAAAGATCAGAGGGCTTGGAATATGATGTTCTGGGAGGGGATTCCAGGAGGGTAAAGGCACATGAGTTTGGCTGGGCCATACGGTTTGTGGAGGGGAGTAATGTGCAATAAGTCTAGAAAACGGGGGTGGGACCATATTGTGAAGAGTTTTAAATTTTAAATAGGTTTGTGTGTGTGCGCGCGTGTGCGCGCGTGTGTCTTTGTGTGTCTGTGTATAGTGGCATGATCAGACCAGTGCTTTAGAAAAATCAACTGTATTAGGGTAGATTAGAGTGGGGAGAGGGGTTAGATAGAGTAACAAATTAGGAGGCTATTAGAATTGTCCAAGTGAGAGGTTATGATGGCCTATGTGGGGGGGCAAAAAGGGTAAAATGTGAGAGATGCTAAAGAAATAGAAAAAACAGGATTTGGTAACTACTTGCATTTGTGGGGTGAGTTGGAGCAAGGAGTCGAGGATGACTTCAAGTTTGCAAACCTGGGTGACCAGGAGGAGAACGATGATGCTCTCAGAAGAAATAGAGAAATTTGGAAGAGGGATAGGTTTTGAGAGAATGAATAATGAATTTTGTTTTGGACATGTTGAGATATTTATGAGACATCCAATATGAAATGTCCACTAGGCAGTTGTTGATGTGGGATGGGAGCCGTGAAGACAGATCAGGACTTGATATATACATCTAGGAACCTTCTGTATTCAGATACATAATTAAGTACATGAAAGCTGATGAGGTCACCCAGTAAGAGTATAGAGAGAGAAGAGTACCCAGGAGAGAACCTTGGGGAGGTACATACATAGTTAAGAGGCATAATATGGATGATAATTTAACAAAGGAGGCTTAGAAAACAGGACGGAAAATCAATAGAGAGCAGTGTCATGAAACCCAATAAAGGAGAGAGTATCCTGAAGGGAGAATATGGCTAACACCATCAAAGGATGCAGGAAGGTCAAGAGGAGACAGTCCATCACCAATGTGATGTTTTGAAATGTGTTTTGAAATGTTTTTAAGTTAGCAGAACCTTTCAGATCTTATGTCAAGAAGTCAACAAATATTTATTAAAAGACTTCCTACTTGCCAGGCACTGTGCTAAATGCTAGCAATGCAAATATAAGCAGAAAAAAGACAGTCCCTACCTCAAGGAGCTTGCATTCTAATAGGACAAGACAATTCATAAAGGGAGGTGTGTATTCTACTGCTATAGAGTTCTAGAAAGCAGGGTCATGGCCATGTCTCGAAGAATCATTTAAATGCTAGTTGATTTCTCTTTTGTTGGTTCAATATTTTTCTGGCTTGTTTTCTTTTTCGTTCCAGACACTGTATGTCTGTGGTTGAGGGAGGGGCAATGATCAGAAATAACTTCTCACCCAACCATTTCCCCAAAAGTTTTCTCTTAGGATCTTTAATTCCTAATAGCTGATATTTATAAAATATTTTAAGGTTTGCAAGGTAAGTTACCTATTGTGTATCATTTGATTATCTCAACAAATCTGTGACTTTGTAATCCTTTGTCCTTCAGTCTTGTTGGGGTTTTCTTGGCAAAGATACTGGAGGGATTTGACATTTCCTTCTCCAGTTCATTTTTTACAGATGAGAAAACTGAGGCAAAGAGGGTTAAGTGCCTTGCCCTGGGTCACTCAGCTAGTGTCCGAGGCCAAATTTGAAATCAGGAAGATAGTCCCTATCAACTGCACCACCTAGCTGCCCACTTTGTAATAATGCTTTACAGATATTATTATGACCACATTGAAGATGAAGAAACTGAGGCTTAGCTAGTGTCAGAAGAGAGACTTTAATTTTGAGCCCAACTTCTATTACACCATACTTTCTTCCATAAGTTGCCAAATACCTTGAAAATACACTAATTACTCTATTAAAAATGAACTGAAATGTGACAGACACTGCTCTTCTACCTCCTCAGAACTTAGCCCCCACCCCACGCCCAATTGTGCCAAATTCTGCCTAGCTCCTCTCTCCTTAGTCTCTTCCGGTATTCGCCTAACACTTTGGTAACTGTTCCACTCACCATTTAGCTGAAGTAACTTTCCATTCACGGAGTTAAAACCAAAGACTCTATTTCCTGTCCAAATGGAACATTTTCCTTTCTTTATTAGCTGAAAGATTTGTATTCAGCTGCTTGTTTGTTTGTAGGTTTAAAGGTTGAAGGACTTTGTGTTACCCAATCAAAAAAGCCTTATTTTATAGATGGAGAAACTGAGGCTCAGAAAAATTAAGCAATTTGTGCAAGGTCACATTGGTAAGCCAAGCCCTGACCTTGGCTTCTCTGATGGTGAATCCAGAATACTTTCAATGGCACCACACCGTCTCCAGCTTTTGGTAGTCTGTGGAGGAGGTTGCCAACGCAAGTACCATTTTCTGCATGACATGTTTCCTCCAGCTATTGGGGCCTCCATTTCCTCCCATTACCTTATATTTAATCTTATATAGCTTTTATATGCCAATAAATTTACATGTACCCTCCCCCAAAAGAATGTAAGGTCTTTTCAATTTTGTCTTTGTATCTCTAGCCCCTAGTGCCATGCTTGGTACATAGGGTATTGAATAAATGTTTGCTAATGAATGATTGAGTTAATCTTCAATCTGCTTCATGTACCTCACTAATCTTACTGACTGGCTTTCTTATTTTCTTTTTAAAAATTTTCATAGAGGGTAGAAATCTCCCAAGAATAATATAGACAGACACATCTGTAACCATGGGCAGGGTATTTAACCTATCTGAGACTCAGTTTCCTCAGTTTCAATAAACTGGCAATAATAATACTGACATTTGTGCACTTTGTAAGTTTTAAAGTGCCATGTAACTTCAACTAGTGTTACTCTGAAGGAAAAAAACATTTATAACCTCTCCTTAGTGGTATCTTTTTGAATGTGTTGTCTTTTTCATCATTGTTGCTACTTATCTTTTCTGGACCAATCTAGTATGGATGTCAAGAATGTATGATCTAGAAAGATATGTCGTGTAAGAATCCTGTGTTCTATCTATCAATGAAATGGAAATTTTAACCTCTTTTCTATACCTCCTACTCCCATCTTTAGACAGAAAACAAAATCAAAAATAGGGAAATTGGGAGGAGGGGCAGGATCATAGGGGAAAATGGTAAGTTCAGTTTAGGATATGCCCAATTTGAGGTGCCAACTTGACATCCAGGTGGAAATTTTCATTAGGTGGCTGGAGATGTCAATCTGGGAATCATCTGCATAGAAATAATTAAACCCAATGGGACACTGAAATCAACAAGGGAGAGAGTAAAAGGGGCAAATTAACTAAGTAGTATGGGAGGAGTCCTGGGAGTGAAGGGTTCATTCTTGTATTGGAGCCAGATTTTGAATCTGGAAGATGTAGTCCCTCCCTGCTCCCCACGCCCTACCCCTGTTTCCCTTCTCTAGGCCACACTCTCAACTTACACTCAGATTTTGAGGTTAGGTCCCCAGAGGGAAGCTGACATTCTCAGATTCAGATGGTATACTGTGGGTCTGAACCACCTGAAACATGCCTCATGAGCCCCCAGTGTTGAGCCAATGGACACAATTAGCTAAATGAAAAGCATTTATTAAAATGGAATAGTAAGATTATTGTTCTTATAAAACATTCACCCAGTAAGCCTGAGGAGGCACTTTCCTACGAATACACAGCATCCATGGGAACAGTGGGCGAAGATCTTAGAGTACAATGATAGGGAAGCACAAATATAGGCAACACACATGGTCGAATCAACTTACAACTATTTCTATTGGTTCCCAGTATCTTTGGTCTCCTGAAACTTTCTCCTAAGCACAGTGTCTCTGCTGTGCAGGTTGCTTGTCTGGGCTTCCAGAGTCTACTCCTCTCTAGAGCCAAATTCTTGATTTATAAGGCTGCTTCTCCCTTGAATCTATGGCTGTCTCCCCTCCTGCTATCAAGTTTCATTCTCCTTGAAGCTGTTTTCTCTCAAGCCATCTTCTCTCCTTGTCCATGTCTGACTAGAGGGTATCTGGCTCTGGTCCCTCCAATATACCTTGAACACTCTAGAAATGATCGACTCTTCAACTTCTGGAAGGGTTTTCTTCCACTAGATAAGAAAAGTAGCTCTGTTGCTACATGCTATGGCCATTGAGGAAGGAGAATGGAAAATCTTCTCTTGGCTACTACTGCTCTTTGACAGAGGTAGATGGAATATCATCCACATGGCTGCTTCTGGCCTGTACTCTCAGACTCTAACCTCAACGACAAGGGCTGCCTGGTGAGCTATTTAAAGACCCCCAGGGGGGTGTCCAATTTTCAGCCTGAAGGTCCCAAGCTCCTCTCCCAATTCAATTAGAGAAATGTTTTCACTATCATCTTTACAGTTAATTTAACACTTCATTAACTTCCTTACCTTGGACATCTTCCCTTTGCATTCTGTGACATCATCTAGTGGTGGGGAGAGATGTTTCCGAAACTGATTGGTGAAAGACTATCTCCCAATATAGAGAATCGTGATGAAGGTAAACCACAGAGCTCTAAATGGGGGGGGGGGGGCAGGATCTCAAAGCATTTCAGGAAGTTGGGCATAACTTGGTCTGGGACTTGATAGATTTCTTTTTAGTTATTCTTTTAATCATCTTACTTTGCATATGCCTGTATCTATGTCTGTATCTGTCTATATCAGCATCTATGTATATATATATATGTATTTATCCTGAGGTCTATCCTTATCTCCCCCACCCTCATCTCCCCCCACAATTGCCCCCCATCTTCCTCCCCCCAACCCCCCTCCCTTTCTCTTCCTCCTTCTCTTATCTCTCTGTGGGATCTCCTGGTATGGAGACTTTTCCCTCCACCCCCTCCCCCAGGCACAACTTCTCTGTAGTTTACAGCCTTAGAGAGTTACCTGGGACACTGAAAGATTAAATGATGTGAGCTATTATAATAGCTGTGACCTCACAGCTATTAAGTGTCAGAGACAGGACTTGAGCCCAGGTCTTCCTCACTCCAAGGTTAGTCCTCTACCCACCTCTCCATGTTTAATATAATTTTTGCTTTTGTAAGTCACTGGATTATACATGTAGAACTGGGTTCAAATCCTTCCTCAGACACAAGTTCACTGTCTAATCTCAGGCAAGCCATTGAACCCCTCTGAGACTCAGTTTCTCCATCTCTAAGATAATCATCCTTGCAGTACCTACCTCCCAGGGTTGTTGTGAGGACTCGATCAGACAATGAAGGTAAAATACTACATAAGTGTCACTTGCTGTTGTTCTGCAATTAAAAAATTATAATCTGAAGCAAAAATCTTCATTCTTGTTATTGATTTTCCCTCTTGGATTTGATGCATTCCCACCCTCTTAATATTTAATGTTTGTACCATCCAAGGCATAGCACAAGATTGTAGAATGCTAATGCACTGAGAAAACAACCAGGGCTGTTAACCTTCGGTCCATCAAGAGATGATTGGTTCGATTCAATTGGTTCATTTAGAAGAAAAGGCAAAAGCTCCGAGGCTGGCAGTTTGCTCTTCATCTTGGAAAAGAACAACAGGAAATTAGCATTTCCTTATTCAAACCAGAGATCTTATCATCTTAGAGCTGAGGCCAGTTGTAATCCTTGAATCTTTTAATTTTGCAGGTGGGTTTATAAGCCTAATGCAACAGTTGATTTGTAAACAAGAATATCAGTCTTGGAAAATAGCCCCCAGAGGGAGAAGTTTCTAATTCTGTTTCATTTTCATTACTAGGACACCCTTAGCCGTTGATTAGCTCCTGTCAGAGGTCTGCTGTGTGATGGTAGGCACAAATAAATCCAGGGAGAAAAAGGCAACCCAATAGGAAGATTTGGAAGGGAAGAAGAAGGAACCTGGATTTTGAGTAGACCTGCAAGAAGTTAGTAAAGAGAAATAAACATTAAGAAAATGATTACTTCCAACAGTAAAATCTACTAGAGTTGGTTTTTTTTCCTAATAGAGTACATAATAATAATAATACTTAGCATTTGCATAAGACTTTAAGATTTGTAAACTAGATCCTCATGACAACCCTGTGAGGTAGATGTTATTACTGTCTTGATTTTATAGGTGAAGAAATTGAGACTTTGTCCAGTATCACACAGCCTTTTCTAGGTCTGAGCTAAGAGTAGATCTTAGGTCTAACCTGACTCCAAGTCTGACTCATAACCCACTGTACCACTTCATTATAGCAGCCTCATTAAAGAAAATTCTTGCAGACTTTAGAATCCAAGCCCCGCCCTGCATTTTTAATGTTATTTCAGAGTTGGCTGAGGCCTCAGATACCATCTAGCCCAGCCTGTACCTAGAAAGGCTCCTTTTTTGTATCCTCATAGTTTAACATCATGCTTGAGCTGGAGGAAGTGCTCAATTAATACTTGTTAGCTGCCCCACAAATTCCTTTACCTTCTCAAGTCACTGCCCTTGTCATCCTGTCTGGCTGTAGACTTCTGGGGAGAGAGATCCCACTATTTTCCAAGGCAACCCATTTCACTTTCACATTCACAGCTGTAAATGTGAACTTGCTTTTCCTTAGATCAAACAGAAATTTGTCTTTGCAACTTTCACCCATCCCTTTTAATTCTCCCTTTCAGACTACGTACATAGTAGGGCCTTAAGAAATGCTCATTGACTAAGTAGACAATCTAATTCCTCTTCTATAAGATGGCCCTTGACTTAGTCGCTCAATTCCCTCCCCCTGCCCCAATCTTCTTTTCCAAGCTAAATAGCTGTGGCTCATTTTCATTTTTTCCTGTCCTAATGTGGCCTAGTTTTCAGCCCCCTTCTTTACTCTTCTAGGTGTGGTCCAATGTGGCAGAGAACAGTGGCTCTAACCTCCCCACTCCAAGCTCTACCACCTCTTCCTTTTTAGTTGTGAAGTATTTAAGGGGTCTCATATAGATAGAATTCAAGTTCATTTTCCCTTCTCTTGGAGAACAAAGCAGCCAGACTCATGGTGCCTTCTCTTAAAGGTAGGAATCAGAGTCTTCCTTGGAGGGAGGTGGCAAAGATTCCTGAGATATCCATACCGTCCCTTAACTGCTTCTTTATATGTTTAGACTTCCTACATGGATAGACACTTCATACATAGACAATACACACCTTACATATGTAGAAATGTGGGTAGGGCACATAAATGCCCTGGGTTTCATACCCCTTTCAAGATGATCCCTGCCTTGGAGTTACCTCTGATCAATTTGATCAGTGTCCTCCCTGGCAGATAACAATCCATCAGTGTCTCTTTGGCCAGTTCCATTCTTATCCAGGCCTTCTAGAAATCTTCCGTCTAAGTTCTATCTGCTATGGTGGAGGCCTTGGGAGGCCTTCTTCTTGTTCTTTTCCCATTTCATGGGTCCGATACAGCACTCAGGCCATCCATTTGATATCACTCTCTTTATGCAGTTAACCCACTTCTTCCAACCAAACATTCTTTGTTGATAACTTTTAAGGCTATTTCTGTGTGAATCATCCTGAATCTTTTTTTTTTTTTTTGCAGCTTACTTAAACCCACTAGTGACTTTTGAGTCACCTACAATTTTGATTTTTTTGGAGAACATAGTGTTCCATGCTTTAGAGGCATATAGAATCACTTGACACGGATGTTAAAGGAAATTTTGAATGGATAGAAGAAAAAAAATTCCGTGAAAATGCAAATACAAACTATGATGTTTATTACTATTTCTATTTTTAAAAAATTTTATGGGTACTTAATTTATGTAATATGCCCCTTTAGCCCATAGAGGTTGAAAAGCAATCAAAGGAACATTTGGCAGACAAAGGAGTGATAGTGAACTTTGGGAAAGGGTATACCAGACTAGTTGGGGTAAGGTATTGTATCAGATGATACAGTAAGGTGCAAGACAAATGTTAAGTCAGTAAACATCTCATGTCCAAGGCTCTCTGCCAAACACTGGAAATAAAAAAAAGAACAAACAACAAAAACAAAGAAACCAATCTCTGGTCTCAAGGAGCTCATGATCTGATTGGTTGGTTGCCTATAGGGACAACCACAAATAGCAATGCTTAAATGCAAAAAATGACCACTGGCTACAAGAAAAAGAATCATCATTGATCAGATCAGGAGGGGTTCTCAGACTCATTTCTTTTAAATGTTCAGCTAGTCTGGAGAGAGCTCCAGACAGCTGGAGGGGGTAAGAGCTACCGAGACGATCAGTCTCCATCAAGCCACCCACTGGTTGGAATAAGAGACGGGGAGCCCTGTTTGGATGTAATCTTTAATGAGAATGGGTAATGCAGGCAGGAGGATCCAATCTGTGCTGGGAGTGATCTTGGGGAGCTCTCTGAAAGGGGAAAACTGTAGCAGACAAGACCAGAGTTAATTTTGAGTCGCTGAGTTCTTTAGGGTTTTAATTTGGGCTTCCTTATAAGTGAGAGCCTCAGGATGTGCAAAAAGATGTATTTCTCAGGTTTCTGGTAGGTTCTTGAGATGAGAGAAGTATGTTAAGACCCCAAGAAGGTAAGCAAGCCTTCATGCTATAGGCCCCTCAGTGGCACAAGAACTGCTTGATGATGAAGGGTCAGGCCAGGGACTAGTGCAGGCTGGGAAAGGTCTTTCCTCCCCTTCCCAGAATTAGTTTGCCAAAAGAGGGACCCTGGGGTAAAGGAGACAAGTACCTTTTGAAGGCTAATCCCAGCTTCTCTGATGCTAGGGGCCCTTTCTTTTCCCCTACATATTGCCCTCCCTTGTTTCTCCTACTTTTTTTGAAGCCCAGAACCTGGGGTTAAGGTAGAACCAAAGTGAAAGTGGTGTAGATCATTGTTGGGGGAGTGATGAATTGGAGTGGGAGGGCTTCACTTAAAAGAATACCTGGCAAGCACAAATAAAATTCTTTGATCCAGTGACACTACTAGCAGGTCTGTATCCCCAAAAGATTTTTTTAAAAAGGGAAAAGAACCTATTTGTAAAAAAAATATTTATAGCAGTTATTTTATGGTGGCTAAGAATTGGAAACTGAGGGGATGCCTATCCATTGGGGAATGGCTGAACAATCTGTGGTATATGACTGTAATGGAATATCATTATGCTATAAGAAACGATGAGCAGGATGACTTCGGAAAAGACTGGAAAGAATTACATGAACTGATGCAGAATGAAGTAAGCAGAACCAGGAGAACATTGTACATAGTAATAGCAATACTGTACAATGAATAATTGTAAATGACTTAGCTATTCTCAGCAATACAAAGATCCATGACAATCCCAAAGGATTCATGATGAAAAATGCTTATCTGCCTCCAGAGAAAAAAACTTATGGTATCTGAACACAGAATGAAGCTTTCTTCCTTCTTTTCCTTCTTCCCTTTTCTTCCTTCCTTTTTTTCCTTCTTCTCTTCCTTCCTTCCTTCCTTCCTTCCTTCCTTCCTTCCTTCCTTCCTTCCTTCCTTCCTTCCTTCCTTCCTTCCTTCCTTCCTTCCTTCCCTCCTTCTTTCCTTCCACAATGTGACTAATAGGGACATGTTTTACGTGAATACACATATATAACCTATATCAGATTCTCTACCATCTCATGGAGGAGGCAGGGGAGGAAGGGAAGGATGGAATTTGGAACCCAAAGTTTAAAAGAAAAACCAAGCAAATGCTAAAAATTGTTTTTACATGTAATTGGGGGAAAATATTCCTTTAAAAGATTGATCACAAAGCCAAAAAAAAAAAAAAAAGAGAGAAGAATCCTTGCCTTCTTCCCAAGAGGGAGAATGCTTCTCCAGGCCTATGTGATTTCCACTAATTCTTAGCATAGTGAGTGTGCCTCATTGCCATAAAGTGTTAGTACGGGATAGGCAGGGGTGATCTGCACCTGACTATTTGCTGAAGGGCAATAGTTTCCTGGGAATAGTTTCTATGTTCCCCCTCATTCTTGGGACTTTTTTTTTTTTAACCTTCAACCTTTGTCTTTCCAAGTTGCTTCTATTTTCCCTAGCACCGGAGCAGAGGAGGTAGTGATCTTGGAGGCCAGGGTGTAACTTGAAGGACAGAGGATGTCCCTATCCTGCTTACCTGCTTGTCCTGACTAAGGAGACCTGGAAGAGCTATTTTGGGTGGGTCAGAGTTCCAGTGCCCCCTGAGGGAGGCCAAGCAGTCCTGCCCTCTGAGATCTTCTATTCCATGGCTTGTACACTGACAGCATCATCCTTTATGAATGTGGCCTGGATTTGGTATCAGACTAGAACTTTAGTGCACAGGGTGACTAAGGTGATTAAAGAACAGAAAAACAAGAAGAAATAACTTTCTTTGTATCTGGTATGCTGTTGCTCGATGAGAAGCAGATTTAGTTGGAACGGGATAGAGCCTTGTGGCAAATCTTAAGCAAACTCCTGGACAATTTTAAGGGCTTTACAGGTTTATAGCAGCATTCCTTACTATGTGGGTTTCATTTAAAAACTTGTTTCCTTTTTCTTCATACAGGTATATTCCTATTATAAGTCATGATTAGGATGATTTCTTTGGGTATCATCAATGTGTTGGAGGGGGAGAGGATAGGTTTTTCCTAAAAAAAATAATTAAGCAAGATCTGCAAGAGACAAGGGGAAAAGAGTTAAGAAAGGGATATAAGTATCAGAGCGTAAGATACATCCTAAGGTAGAATTAATTGAAATTTGAGTAGTGAAAGGTAGAGTAAAAGTGGGAGAAGGATTCTCCCATTATAGATCGTGCTAGATTTGGGAGTCAGGAAGACCTACGTTTACATCCTGCCTCTGACAATAAGTCAATCAATTAATCAACAGGCGTTTATGAAATGCTTACTGTGTGCCAGGCACTGTGTTAGGGGAGCAGCTAGGTGGCACCATAGTGTCTAGAGCCCTGGGCTTCGAATCAGGAAGACTGATGTTCACGAGTTGAAATTCAGCCTCAGACACTTATAAGATGTATGATCCTGGGCAAATCACTTCATCCTATTTGCATCAGTTCCCTCATCTGTAAAATGAGCTGGAGAAGGAAATGGCAAACCTCTCTACTACCTCTGTCAAGAAAACCCCAAACAGGGTCATGGAGAGTCGGACACAACCGAAACGATTCACAAACAACACTTACTAGTTATGTGACCATGGCTGAGTTTCTTAATTTCTCCAAGCCGTTTCCTTCATCTGTAAAATGGGGATAATATCTATAGTACTTATTCTACATGGTTGTTGGGAGGATCAAACGAATAATATATGTGCAGTGCTAAAGTCAGCAAACTTTAAAGCATTTTATCCATATCGGTTGTTATTCTCTTTCTGAGAGAAGAAAGGAAATGGTGGGAAAGAGACAATCAGCTTGATTACTTTCCAAAGTATATGTGAGGGAGAGGGACTAAGGAGAGCATTGTTAAAATAATAACTTACACTTATGCAATGTTATTGTTTATATAAGTAGCTTTACATACATTAGTTTTGGGATGAGTGAAGGAAGGCAGAGTATGCACCTGAACTTCATATAGGATATTCACTTTGGTTCTGTCTAGGATCACAACTTGATTCACATTCCCTTTTGAATAATAGAGAGAAGTCTTTTTGTCACAGTACCATATCTTTAACATTTTTGTTTTATCCTGTTATATATTTGCTAGTTGTTTCATGTTAGGATGTTAGTCTCTTCATGTGTTTCATTTGTTTCATGTGGTTAGTCCTTCTAATCCCCTTTGGTACAAAGACCATATTCTTTACTTCTGTAATCCCCCATTTCATCACCTTGGGAACAACATTTAACCTCTCTGGCTCTCACTTCCCTCATCTGTAAAATGGAATTCGACTTAATAAAACTATCAAGTCTACTTGAGTGCTCAGTCCTGTGATTCAATGATTACGCAGTGATCAACACGGAATTGCTGTTTGACAAATAATTATTTTGAATTGTAACCCTTTAGGGGAAGTGTCTGTTGGGTATTTTAGGGCCCAGTTATTGATATGTCACTTTATTTCTTGACCCCTTCCATAGTAGGTCTCCTACAACTTTTACAGTATTAGGAATTCATCAAATCTATGTGTTTTGTCTGGCTTCTTTTAAGTTAGGCATAACACATTCTTTGTTGTCTCATACACATACATTTGATATATGCAGATTTCTTTGTTGCTCTATATACATACATTTGATATGTGTAGACTTTGATTTATATAAAATACATTTCTCTATGTAGATAAGTTCATTGATTCAAGGGATTTAAGTACCACCTGCATGCAGAATTCTATGTTTGAATTTAGATTAGATACAGTCTCTGCCCTTGTGAAGTTTATAGTTCAGTAGAAGCAAAAGACAGAAACATAGACAACTACTGTATCATATACAATATCACAGAAAATTGTGAAATGAAGTACTAGGTGAGAAAAGATACATATTGGCTATTATCTCTCTAAGGAGAGAAGGGAGGTTGTGGTGGAGAGGAATTAGGGAACACTCCTTGGAGAAGACAGCATTAGACTTGGACTTTGAAGGATAAATAGTCATTCACTAGCTGAAGGTGAGGTGGGAGACATTTCGAGTCAAGAAAACAGAGAAAACTCTGCATCAAGTTACTGAAAGGTTGTGCTCGGGGGAATGAGTGATGCAATTTGGCTAGAGTGTAGAATGTGAGAAGAAGAGGAATATGAGATAAGGCAGGAGAGCTTTATCAATGAATGTCAGACAAAGACCCTCCCCATTCTTGATGAATTTTTGAAGAATTGAACTTCTTGCTGTCAGGGTAATTTGGGCAGGTCAGAAGGATGATGTTATTACACCTCAGACTTAAACTTTCCATTTGTTTTATTTTCAAAATGAATGAGAGGAACCATAAATTCCATATTCTTTAATCTTCTAAAGGTTTTGAAGATCTAATTTAGATTATTCAATTCCTAGGTGACATTTCTCATCCTGCACCTCCCCAGAATTATCTTGCCCTCTCCTCTGATAATGTCCCCTTGAGGTACTGAGGGGAAATTCTTTTTTTTTTCTCTTTTGCATCTTTGCCACCCTGATTTTGATTTGCAGAGCTAAGAGAGAATAACAGAACCTGCCTTTCTATGCCAGCTGTTAAAAAAAAAATCTCAAACCTGTTTACTTTCGGACAGTAGAGGAAGAAGGGGGCCGGTAGGATGTAAGCTTAGGTTGTATTCTGTGATAAACTTTTAAACTAGGCTGCTCTGCATTTCCCCCCCCCCCCCCTTTTAGGTCATCCCTGTTACTTATACTAAGTCCTCAGGTTTTGGGTTAGTCTTGGGACTGGGAGAGGGAATGTTTGAAAACCTAGAAGACCCTAGGGCCTGAGTAAATGTTCCAAGGAAAACTGGCAGAAGGACACCAAACAAGGGTTATAAAGAAGTATAAAGCACAGATGAGTTGCCATCTGAGGCTTTGGAGCCTGTATCCACGTTGCTGGAGAACGCAGACCCTCTGAAATTTTGATGCATGAGTTTGGGGTTTGTTAGTATCCAACTTCTGATGCAGCCCTTTGGGAGGGCTGTCTAAGCACCTTCCTCCCCAGTGCGGCTGCAGGTTGGGGCTATTGTTTCCTCAGAGTCTTGTCAAATTAGTCCTGGTCTCTTTCCTTCAGGCACAGAATGGGACGCCCTAGATCGAAGGGTATGAGGGGGGATGTTAGAGGGCCGGGGATATCAGGAAAAAGCTATGTGTGCCTGCACGCCCATCCGGAAGGTGGAGGGGAAAGCAGAGGTGGCAGCAGCTGGAGCACACCGCTGGCTGCCCCTGAGGTGCCCGCTCGCTCTGCCCAGCCTCCTCCTAGGAGGTGAGGGGGGAGAGAGAGAGACTTCTTTCTAACTCGTGGGAACCGCCTAGACGCTCCCGGGCGCCAGGCCAGCCTAGGAGCCAGGGTGGGGCGGGACGGGGAGGGGCACGGAGGCGGGGCCCAGCCCCTTCTACTCAGGCAGCTCCCCGCCCTCAGCTGGGCCAAACTTTTTCTCCGGTCCCACTGTTCTCCTCAGTAGACTTACTCCTACTCCTCGTTCTCTCCCCGTCCTCTTCTTCTCTCCTCCACCCGGAGGGCGGGGGGGCACGGGCACACTTACACACACTCACACTCATACATGGGCATGCAGCAGTCCTCGGGCCAGGCTGCGGGCACCCGGGTCCCGGGGTCCGGGACAGGGAACGGAGCGCCCCAAGAAGGGCGGGGGCGAGCGTGAGCGGTGAGTTGGGTGCGGGGTCCAGGAGGGCAGGCAGCTTGTGGTTGAGGTGGACTTGTGAGGGCACGCCGCCCCTTGGTGGACTGGCAAGTGCCCGCAGAGAGCGCCTGCCCGGAAAGGGCTGGGGGTTGCGGGGGAATCCCGCGTTCTCGGCTGAGAAGTTGGGAAACTCTGCTAGGGCGCAGAGGTCCCGTGGCGTGGCAAGATGCAGCATGTGTATATTTCCCCTGGTCAACCCGAGCTGCCCCAAGGCTCCCACTCCTTGCCCCGGGCTCCCACCCCCCGGCTCCTGGAGCTCCCTGTTGGTGGCCAAGGGCGAGGGAGCTGCCCCAGCGCACGAGTGGGGAAGACATACCTATGGAATGCTAGGTTTTAGAGCTGGAACAGTACTTAGAAGGCATCAAGTCCAATTTCTCGATTTTCCAGAGGAGGAAACTGATGCCCAGAGTGTCCCAGGGCTCTCGCTAGCCTTCTTGCCCTCCTGCATGGTGGTTAGGTCAGTAGGTCCCGTGCCCTGTGACCCGCCCTGGGCTCCTCTCTGAGTCTGTAGGCAATTCAGCCATAATTGGTTCTGGGCAGCACGATTTTCAGGAGCCCAGAAAAAAGAGGGAGAGAAGCAAAACGAAAATTGCGGATTATGTTACTCAGGGCGAAAGTGGATAATGTACCTTGTCCTCTGACTCACATTTCCAGGAGCAAAAAGCAGTTGGGACCTAAAGTTCTTTACACAAGGGGAGCTGTACCCTCAGCCTATCCCAGGAAAAGACCAAGACTCCGCCTTTCCTACTTTTCTCATCCTCCTCTTCTCCCAAGTTATTGTCCGCACTCTTAAAACCTTTTCATCCGGACCTGTGATTTCATCAGTGTGGGGGAGATTCTTGGTATGGAAACTCCCTCCCGTGGTAGAGCTTGGTTACTCTGTAACTTCGTCTCAGAGACTTGCAGGGGGCACAGAGAGGTTAAGGACTTGGCTTTGCTCAGGCGGCTAGTATGTATCTGTCTGAGGCGGCCCTGAGCCCCCGTCTATCTGATTCCAAGGTCAACCCTCTACCCACTGCACCACTTAATGCCCAGGGAGAAATTATGAGGAAAGAGATAGGATTCTTTTATACCTCAATTCATCTCAAAGGAGCAGGTGTCATGTCACACCATTCAGTACACAGCTATTAGGGTCTGGATAGTATTTATTATGGTGGTTAGTGCATGGCAACTATGTTCCGGGAACTAAAAGGTTAAAACACTTGCCCAGGGTTGATCGGCCAGCATTAGTCAGAAGCTGCACTTGAACTCAGGCCTTTCTGGCTCCATGGGCCTGCCAAGTTCTCAGTGATATCTTCTTTTATAACATTGCCTTTGAAAATGTCCAAAAATGCTGTTTTTTATTCTATTAACATTACTTTATTGCTGTCCCATGTCCAGGAAAGTAGAACTGGATGAAGTTAGACTCCCTTCCAGCATGTAACTTGAAAAGTGATTGGGAACATTGGAAATGATTTAGTCATATAAAGGTAGTCATTAAAAACCAAGCACATAGTGATTTGTTAGTAAATTTTTAACGCATTTCTACAAAATGTTCCCCCCTATAATTTGTTGGTGTTTCGATATCTCTTCTGTTTCACCTATTGGCAAATGTGTGTGTGTGTGTGTGTGTGTATGTGTATGTGTACATATATAGACTTAAAACTAAGAGCCCATCTTAATCCAGTAATGTTTACTGGCAAAGTAAGGGGTAGGATGGCCCTTATAAGATGTTTTAGTTGCTTGCTTTTATTTAGTGTATAGTAAAAGAATAAAATAACATCTGCCCTAAACACAGCTTGTAAGTAGATTTCCCTCCAACCCTTTCAAAAGTCCTATTGTTCTGGATGCATTATTATTTTTGCCAAGATAGAGCTGACCTACCCAGACTCTCTCCAAACCGATCCCACTGGGATTGAGGGTGCAAATCTGTGAGATAGATATGCTGACAAAGGACCCACATTTGTGGGATTGGAAATGCTGTCTGGTGTGTGTTTGGGGTGGGGGGTGGGGTAGTATTTATGGAACTCTGCAAGTTATTTCTGTGTATGAAGCTCACAGGTCCCTGGAGATACACGGAAGGGCCTTGCCTTTATCAGCCCAATGCTTAACTGGGCCAGTCTTAAAAGATCAGCAATCAGGGCTTACTGGTAATGGCTGTGTGCAAAAGCTACATTGACAGGAGTGTTTGTTGTACCTTGCATCTATCTGTTTATGAAGACATGCTATTACACAGAATTATCCAGCTGCAAAGATAGTATTTATATTGTCACCTAATGAATCACTGGAAACATAGACTATTTTGCCTTTTCCCCTCTCTTTTATGTCTTTTGCATTTCTAACTTTGTGAAACCTCAAGCTAATTATGATGGACTAATCATCTGTTCCAAATCAGACGAATTAAATAAATCCAAGTATAAAGACTGTTTTCTTTTGAATGCGCCTTGCCTATTTTAGGTGGCTGGCTGTCCCAGCAGATAGTTGTTAGTACTAATTTACATACATTTTCTATGAATACAGAATAAAGATCTAACATAACAGGTGTGATTATGCTTTGTGCGTGTTCCATATAATGTGTTGAGGAGGATGACATGCTGGGTTTTTTTTTTCTCTCTTGGTTCTTTAGCATTTGTCTTGAGAGTAGACTGCTATAAGTGTAGGGGATCAGTGTAATTGTCCATTACTCATTCAGCTGCTGTTGAGGTATTGGTTTGAAATGAGTTCTGGGCTAGGATGCATTAGCTGTTGTAGCTTATGTGTGATATGGTGATTAGGCTTAAATATACTTGTACCATCTGTAGGTTTCATGTGCCGGCACAGAGATGGGGACTTATGTGACTTTTTTGTTTTGTTTTTGGTCCTGTTTTATGTAATTGAAAGAAAAATTGTGTGTCTCAGGGTTCCTTTGTGATTTGGAGTGTAGCAAAAGTACTATATTTTCCTAGAACTTTTTAAAATAGATTTTGATTTTAGGAAAACCAGACTTTAGTATAAGCCCCTAATGAAATCATCTGCTTTTCAAAATCATCGGTTTTTCGGTGTTGTGTTTCAGAAGTTGCTTGGTATTATAATCTAAGTCAGTGGGGAATATTGTTGACCACAGATTCTGCTGTTTAAAGGAGACAAATAAAACATTTAGTTTTTTGTCTCTGTACCGAGTCACCATTCTGTAACATCAAGACAATGACAAGAAAATAACAGAAATGATAATTAAAGCACAATAACTGACATGTTTATGGCAATTTAGGAGCTTTCAAAGACCTTTCCATATCTTATCTCATTTGGACCAACCCTCTGTGGTTGGTGCTGTTTTTACTTCAATTTTAGAGCCATTAGTCAAAAAACATTTGTCAAGCCCTACTATGTGTCAGGCACTGGAAATACAAAGAAAAAAATGAAATGATACCAGCCCTCAAGGATTTGATATTTTATCAGGGAAGACAACACATACATGTTTAAGTATGTTTAAAATATATGAAATAACTCAAAGTAATTTTTTGAGGGGGAAAAATTGAGGGAATTGGGAAAAGAGATAGAGACATACAGATGGTAAGTGTCTAAAAGGTGAGGACTACAATCTGGTGGGCAACATGACAATATAGTCCTATCCTAAAGATTTACAAAGTACTTTCCCCTTGATAACCTTGTAGTACAGATGTCACTACACCCATTTTGCAGGAAAGTAAAGTTCTGAGAAGTTACAAGGGACTTACTTGACCATGGTTCCAAGGGTAGTAAATACCTGAGGCAAGCTTTGAACCCAGCACTTCTGACTCAGTGTCCTGTAGGTTGCTGTCTTTTAAGTCTAGCATACCACATGGCCTCATTGATGTAAAGAAACTTACAGAAAAAATAAACTGCACAAATATTTCATGTGTAAGTTCTTAACCCAGGTTCTGGCGAACTTGTCTTTTTTCTTTTTAATGTTTTGATTGCTTTATGTCGATGGAGTTGGTTCCCTTTGTAGTCCCACATATTTTATTTTATACATTTAAAGCCATTATTCCGAGGAATGCGTATGCTTCACCATACTGCAAAGATACAAGGACATTAAAACAAGTTAGAAACCTTTTTTTTAAATGGACCAAAGTACTTAAATTATCTATAAGTATGGAGGAGGGAATGGGAGGGAACAAGCATTTATTATGTACCTTCTATGTGCCAGGCACTGTGTTAAGTCCTTTACAAATATTCTCTTATTTGAGAGGGTGCAAAAACATATTTACACAGTTAAGGATCTGGAGTTAGTGAGAATTGTCATCTTTGAAAAAATCTCCAAGTGTGGAGGATCTTGTGGGGCTAATTGTTTTTCTTGCTAGTTCCCCCTTTCTTGGATGTTGCTTTGTTTACTATCTACTCGTTCATTCCTCCAGCCTCAAGTGTGTCTCTTTTGCTGTGCTGGTTTCATGGTTCTCTGCTTTCTTCACATATAGGAATGGGTGTTGCTCTGGAGACTCTGAAGATATTTGAGATGAGGTTAGCAGACATCAGGCAAATAGCTGGTGGGAAAGGGTCCAGGAGAGGGTGGCTGATAAGGAAGTGCTGATATTGGGTACAGACAACTTTTTCAAGAGGTTTGGCAATGAAGTTCCTTTTTTTAAAAATGTGCTCCTAGTCTTTTTCTACAATATTGGGATATTTCTATGTATGTGATGCCCCCACCCATTCCCCTCCCATATCCACTTGTTTCCAGCAATATTATAGGAGAAATAGATTGGCTCAGCAAGCACTTGTCAAGCCCTTAGCCATGTTCCAGGCACTATGCTAAACTCTGGGGATACAGAAAATGGGTAAAAACACAATTCTTGCCCCCAAAGAGCTTACATTCTAATGGGCAAACAACCTACAGACAGAAGTGGACTTGGTAGAAAGAGGACTTAGGTTCAAATCCCCACTCTGCTACTCACTTCTTACAGGCAAGATGAATTAGGCAGCTAGGTAGAGTGGTGGATATGGTATTGGAGTTGCAGTCAAGAAGATCTGAGTTGGAATCTTTCCTCAGACACTTAGTAGCTGTGTGACCCTGGGCAGGTCACTTAATCTCTGTCTGCCTCAGTTTTATCAGCTGTAAAAGTGGGATGCTTATAGCACCTGCCACTCAAGATTGTTGTGATCCTCAAATAAGATGACATAAATAAAATGCTTTGCAAACCTTAAAATGATATATAAATGTTAGCCATTATTATATACCCTAGCTATTAAAGGAACTCACTTTGGAATCAGAGTACTGGGGTTCAAATGCTGCTTTTGTCACTGTATGACCTTTGGCAAGTCACAACCTCTGTGGACCTTTGTTTCCTTATGATATAGTGGAGGAGAAGGCTGGGATCAAGTCAGAAAGAGCTGGATTTGAATACTGCTTCAGCCATTTAGCTAGATGTATAAGTCATTTAACTTGTCTGTTCCTCAGTTTCTTATCTGTAAAATGAGGGGGTTGGTCTTAATGACCTCTGGGATCTCTTTTAGCTCTGAATCTATGATCCTATGGCTAGATGGCTTCCAAGGGCCTTCCCTTCCTCATAGATGACTCTTCTTTTGGGGCTACCATTTTAAACAGGTCCCTATGCTCTACCTTCAGAATTCTGTTCCTACTCAACTGCTGCATTGCAAGCCCTTCTTCCCATGTGTTGTTTTCTCCAGAATGGAAGCTCTATGAGGGTAGGGACTGTCTTGCTTACTTGTATTTGTATCCTTAGTATAATACCTGGCACATAATAAGCATTTGATAAATTCTCTCTCTCTCTCTCTCTCTCTCTCTCTCTCTCTCTCTCTCTCCCTCCCCCTCTCTCCCCCTCTCTCCCCCCCTCCCTCCCTCCCTCTCCCCCTTTCTCCCCCCATCTATCTATTGTCTATGTAGCATTGTCTCATTCCATATATCTATCATTCTTTCTATCATTCTATTTATCCATCCATCTATGTATCCATCTCCTGTCTATCTGTGATCTTAACTCACATTACTCTCTAGATCTCAGTTTCATCATTTGTAAAATGAAGGAATTGAACCAAATTAGCTCTGAAGGTTCTTTCTAGCCCTAGACAGGTAGATACTGGGGAAGAGATCACAGGATGCAGCTGAGAGAAAGCTGATGTTGAAGGCAGGAAGACCTGACCTGAGTGTAAGTACTGCATACTACCCCTGTAACCACTGGCAAATTTTTGAAGCTCTAAGTGCCTCCAGGCAATTCTCTAGGACTATGAATTGAAGTTGAATTGCTGATTTGTATCAATGGATGCTCCACACGGGGAGTTCCACACATAGCTGAACTCACAGATCTCTGGGGGTAGGGGGTAAGGGTGGGAGTTGGGGAATGGATACTGGGGACATTCAAATGAACTTTCTCTATTCCCTTTCCCTAATCCCCCAAATTTTTCTACATCATAATCTATGCTTTTCCCTCTTAACACAGTAGACAAGGTCTACGCACTGTTCACTAAGGCTAATCCTGTTTTTGTCATTGACCTCAGTCATTCTCTTTTCCCAAGACTTTGCTATTTTCACCCATCTTGATTCTTCCGTATCTGTCCCTCTGATGACTCCTTCCTGTTGCTCAGGTATTTCCAATCCTAAAAACCAAAACCAACCCTTACCCCCATCTCATTTTTCAACCCTCATTTTTCAGATTATCATCTTATTTTTCTCTTCTCCTTCATTGCCAAAGTTCTTTAAAAAGCTTGCTTCATTTGACGTTTCTGCTTTAGGCAGCATGGTACTAGTGGATAGAAATGCCAGGCTTGAAGTCAGAAGATCTGGGTTCAAATCCTGATTCAGATACTTATTTAGCTGTGACATAAGTTCTCAGAGCTTCCTCAGGAAAAAACAAATGAAGGGATTTGAGGATGTACTGTCCAGTGCCTCCTTGTTCTCAAACACAATAACACATTTCCCTACTCTAGGTATTTTCACTGCCTATCCTCTATGTCTGGACCTCTTTCCTTCCTTGTCTCTTGCTCCTGGTTTCCAGAAGCCATTCCCAATCCTCTGTCTTAGTTCCTTCCCTCTGAGATGATCTCCAATTCATTTTATTTCCGTATAGATCTCGTTTGTATATGGTTGTTTAGATGTTGTCTCCACAACAGGAATATGAGCTCTTTGAGAGAAGGGTCTATTTTTTTGCCTTTTTTTATATTCCCAAATCTGGGTTATTATATGCCTGACATACGGTAGGTAGGCTCTGAATAAAAACTTGTTGGCTTGCTTGACCTCTATAAAGTTTTTTCTGCTTCTAAATCTACTGCCATTTCTAAATCTACTACTACTTTTTTT
>CM053626.1:299990604-300040142 GCA_028646595.1 Phalanger gymnotis | reverse complement strand
GAACCCCCTACCTGGGCTGGGCTTAGATCTTCAGCAGGCTCTTCACTCCTGCTCTGATCCTCCACTTAATTCCTCCCACCAGGTGGGCCTGGGGCCAGAAGCAACTGCAGCTGTAGTTCTGTAGCTGCCCTACCTCTGCTGCCCCAGGGGCGGTGGCCAAACTGCAAACTCAGTCCCGCAGCTTTTCCTACTAACCTTCTCTTGTCTTTGCTGTTTGTGGGTTGTGAGGTCTGGTAGATGCCACAGCTCACTAATTCAGGATGCTAGGGCACTCTCTGCTTGGCTCCTGGTCTGGTCAGTCCGCGCTGCGCATGCTGGGAGGAGACTCCGTGCAGCTCCGCTCCCCTCAGCTCCCAACTCCATGCAGGGTAGACCTTACCCAGAGACCATCCAGGCTGTCCTGGGCTGGAGCCCTGCTTCCCTCTGCCACTTTGTGGGTTCTGCAGTTCTAGGATTGGTTCAGAGCCATTTTTTTTAGGTTTTTGGAGGGACTTGGTGGGGAGCTTAGGCCAGTCCCTGCTTTCCAGCCGCCATCTTGGCTCTGCCCCTCTTCAAAATGTTTTTGCCCCTCTACTACTACTTCTAAATTGCTACCACACTCTTCCCTGGACTCCCATGCCTTTACTACTTCACCTTATTGAGACCTCTTTGAAAGGTAACCAGTGATCTCTTAGCCTTGAGTCCAATGGCACCTTCTTAAATCTTCCTCCTCCATGGCCTCGCTGCCACATTTGACAGCGATGACTTACTATGTACTCTCTTTTCCTTTGGCTTTAGATTTACCAAGCTTTCTTGATTGGTTCTCTTCCTATTGTTCCTTCTGTCTCTCTCCTTGTCCCCCTATCCCCCCTCTTCGTTCTCCTTCCCCTCTCCCCTCTTCCTCCTCTCCCCCTTCACCTGCTTCTCTCCCTGGTCCTGTCCCTTAGGCTTTATTGTGGATATTCTTCAAAATTCTGGCCTTGGGCCTCTCCCTTAGTACTCTCATCCACTACCATTCCTCCAACTTGAAAGCCCAGAACTTCAAAATCTGTGTCCTTTCCTGTCCTGTACCTCTGTCTGCCTTCTGGGTATTTCTGCCTGGACATTCTACAGCTGTTGATTTAAAGAGTTGATTAAGTAGAGTTGATTTAAATGTGTGTTTCTCTATTAAGATTTTGGAATTTTTTTCATGCTTTTATTTCTTCATCAGAAAACTGACTATTTATATCCTTTGATCATTTATCAATTGGAGAATGTTATCCTTTAAATTTGAGTTGTTCATCCTTCACTCTCAAAGAGGACCAATGACATCAGGAGGGTGATGTCTTGACTTGCAAGTGAGTTGGATTTAAGTGAGGCAAAGCTATGCAAAGTTATCAGCCTCAGTCTCTCCTGCAGAGTCATAGGAGTCCAGCGGCAAGACATAGGTCAGGATGACCGGCTGTGGCCCCCTGAATTTGACTCACAACCTCAAATTCAGCAGGTTCAAAATGGAGCTTATCTTTCCCCTTAAACTTGATCTGTCTGACCTCATGAGTTCTCTCAGTGGCATAATCCACTCACTGATTTTTCCCTGCATGAAACAGTGGTGTTGTCTTTGATCCTTTCCTCTCACTTCTCACATCTGAGCAGTCAGCATGTCCTTTTCATTCCACGTCTCTATCTCTTACACCCGTCTCCTCTCTTTTTCCACTGCCACCATCCAAGCCCTCATAACCACCTGCCTACCCTATGGCTGCAGCCTCTTAAAAGGTCTCCACCCTTTTGGAGCTGTCCAAAAGTATCAAAGGGGAGCTTCTAGAACTGGTAGTTTCCCCCTCCTTAAAAGTATTCAAAGAGAGGTTGCATGCCTCCTTGGTGGGGTATGTTATGGGGAAAGGGATTCCTTTCAGATAGAGAAACGACTGGATAACTGATGAGGTCCCTCCAACTCTCAGATTCGGTGATTCCCCTCTCTTCTACCTTCAATCCATTTTTTATATCCTGCCAAAAAACTAGCCTTGGTTATCTAACAAATGGTCGTGTCACTTGTTTGCTCAAAGATCCTCAGTGACACTATATTGCCTGCTTAGTAAAGTTGAGCTGTTTTTACCTGGCATTCGAGGCCTTCCTCAATAGAATGTTCCTCTCCAGGCTTCTGCTTCTTCATTTCAGTGACATGGTCCTCCTTGCTCTTCCTCCCACAGACATTCTACCTTCTGACCCCAGGCATTTGCGCTGCTTGTCCCCCATGTCTGCAATTCTCTCCTTCCTCATCTCCATCTCCTGGTTTCCTTGGCTTCCTTCAAGTCCCATCCAAAATCCCACCATCGATAAGAAGCCTTTCCTATCTTCCTTAATGCTAGTGACTTTCTCCTGCTGATTATCTCCAATTTGTCCTCTATATACCTTGTTTTCTACATTGTTATTTGCATATTTGTTTCCCCCATTAGACTGTGAGATTCTTGAGGGCAGGCACTGTTTTTTTTTGACTTTTTGTATTCTCAGCACATAATATGGTGCCTGGCACATAGTGGCACTTAATACATACTTGTTAATTTGACTGGAGGCAGCTAGGTGGCACGGTGATAGAACACAAAGCCTGAACTCAGGAAGATTCATCTTTGTGAGTTCAAATCTGGCCTTAGATACTTCCTATTTGTGTGACCCTGGGTAAGTCACTTAATCATCTCTGCCTCAGTTTCCTCATCTGTAAAATGACCTGGAGAAGAAAATTTAAAAAACCATTCCAGTATCTTGACCCCAAAATGGAGTCAAAAGAGTCAGACTTGATTGAAAAATGACTGAACAAAAACAAAACAATTTGATTTGACTCATGATCCTGTTCTCTGTGCGCTTAAAACAAGCCGAACTGGCCTACTCCATCCCCTGAACACGCCAGTACTTGAAATGTCCTCCTTCCCCCTCTTGGCTTCCTGAATTCACTTGTCTTGTAGTTTAATTAACCATATTTACATAACTGCATTTGTCTCTTCTCCCCACCACTGTGAGCTACATGAGGGCATGTGGACATCTTACCCATACTTTGTTCTTCCTCTAGGATTACTATAGTAGTTGCAACAGTTATAGCATATATTATCTATATCATAAATACATAATAGAATATAAATATAATACACAAATATGTAATATATAAATTAATAATGTAAATTATGTAATGTTAATTTTGTAATAATATATAAATACAAAAATAAATATGACTATTATGTGGAATATAAAATATATATAATAGATATAACATATAGTAGTTATAATAGCTACTTGGTACATGTTTGTGGCATGTGTTGAATTCTCTATTTTGCAGCTGAAGAAACAAACAGCTGTGGCTCAGAGAAACCAAATGGTTTGTCCAAGGTAACCTAGCCATATAAATTCCAGAGTAGGGATTTGAACCCAGATCTTTTGTCTGCAAATCCGGTATTCTTTCATTAAGCCACTTTAAGAGGGGATGTTCTTTGCTGAACTTTGTCTGGTTGGCCAACTTTGGTCTGTTTTGTGAAGTTCTCAAATTCATGGTCTTACAATTATAATAGTTTTCCAAGATCGTTAGACCTATTGGAATTGTAGTCAACCTGAAAAATGTGGCCTTCTCATATTTAATAATGCCCTCTTTTTTCTATTAGCCAATCCCATTTTAAAATCATTCCTTGTGACAAGCTAAGAGAATATTGGTAAAAATCCCTTTATAAAAATTTCTCTTAACTTCCAAATTGCTTTGGCGTAATGGATTTGTTTTTTAAAAATCCTATTATAATGAACCCCATGAGACATTTGTATTATTTTATTCTATTATCAACAAATATTTGTTGAATGCTATATGCCTAACACTGTTAGGAGTAACAGAAAAGCATAATCCCCAGTCAGATTGAGTTTAAAATCTTATTTGGGAAGAAAAAAGACAAAAATGAACTTTTGAGAGACAAGTCAGGTGTGGAGGAGGAGGAAGAGTCCAATATTGTAGGTTTGATGATGGGAATGGATCACTGGTGGAAGAAATTCCATTCCTTGATGATTTTGGTTGTTGTTGTTGTCCAGTTGTTTTAGTTGTGTCCAACTCTTCGTGACTCCATTTGGGATTTTCTTGGCACACATACTGGGGTGGTTTGCAATTTCCTTCTCTGGCTCTTTTTACAGTTGAGGAAACTGAGGCAAACAGGGTTAAGTGACTTGCCCAGGGTCTTCCTGACTTCAGATCTGGTCTCAAAGACATTTACTAGCTGCGTGACCCTGAGTAAGTCACTTAATTCTGTTTGCCTCAGTTTCCTCATCTGTAAAATGAGCAAAGCACTTTTTACAAATTTTTTTTTTTACTGTATTTGATACATGCAACAACCTAGTGAGGTAGGGAATGCAAATATTAATAGATATATTTGACAGATAGGAAAACTGAAGGTCAGAGAGGTTGTGACTTCCCCAAAGTTACATAGTATTGTGTTAGTTCTTGAATACAAATCTGTTAATTCCAAATCCAATGTTCTTTCTAGTACATCATATATGAAATATTACTCAATGGGAAGAATGCTGGATTTGGAGCTGCAGGGTCCAAACCCTAATGCCTGTGACCTTGGGCGAGTTATTAAACTTCTCCAGACCTCAGTTTCCTCATTCATAAAATAAGGAAGTTGGGCTTGATGATCTCTGAGGTCTTTCCAGCCTGAAATATATGCTCTATGATCCTTTGCGGAAGAACTTGGAAAAAAAGAAACCAGAAGTAGGCTTCTCATTCAGTCATAAGCTCCTTGAAGTCAGGGACTGTATTGCCTTGAGATCCCCAGAGTTTAACCCAGTGCCCAGCATATAGTAGGCATTTAATAAATACTTATTGACTGCCTGATCCGACAGCTTCTGTGACATCAGTGTAGTGGAGTAGAAAGAGTGTTATATCTTAGAAGTATTGGTTCTAAGCCTTGAGACCTCACTTGAATGACTTGAACAAATCACTTTCCTCTGATTGGAAGTAACCCCGCTATGTGCATTTGCATACATACCCACGCATGTACACACATGATTCGTACATGAGCATACAGGCATACACATGTACATGCAGACATGATTTGTGTACGTATACACGTGTATATATACCACACATGTATATACCTACACATGTATATATAAACTGTATGTGCACATGTATACAGGCAAAATATGCATGATACACATACATATATATGTATACGAGAGAGAGAGACAGGGAGAAAGGGAGAGAGAGAGAGAGAGAAAGGAAGGAAGGGAGAAGAGAGAGAGAGACACCGAATATCTGTTTTCGAGTATAGATTGGGATGCCTAAGCCACTTCTTTTTATAGGACCATTATAGAAAAAGTAACTTTGATACTGTGCATGTGTATGTGCATGAATTTGCACACGTGTATATGAATATATGTATATAAATCTGCACGTGCGTATCATGCATAGGTACACATATACACACATGTATATATTTATGCATTTTATTTTTCCTTAGGTAGTATGGAATCACTATGAATAGGGAAACAGAGAAATAGCCTCAAAGCCTGTAAGACCTAGATTCAAGTGTTCATTCTCACACCTGTTGTCTGGGTGACCCTAGGCAAGTCACTTAACTACTCCGTGCCCTAGGCAACTTTCTAAGATTATAAATGGAATGGAAGGGGCTGCCTCGAATTGGAAGAATGAGTTTCCCTGCCTGGTTCTTCTTTATGTCAGCGAAATCACAGGTTCACTTAGTCACTGCTTACTCTTCCTATGCTGGGAGTGACTGATTCCAAGTCTGCTTCTTGGGAGTTCCCAATATCCAGGAAATCAGAGGTCCATTCTCTATCCTTGTATCTTGCCTTTTTCTATCTATTTTCCTTCCTCCCTCCTCAGTTGGAAGTTAACCCCTTGAAGACAAGGATTGTCTCTCTTTTCTAGTTTTTAGCTATTAGGTGCTTAATAAATGCTTGTTGACTGATTAATTAAACCTGTTTCTTTATCGACAAGATGAAATGATTGTACTAGATCAAGGTTTCTTACCATGGGGTCTACAGATACATTGGGCAGGTAGGTGACACAGTGAATAGAGTGCTAGGGCTGGAGTCATGAAGACTTATCTCCCTGAGTTCAAATCTGGACTCAGATACTTGCTGTGTGACCCTGGGCAAATCACTTAACCCTGTTTGCCTCAGTTTCCTCATCTATAAAATGAACTGGAGAAGGAAATGGCAAGCTACTCCTCCAGCATCTTTACCAAGAAAACCCCCATTGGGGTCACAAAAAATTGGACACAACTGAACAACAACACAGATACATTTCAAGGGATTTGTGAATGTGCACTGGTAAATATACTGGTTAAAAAAATACATTTTTAGTTTTACTTTGGTTTCCTTTGTAACCCTGTGTATTCCATTTTATGCACTTAAAAACTTCATTCTGAGAAGGAGTCCATAGACTTTATCAGACTGCCAAAGAGGTCCATGATCCAAAAAAGGTTAGGAACCCTGGATTAGATGATTTCTCAATTCCTATTTGTGACCCTGTGAATTTCATCTGCATCTGAGAAGACTGGAACAGCCAAGTTCTATCTATTGTGTAAACCTCATTCGAAACAATTATGTGGTCTCCACTCCCGGTGTTGCAGTACAATGTGATTTGGCAGGAGAAGACTTACGACTTTATGTCCCTACTGATAACTCAGCACACAGGAAATTAGTCATTTGTATTCTGACACAAATTCCATGAATATCTAAACCAATAGAATTAGCAAGGAGAACCCCAGCTTTCTGCTAAACCAGCTTCATTTTCTCACAGGTCACTTGGAATCGAAGCCCTGGAACAATTTACAAAAACTTATCCCATCATTTTGGTTGTCAGGGAGAAAGTGTTTTAGAATCTGTCCACTAGTTCAATTGTTAACGATTAAGGCACAGGATGACTTTTTTTTTAATCTGAATCTGTCCCTTCCAGATATGCAAACTTTTAGGAAGCCAAATTCCATTTGACCAATTTATTTATGATTGGGTAGAATTTTATTTGTCCACTTTTAGTTTTGTTCACAGCTCAATAGAATGTGAACTTAACTTTTTACTAAAGAGAGTCCTGGTTCAGCAGTGTTACCCTGGGCAGGTCACATAACCTGAATATCAGTTTCCTAATCTCTCAAGTGTAGTTTGAAATGCCTGTATTATTCCTTCCTCTGTGGATTGTTATGGAGAAAGTAGCTTTAATACTTTGCCTGTCAGTCAATTAGCATTTGTTGTATAGTAGGAACTATGCTAAATGCTAGGGATATAAAAAGAGGCAAACCCTACCCCTGAAACCCCCAAACCAAACCAAAACAGAGTCCCTATTTTTGTTGAGTTCCCAGTCTCAGTCTCCCAGAAACTGAGTTTCTTTAGCTGTATAATGAGGAGATTAGAATACGTTGGCCCCTGAAATCTCTTACTGTTCTCCAGCTATGATCCTGTGAGTCTAACTGGGTGACCCACAGCTAGTGACTTAACCCCTTCCACCTCTCCCAGCCTCAGATTTCTTTCATAAAATAGGCATAATGCTACCTGCCCTTCTTACTTCATAAGGTGATTGTGGGGATCAAATGAAATAATGTATGGTACAATGGAAAGAGTCCTGAATTTGAAGCCAGAGGGTCTGGATGCAAATCCTAAGTCACTTAAACTCTTTGGGTCTTGATTTCCTTATCTGTAAAATGAGGGAGTTAGACTGGAGGGCTTTTCAGGTCTCTTCCAGCTCAAAATCTATGATCCTACAATTTTATGTGCGTGTACCTCATGGAACGACATGCCTTTGGCAAACCAGAGTGTCCCGAGGTGAATGACTACTAGCATGGTCAAAGGATTCAAGATGATGTCTCACAAGGATCATTGAATGAAGGAGTTGGGAATGTTTTTCAGCTATAGAACAGAAGACTTGGCAGTGGGGTGGGATCAACAGTAATCTTCAGTATTTGAAGGGTCATAGGTTTAGACCTAGGAGAGACTTTAGAGACCAGCTGGTCCCACCTCAAATTTTTACAAATGGAGGACACTGAAGCACGGTGACTTGCAAGTGACAGACCAGAGATTCAAATCCAGGTCTTTTGACTCTGCGTCTAGCGTTCTTTCCATGCTATCGCCAGGGGTCGTCATAGGGAACAGGGATTTATTTGCTCTGCTTGGCTCCCAGAGGCAGAAGCTCAATTACTTTTTAGAAGGTGCAGCAAGGCAGATTTAGACTAGACATAAGGAAAACATTTTGAGCTCTCCAAAAATGGAATGAGTTGCTTTAGGGGAGAGCGCCTTCTATTGCTGGATGTGTTTAAGTGGAGGTAGGATGACCACTGAATGGGTACATTGTGAGTAGGATTCATGATTTGGGTATAGGTTGGTCTAGATGACCTTTTTACCTCTGAAATTCTATGATTCTGTACACTATGAGACATGGTTGTTAAGGTATTACTTTAAGCTATAGCTTAAAAAAAGTGGTCTGGATAATATATAACTGTAGTGGACTATAATTTTAACTTTAAATACTAGAGGGTGTTTATTTTGTCATTGCATGAACTGGTGAGGCCTTTTCTGTGCTAATTATACTTGGTATGTGATTCCTAAGCAATCTTCACCTGGAGGTCCCACTGGCCTCAACATGTAAAAACTCAAAACTCAACGTGTAAAAAAAAAAAAGTCATCATCTCCTCATTTCCTGCATTTTCCTTTTCCTTCTGACTTTCTTGTCTCTGATGGGCCCACCATTTTCCTAATTAGAGGGTCACAGACAGATTAAGAGCTGAAAGGGGTCTCAGACGTCATTTACTGGAAATGTCTCATTTTTCAGTTGTGGAAATGGAGGCACAGAAAGAGTACTCAAGATTATGACTATTAATAAGTATCAGAGGAGGGGAGATTTGTATTCAGGTTCTCCCATCCCAAACTTGGCATTCTTTCTACTCTGTCATACTGCTTTAGGCAATTGGCTCCATCTAGGAGGGAAGAATGTAGGGAGAGAGATAGAGACAGAGTCTCTGCCAAACTTCTGCCCCTCTTGTTTCTGGTGCTGTTGCCTGGGCATGAGGAGAACAAACCCATGCTGCCACACATGAGTAGGGGTGTATTTCCCTGCCAAATACAGCCTTACTTGTGACTTTTTGTTTCTTTCAATGGTACTAGGCTTCAAGCTCCATCTTTGATTTCACACTTCTGTCTCCTATCCCCCACACTTCCACACATAGTCATGCAAGTACTTTGAGAACAAGCAAAGATTGGGTCATTTTAAAATTTTTGTATCCCCAGCACCTAGCACAGTGTAGATGGAGCACAAATTGGATGCTTGTTGATTGGTTCATCAAGTCATATCATTCAGGCATCTGTGACTCTTCCCTCTCTTATATAACCCATGTCCTGTAAATTACCAAGTCCTGTAGATATTCCCCACCCCACCCCCAAGTCCCTTGTATCTGTCTTTAGCCTTCTACTCTTCCTTCTACCACTTAACTCTCTGGCCTCCAATGTTTACTACCTGTCTGACCTGGGGCAAGTCAATTGACAGGACCACAGATTCAGAATAGGAGAATTGGAAGGGACCCAACTGGCCATCCAGTACAACCCATACGTGAAGAAATCCCTAGTCAAACCTAGCAAGTAGCTGTCTGGTCTCTGCTTAAAGACCTCAAAGGAAGGGAAACTCGGTACCACTGGAGGCAGCTCATTCCACTTTTGGACAGGTCTAATTTCATCCCTTTGAAAGGTCCCCCCATCACTGCCGGTTCTCCTCACTGCCACCAAACAGAACATATTTCGTCCTTCATCCACACGCCAGTCCTTCAGATACTTAAAGAAGACTGAATCTTTTGTTCTCCAGTTACCCGTTCCCATTCCCTTCAGCTGACCCAGGCACCAGCCTGATTACGTCCTCTGGACACTCTACGGCTTATCGATGTCCTCCTTACACTGCGGTATCAAGACCTAAACTCAGCACTTTAGACATGGTCTGACCAGTGCGAAAGGAGTAGGGCCTCCCTCTTGGAGAATATGCCTCTCTTAATGGAGCCAAATATCAAATTATACCTTTCATGACTGCCCGTCATAGTGTTAATACGCTGAACTTCCAGTTGATTAAAATCCCCAAGTATTTTTTTTTTTTCAGGGCAGCTGCTGTCTGCCCAGGCTTCTCCTACCTTATTGCTTGAAAAGTTGATTTTGTTTTTTGTGCCCCAGAACAACTCTGCCCTCTCCGAGTCTTAGTTTCTTCTTCTACTGCAGAATGAGCAGGTTGGATTGTTTTGATGGCCTCTAAGAGCCCTTCCAACTGTGAAGCTATCTAAATTCAGACTCTTCCTGTAATAATTTTAACAGCCTTCTACCTGGTTGGCATGCCTACTGAGTCACCCCACTCCAACCCATTCTTCATACTGATGATCGAATCTGTCTTATTACTGCACAGTTGTGTCATAAGACTTCCTAATGTACTCCTCTGATTATCTTAATCCCCCACTCAAAAACCTTCAGTGACTCCCCAGTGCCTGCTGAATTAAATATGAGCTCTTTAACCTGACACTTGAGACCCTTTACCATCTGGCTTTTCCATAATCCTTCCTCTGTCCTCTTCTCATACAATTTCCATTCACCTATTCAATATACTATCCAAACTAGACTTAATCGGCATTCCCTAATCTCTTTTCACTTCTGTGTTTTTGCTTGTTTTTTCCCTTGACTAGAGAATCACAAAGATCCCTTTCCAGCCCTAAATCTATGGTGCAATGAACTTTCAGGCTTGGCGTGGGCTTCCTTCCCATAGCTGCTTAGGAAAATTTGTCCCTAAAAAATAATGTGGATTTTATTCTTTACTTTTTTATATATAGCCTACTCCTCTATCATCCCCTTTTCCTGTTCCTAGACATTCATCACTTATAACAAAGAATATTCCTTCATTTAAGGTCTCACTCAGGTGCAGCCTTCTTCCTCATTCTCCCCACCTGGATGTGAGCTCCCTCTCCTCCAATTTCTTTTTACTTTGTCTAATCTTTATCAAATGATTTGTGTATGACCCTTGTTTTCCCTTTTAGACATTGTGAGTTTGTTGAGTAGACTTATTGGATTTCAGTTTTGTGTCCCAAGGGCTAAGCTCAGGGTTCTTGACTAGACAACCCAACCCACTTGGTTGAGGGTTGGGGGAGAAAATATAGCTGATATATGTAGTGAACATATTTTTTGACCCCAAAGCCTGGGGAAATGGTATAATAAAAGATATTACTCTTACAAAATTTTGTAAAAATAAAATTTTTTCTCCTTTTTCTCCTTCTGCTCCTCTTCCTCCTCTTCCTCTTCCTCCTCCTTCTTCTCCTCTTCCTTCTTCTCCTCCCCTTTCCCCTGCCCCTCTGAGAAAATCCAGGACATAAGATCACAGTGCTGGTAGTTCATCTTTGTGCAAATGTCTAATTTTAATTATGACTTCCTTTTTCTGATGGAATCGTCTTTCCTTGGCTGTAGGCCATTCTGGAAATCTGAAGGCCAGTAGAGAATACTGGGAGTAGGAATGGACTTTAGTTGCATCTAATTCAAACTCATGCCCAGTTCATGAATCCCTTGTCCAACTTCTAGCCTCTGCTTGACCACTTCTAGAGATAGGTCACTTAGTAATTATGAAGGCAGCCCATTATGCTTTTGCACACCAATAAATGTTCAGAAATTCATCCCTGTTTCTCAGTGAAATCTGTCTCACTGTAATTTCTACCCTTTGGGCTTAGTCTTTCTCCCTCCTCCCTAGATGTGCCAGGAATAAGGAGATTGTTTCACATTAAATCTTTCTACTTTATTGACTTGAGTCTGCATTCAGTGTTCCTGGGATGCTAACTTTATCAGGTCACCTGGTAATTGATTACCTTTCTTCTTATCTTGGGAAATGTCTCTCACTTATGCTTTAATGATAAATGGCATTTATATAGCTTCCAAAGTGTGTTGTTTCTTGCAACATGTGCTAATCTCTTGCAGTCTCCTAATAGCCTTGGGAGGTAGGGAGTGGTCCAGACCTGTGACTTCATCAGGGTAGGGAAGTCTCCCTAACTGGTCAACAACCCAAATGTAACTTACTGTCTTTGAGAATTACCTGGGAGCATTTCTCAGTTAAGAGACTTGTCCACGGTCATGGGGACATTATCAGTGGGAGGCAATAGAGGTCTTTCTGCTACCAAAAGGCATTTCCTTTCATCCGTGATGCCCCTATGGCTAGGTACTAGAGGCATTATTATTTGTTCTGTGATGATGAAAGCAAGGCTCAAAGGGTTGGGTTAAGTGACTTGCCCACAGTCACATGGCTCTTATGCTCATTGATTCAAAGCTGAGAGCAGCCTTGCAGATCATCTGGTTCAACCCTCATTTGGCAGGTCAGGAAACTAAGATAATTGAGACTCAGGTTTAAGTGACTCATCTGTGATTATACACCCAGTGTAGTGAGAAAGGCAGGATCTGAGCCAGTCTTCCTAATTCCGAGCCCAGCATTCTCTCCATGAAACCATGTTGCCTGCTTCTTGGAGTCTTTCATATAGGTGGGAACCGATGATAAGGTCATTGATGTTGGCTAGAAGGGAACTTAGATGACATCTAGTCCACCCCCCCCCCCAATTTTGCAGATGAGGGAACTGAGGCATAGGGAAGTGAGGAGACTTTCTGGGGCTGTAATCCTGGTTTCTCAGCTCCCAGGTCTGTCTTCTTTCGATCACACCCCACTGCCTGCCTCTGCAGGTGATTAGTCTCCAAAGGAGCAGTGAGCTGTGCCCTTCTCAGCCTCCAGGGTCGATCAGAGTAGTTACTTTCCACCACAGGTGGGGCATTTTGGAGACCAATTTTCCTCCCCAGAAGACAGGACCATTGTTTTCAGCATTGACTCGAACCCACAGGAACACTAAACTCAACTGTGATGTGGTCTGATTTTTTTTTAAAGCAACAAAGCACAAAAGAGTCACTTCCAATCACTGTTTACCTGAGGCTGTTAATAATGGCAGCTTGCCATGGGGGAAATTATTTTCGGGAAAATTATGTGGAGAGTAAAAAAATCTTCTTTCTCAAAACTGGGACGGGGAGGATGCGTGGAGTAGAATGTGCTGACAAGCCCATCACTTCTACCAGAATCAGTACCACTCTAAGTAAGGTACTTTCCTGTATGAATGAATCAATGAATGAACGCTAAAACTTGGAGAGTTTACTATGTGCCAGGCATTGTGCTAAGGGCTGGAGAAACAAATGCAAATGGAAGACAGTCCCAGCCCTCAAGGAGCTTTTGTTTTGAGGAAGACTACACATTTAGTGGAGTGGCAGCCAAGGGAGAGATTTTTGGTCCAGTGCAGTAGTTCTTTGCCTTTTTTTTTTATATCCTGGATCCCTTTGTCAGTTTGGTGTGGACCTTTTCTCAGAATAACATGATAAAGATGGACATGATGGTACAAGCCTGCAATCTGGGAAGGCTGAGGCTGATAGATTGCTTGAACTTGGGAGTTCTGTGCTTTGGTAGGGTTAAAGGTGATTGGCTATCTACGCTAAGTCTAGCACCAATATGGCAAACCCCTGGGACTGGGAGGGTCGATAGGCTGTGTAAGGAGGACTGACCCTGCCCAGGTCAGACCTGGAGCAGGTCAAGGCTTCCATGCAGATCAGTAGTAGAATCTGCCTGTCAGTGACCACTGGGCGAGATAGAGAAATCAGTCTTTAAACAACAACAACAACAACAAAAAAAAAAGAAATGAATAAAATACATAGCACCACAAAGGAAATAAATTATATCGAGAAATATTTACCAACACACGCACACACACACACACATATGTGTATATATATGTATATATGTATTTAAAGTTCATGGACTCCAGGTTCAGAACTTTTATTTCAACAAGATGATTGATTATAGGGAAATAGTTGATTTGTTTGCAGAGCCAGGAAAAGAGATTGGAAAGGGGTGGTGATGAGTTAATATTTGTAAAGTGCTTTGCACATCTTAGAGTGCCTTAATGTTAGCTGTTGTTGTGGTGGTGATGGGTCTTGCTGTGCAACAACTGGGCAGATGGCAAGGTGGCCTGGGTAGATGACTGGATGGAATGTGAAGCATGGGCCATCAGTCCGTAAATACTTATTAAGTGCTTGCTGTATTCCAGGTACTGCACTAAAAGCTAAGTCTGGTATAGGGCTGATTAGATGAAGTGGGCTAGGAGAGTGTATCAACAATCTGGCTAGCCGCTGCTGTGAGGGCATAAACCAACAACAACAGCTCATAGAATGCTGCAAGCCCAGGTCCTTTTCATCTGCTTCACCAAGGAAAGCAATGTTAAGGGGTTAACAATCTTACTTTATTCCAGCATACAAATGTCAATTACTTAGTTCAGGGGAAAAAGCCAGCACCCTGAATTACAGATCAAATACAATTCCCTAGTTAACACCATCTGAGTGTACAGCCGGGGAGCTCATTATAACAGCTGACCCAGAGTCATGAGCCACCTTCGCCGTGGCTCAGAGAGAGAGCACTAACCTCTGAGCTTATGTATCCTGTTCAGAGCCTTGACCTCACCCAGGCTGGGTGTGGAGAAGTGCCTCACCCCCAATATCACATCAGATACAAATCAATGGCTCCCAATTGTCTCAGTGCTGAGAAATACAAAACCGTCCCACTTTATCTGCCCCATTCAAACAAAGGCCAGAATCATTAAAGGTCAACAGCAAAAAGTCCCACCTTAATTACTATTACAGAAAGTTTATACTTACTCCCCAATCAATGCACCTTAAACCCAGAGTTGTGCACCAAAACAGAGTGAGATAACTTTCCCAGGACATGGGGCATGATTTCTGGAGGTCCATTCCTAAGAGTTCTCAGTCTTCCATAGTAGGATAGTAGGTGTTTAGTAATGAACACTTGTTGAATTAGTTTGAATTCCTTGGGGTTAGGGAAATGAAACATTCCAGGAATCCCTGGTTTCATCAGCACTGGGTCTCTCTCCACAGATTCAAATCACAACCTACTTCATGACTTGGTTGATGGTCTTCCCAAGTTGCCATGACTAACTCATTTGAGAAATCATTGAGGATCCAGTGGAGGCAGTGTAGTTCAGTAGAAAGAGGACTGGCTCCAGAGTCAAGAGTCTTGGGTTCATATCCCATTTCTTGATATTTACTACCCCTATGACCACAAACAAGTCACTTAACTCTCCTGGGCCTTGGTTTTTTTCACTGGGAGTTGAGGGGGTCAGCCTAGATGGTCTCTGAGCCCAGATCTGAATGCCTTCTCCAGCTGCCCTTCCCCCTCCCCCCGCCCCAGAATATTGTCCCTCCTCATCTGTCACTCCCGGCTTCCTTCAAGTCTCAGCTAAAATCGCACCTTCTATGAGAAGTCTTTCTTCCTTAATCTTGGTGCCTTCCATTTCATACTACTCCCACTTACCTTGTCTTTATCTTGTTTGTCCATAGTTGTTGGTGTATTAGACTACAAGCAGTGAAGAGGCAGAACTATCTTTTGCATTTCTTTATATCCCTGGTGCTTAGCACAGTGCTTGGCACATAGTAGGTTCGCTGACCACTGACTTGCATATGAAACACTTTGTGAACCTTGAATTGATACATATATGTAATCTCTTCCTATGACGAGCAACTTGGTGTAGTAGAGTGAGTACTCGACCAAAGGTTTGAAAGCTCTGAGTTTAGCTCTTTTCTCCAAAGGGGCATGTGACTAGTGAGAACTTAATGTCTGAGCCTCATTTTCCACATGTATAGAATGGGGCCAGTAGTACCTACCTCAGAGAGTTATTGGGAGGGTCAAATGAAATAATCCATGTAAAGCATTAGATAAATGGGGTCTATGGAGTGGTTGCCTTCACCAGTGGAGAGTCCATGGCTAGGCCCATAGTTGGTGTCTTTCCAGCCTTGTTAGGTCTCATGAGAGCTGCTTTTTCTCTGCCCTGCCCTCTAAGAGGCCATGGTCATTTCCACACCCAAAGAAGGCTTCCAAGAGGTATGGTGGTGTGGTTTATAGTGTACTGGGTCTTGAACTAGGAAGCTGTGAGTCCAGATCCCACCTCTCAGGCTTCTCTCCTGTGTGATCACAAGCAAATCATTGAACTGCAACAAGCTTCAGTCCCCTGTCTGTAAAAAGAGAAGAATGCCTTGACCTTTCTCACAGAGTTGCTATGAGTATATATGAGATAATGTACAAAAAAGTATTTTTTAAACCTTAAAGCATTATATAAGTACATAAGTATTAGGGAAAACTGAAACGAATTTTAAAACAAACCAAAATCAAACACTTTTTGACAGTTATGAATCTTTTATGGAAATAAAATCTGATTTTTCTTTCTTTCTTTTTTTTTCAGGAGGGGGATGGGTATCTTTGGCAATGAATAAAAACTGTAATGTTTAGTTCAAACAGAATGTTCTTTTAGATAAAGTTTCTCTGGTCATGGAGGGGAGCATTTCTTTTCTCCCTGAGCTCACACACTACCTAACTTAGTCATTCTTTGGAATTCAGTGGAAAGACTTTTTCAGAGCTCAATAAAACCCCAGAGGCACAGTCACACGACAGATGTCTAAAGGTTACTTAGTAGACAGTGCTGCAGAAATACGACCCACAGTCTGCCTACATCGTGTGGAAGTGACATCCAATTTTAAACATGTTGGTGCGTCTTTCCTCTGAAGGAAGTCAAAGAATGAAGAATACCATTCATTCACCACCAAAGAAGTAGGGAATATTACAGTCTCATAAGCAATAAAGGAAATAGGATTTATATGCTTATTTCCCCTTTTTACTGGAGGCAAAGGAGGGCATGTGCATGTAAAAGGCACCCTTGCTACATCTGGGCAAAATTAACCAGAAAATTGTCAGAAGGTCTAATACCTTTTTATCACCTGTTTTCTATATGTTTTCTAGCTTCATAGTATGGTTAGAGAGAGAGGCAGTTTGGGACAATGGATAGAGACCTGGCCTTAGCATCAGGAAGAATTAGGTTCAGGTCTTCCGTTTGAAACCTTATATTGTCTGTGTGACCACAGACCAATTATTTGACTTCTCAGTGTTCTGGGCAGCTATTAAAGATTCTAAGTTATGGATATCTTGGTCTTCATCAGGGGTAGGATTTTTCACACTGATGGGAAAGAGGGGCAGTATGGCAGAAATCCCATTTTGGGACCAAAAGTAAAACTGTGGATAAAGACATTCTTTAATAAACTCAGTAACATCTAGGGGACAATGCATTTGCTTATAATTCTTAAACATTTCTTGGGATTTAAGCAGTGGCACACAGACTGTTACTTTTTGCACATCTTCCCAGTCTTTATGGAAAAAAAGACATTTTACATGGGTAGCTCATGTCCATGGTAAGATTTTATTGAATGTGGCTGAAGAATTCATCAGCTATTAAACCCTCAGGGAGGCAGTATGGCTGCTGTAAAAAGTCACATCTGGCTCTCATTAACAGACATGTTTCCACCAGCAAAGGCTTCCATTCTACTAGTGAAAGATGAAGAAAATATTTACTCTTCCTTTTTATATTAAGACTCTTTGAGACCTTTTTTTTAAAGTTCAGCCAAATTTGGTTTGTTTATGGGTGATTCAAAGAGCAGTGTGTGGGTGTAAGTTGTGTATCACCAACATCGTGTCTATGAGAAATAGCGTAAGAAATATGAAAGGGAGGACATGAGAGAAGAAAAGGAGGTGGGTTGGTCATGTAGCAAAGGTGAGAGATAATCATAGATGGGCATCCTGAAGCCTGCATTGCTATCCATACGGCCCCCAATGTGTTGGGTGGATCATCTATGGAAGACTTAGGGAAAGACGTGGGGAGAATCATTCAGGATGAGAAGGTGTGGAGGGGTTGCCTTCTGTCCTGGTGGAAGGCATCTCTGCACAAATGAGGTCAAAGATCTGCTGAGGGATGGAAAATGGAATCCAGTTTTGAGATTCTACTAACCTTTTGTTTTCTTCCTTCTGTACTTACCATCACACCATTTTTTTTGTCTTTCATCAACAAGTCCATATTCTCTAGTAATGGGACCAAAGCCTGTTGGTCTGCCAGGGAAGCCCTGTTAGCCCACAGTGAAAAAAGAGCAAGTTGGGGTTAGGGTTATAGGATTATAGGATCCTTTTAGGAGCCTAAATGTATCCATTATAGGATACATATAAGACTCAACTATCTAGTCTGCTGCAAATTACAGAATCTAACTTTTTAAGGAAGGGTCTTGCTTCTTAGGAATCAGAAGTTAATTTGCTTCTTACTGTGCTCAGAGTAATAAATGACACCCCCTCCCCCCCAATAAATGTTAGCTTTATACAAAAGCAATAGAAATTTTGAGTATTCTGTCAAACTTAGAAGCCAGTATGGAAAGTGCCCTGGTTTTAGACAAAGTCAAAGAATCTGAGTACACCTTCCACCCTTGTCATTTACCACCTGGATGACCTCTGATAATTTACTTACTTTTTCTGTGCCTCAGTTTCATCATCTTTTAAATGAGAAGCTTGTACCAAAGTCCCTTCTGGCCCTAAATAAATGGTTCTATCATCCCATTTATCTATAATGAGGGAAAATTTATTTAGCATTTTAATGTTATAACACCCATTTCAATTAAACCACATCTCCGTTTTTTTTGTTTTACTACCAGCAAAGATTAAAATTTAGAATCCTTTTTGAAATTTGTGTGTGTGATTAATGAATTGATCTTAGCATTTTAAAATGTTTCATATGGTCAATAATCCCTTTGTGCCCTCCACCCCCAAACCATTTTTCTATTTACAAAGGTACCTTGTGGTCACTAGTTCTCTGAGGAAGTGAATGTTATGAGTGGTCCTCTAAAGATAACCTTTCATATAACTGTGGTTGGGCCACACACAAGCAAATACTCTTCAGGATAGTAAATCTCAAGAGGTCATTGCTCATGCTGACAGCCTTGTGTCAGATCACATCCCTGGACTCAGAAATCAGCTGTTGTGGTTCATGATTACATGAATGAAATTCAGCTTGGGGCAGTGGTGAGGGAGCCAGCCTCAGAGTTCAGAAGTCATGCCTTTCTCACATGCTGGTTGTGTGATCCTGGGCAGGTCACATAAGATCTCAATTCTCTAAAGCAGTGGTGTCAAATTCAAATAGAAATGGGTCTCTGTGGGCTCAAGTTGACTTAAAAACCACAAGGTAACATTATCTGTATTTTTATTGTATATTTATTTTATGAAACATTTCCCAATTAATCCGGATTGGCTGGCAGAAAAGGCACTGGTCTGCATTGCTGAAAGTGGTTTTCCTCATCAGGAGTCTCCTATAGAAATTCGAAGGATTGGTCCAAAATACAAGATGTCCCAAAAGTCCCAAAAGTGCAGTTTTTCTGTTCTTGAAAACTTAAAATTTCACATGTAATGAGACTTCTAGGACACTCTGTCTACCTACAGATCTAGACCAGTTCATTTATCTTTTCTTCCCTCCTATTGATCTACTTTGCTTTCGCTTCTCCTTTCCTTTCTTTGCTTTTGATTCTCTCATCCTTTCTCCATTTTCTTTCTTCTTGTCTTCCTTCTTTCCCAAGAGGCAGTGCGATGCTCTAAGGACCTAAATGCAGAGAACCTGAGTTCACAACCCATCCTTGCCACTTGCTTGATGTGGACAAGTCACTTGACTTTTTGGGTCCCTTTGGCTCATTTCTAAGAGAAGAAGGGGACTGAACTCAAGGACTTTGAAGCCCTCTTCCAGCTTTAATGTAGGTATGGGCTTTCTTTTTCCTTGTCCCATTCATCTTTCTTTTCCCCTTCCTTCTTTTTTCATTAGCTTAGTCTAGCAAAGTCCTCCACTCCCTTCCTTGTCTCCATGACACACAAACTCACCATTTTGTTTGGAGTCACCGAGGGTGGGAGTGGGGAAGAGAAGTCAGGGAAAGACAAAAGGCAACCTACCCTTTTTATTCCAGTCCTTGGAATGTAGTATTAATAACAATAACAATGGCTGGCATTTTTATAGTACCTACATGTGCCAGGCACTGTGCTAAGAGATTTACAAATGTGATCTCATTTGATTTTCATAACAACCCTGGGACGTAGGTCCTATTGTTATCCCCATTTTACAGTTGAGGAAACTAAGGCAAATAGAAGCTTATTTGCCCAAGGTTGCATGGCTAGTAAGGGTCTGAGGTTAGTTTTATACTCAGATGTTCCTGATTTGAGGGCCAGTGCTCTATCCACCGTGCCACCAGCTGACTCAATGTCACAGGAAGTTTAGACCTTCTGGATGAAAAGGGAAATCCCATCTATGTTAATATATATATATATTAATATATATATAATACATTTTATATATATATATGTATATGAAACCTAGCAGATAGCAAAGCCTTGCTGACTTCTGATCTATGGAAAGGAAAACAGAGCTATAAAGCATTTGCTCCATTTTCCTTTGCTGATTCTTTCTTCCTCCCATTATCTTACATATGTTTTCACCCTCCTCTCCCTTACTTTCCTCTCCTTCCTCCTTTTCCTTTCCATTTCCCTCCTTCTCACCCTCGTATTCACCCTTTCTCTTTTCTTCCTTTCATCACCCCTCACTCTCTTCTCCTTTCTCCCTTTCCTCCTCTCTCTCTCCTCTTCTCCCCTTTCTCTATCCTTCTTTCTCTGATCCCCTTCTTTCCCTCCTACTCTCCCTTTCTCACCCTTTTCCCTTCCTTTCTCACCTTCCCCCTCCTCTTCTCTTTTCTCTTCTCCCTTCTCCATTCTTTCTCTGATCTTCTTCCTTCTTACTCTCCTTTCTTCTTTTCCTTCTTTTTTTCTTGGCTTCTCTTCTCTTTCAGCTCCTTTTTGTGTATTATCTTCCCCTGTTAGAATGTAAGCTCTTTGAGGGCAGGCATTCTATCTCTTTTTGCTTCCCTTTGGAGAGTGCTTGGCACATAGTCAAGGGATCTAGGAAGATACCACAGTGATGCCTCAGTTGGCTTTGGAGCGGGAGGCATTGCTGTGATGTCTTCCTGGATCCCTTGCTTCTTGAACCTCTCTTGACATTGTTTCCTTGAGGTCAGGACAAGGGAATAAACAGCAATTAAGAGTTGACTATGTCCCAAACCCTCTGGGAAGATGCTGAAGAGAGGGAAGGGAATGGAAATCCAGAAAATCAGAGGCAGAGAAAGGAGAGGAATTAAGGTCGACTGGACTGGTCCTATCCCTCAAATAGAGACCTTAGGAGAAACTGACTAGTGAGAGGAGAGGGCCAACAGGACAGAGGGATGTTCAAAAGTGAGAAGGCCACACTGGAGGCTAGATTAAGCAGGATGAGGAAAGTTCCAGGGTGACCCTGCAACTGAGGAAGAGGAGCAAAGACCAGAAAATAAGAATCTATAGCCTTTAAATAGGTTCAAGAGGCATAATTTCCGGATAATTTAACCTTTTTTTTAAATCAGCATTTTTTTATTTAATAAAAGGATGTTCATTTGGCCACCTCTCTCTTAGACCAAAGATAATCACGGTGGCAGGCTCAAGGATTATGTGCTAATTGGAAGAGGGGTGGTCCCAAGGATGGCAATCAATGAGATAATGAATATTATAATGAGGGGTGGGTCTATTCAAATGAATTTTGATTATATCATTTTATTCTAAGTTACCTTTAGCCTTGGGCAATCCATTCAAACAATTTATCCCCACCCAGACCTGAGTAGAGCACAATGGCTTCTCCACCTGGGTGGAGTCTGAACAAGAAAGCTAGTCTGATCTCATTATCAATAAGGTCCTTTAAGAGACTGAACTTTTAAAATCAGGATTTTAGAAAAAGGGGACAACTCTGAATCTCCTTAAATCATTGGTTATTAAGAATCATTTTTCTCAAGGCAGAGGTGTGAGAGACTGATTTCTTTTTGTCTTTGCATCTTCAGTCCTTCGAACAATGCCTGGTACATAGTAGACAATAAATGTTGATTCGAGTTCTCCTATGCAAATAACTTGCATTATATGTAGCCTGTGGCCCAATAATTCTGGACCTTTTCAGACTGGGACTTAATTTCTGGGAGATTATAATGCTAAGTCACCTGGCTGGCCTACCACTCAGATAGGAAATTGGGAACTTACAAGATTAACACAGGTCTAAGTGCTCCAATCCTTTCATTCCAGTGGTACAGGCCTTGCTCTTGCCTTTCCTGCTAGAGATGTGTGTTTCCAAACAAATATGTTTGGGGAGAAGGGAAAAAGATATCAATTGGTTTGGGAAATGTGTCCTGAGATTGTCTTTTGTCGCTTTACTTTTTGTTCAGGTTGTGCTCACGTATGGCTGTATGTTTGCATTTTTGATCTCCTCTTCCTAGCCAATCAGAGAATAAGCTAGAGGGCAGGCTTGGAGTTGGCGCTTGGAGCTATTAACTAAGAGTTGGGTGAATTAAATAGAAATTTTCTTGTAAAGATACACCAACCTTTCTGTTAGGAGGCAGAGTTGAGAGCAGGAGGGCATGTTGTCTTGCAAGATATAGCTGGATATAAAAGTTACTCAAATGGTTTGCAAAGGGCCTCATTTTCATAATTGTTTCCACATTATAGGCTAGTCTGGTGTTTTCTTGGAGAACCATGTTCTGGGAGAGTCTAAATGAAGGCTTTGCTCATGCAGCTCTCATTTGGGCGCCATATATAGACTTTCTAAGCCATCATTTTATGAAGTCTTTAATTGCCCAACTCTGACATTGTGGTAACACCCTGCATCTTTAGCAGCTTTAGGAAGTGCTGTATCAGTCTGGTCAAGCCTTCTGAGTCTTTCAGTATCTTTAAAAAAAAAAAAGTTCAGTATTTGGCTGGATTCAAGTTTGCCAACTTTTACTGACTTTAAACTACCCATAAATCTGAGCAGTGTGTGGCTGGTTTTTAATAATATATATATAAAAAGATATATTTTAGTAAAAGTGTGGGTTTTTTGGTAATTTTTAATGTTACATATACACAATATGTAAAAAATAAATAGAACCAAACAAGTTTCACAGTAAATGATATATAATAATACCTAGCATTTATAAGGTGCTTTATGGTTGGCCAATTGCTTTACAATCCTAATCTTCACCAGCAGCCCTGTTGGGTAGGTACTATATGCTAGTCATAATGAGAGTTATTTATGTATTAATATAAATATAAATTTAAATTATATAAAATACATATCTTATATATTTATGAATATATAATCATATAGCATATTTAAAATAAATTCATATAGTTATATAAATGCTAAATATTAGCTCTGTTATTTATATATTTAAAGAAATGTTTTTAAAAGTTTTGTTGTTGTTGTTCAGTTATGTCTGACTCTTTGCGACCTCATTGCAAGGTTTTCTTGATAGAGATACTGGAGCAGTTTGCCATTTCATTCTCCAGTTCATTCTACAGATGAGGAAACTGAGGCAAACAGGGTGAAGTGACTTGCATACATACAGCTAGTATCTGAGACCAGATTTGAACTTGGGAGCTCATGTTCCTGACTTGAGGCCCTGTACTGTGTCTGCTGCACTACCTAACTGCCCTGTATAGAAATGTTTGGGTAAATTTAAATTATATCAACAAAATGTAAATTTATATAACTTGCATACTCATGAATATAGGATATTACATAACTTGTATTTTAAAAATAAATTTATATAGTTAAATGCTAAATATGAAAGCTATCTATATTCTTATTTAAATGTTTGCATAAATATAAATTTAAATTATATCAACATAAATATGTAAATTATATTTATAAATATATAGCTATGGAAACTTGTATTTAAATTGATAATTATGTAAGTGCTAAAAGTAATGAGAGTTTTATATATCTCTATTAATGTTTATATAATATAAATTATAAAATTATATTTATAGAAATTATATGCTTATAAATATATAACTGTATACACTTGTATCTTTAAAATAAATTTATATTTTTACATACATGTTATACTACGTATAATGAGAGTTACATATTTAAGCAAACATTTACATAAATTTAAATTTTGTAAACAAAACAACTTTATACATTACATGTTTCTAAGTTTGTAATTTTATATTAACTTATTTATGATAAATTTGTATTTTTGTGTAAATGTTAACTATAATGAGAATTGTTTAGCATGTAAGTAGTTGTAGCAGATAATATAATTATCAGATCATTCTGTTTTTATCTTTCCATTGTCACATCCTCTTTCCTGGGGACTTGTTCTAAGTTTTGTATTTGTGCTTAAGTTTAACAGTACTGAACAAATACTTCACTCTCAATGGAGATATTTAATTGACTTTTAAGTCAGACACACACAAAAGCTCTTAAAATGTGCTTTCAACATAGTGGGGGAAACGTTTTATGTACAGCAAGAAGTCATTCATTCATCATAAATGGCTGATTCTATGGAAACTCTCTGTTTTTGGGTTAACAAAGCTAGTCATTATCGTTAATATGTATCTGTTACTCTAATAAACATGTTTGATATCCAGCAGAGTAGAATATGAAGGAAAAATGTAGAAGCCTGGGTCATAGGAGTTTCCTGTATTCATTTTACTTTGTTTGTGATGTCTTACAGCACCAATTTTTCTTTCTTTCTTCCTTTTTTTCTTCCTTCCTTCCTTTCTTTCTTTCTTCCTTTTTTCTTCTTCCTTCCTTCCTTCCTTCCTTTCTTCCTTCCTTTCTTCCTTCCTTCCTTCCTTCCTTTCTTTCTTTCTTTCTTTCTTTCTTTCTTTCTTTCTTTTCCTTCCTTCCTTCCTTCCTTCCTTCCTTCCTTCCTTCCTTCCTTCCTTCCTTCCTTCCTTCCTTCCTTCCTTCCTTCCTTCCTTCCTTTTTTCTCCTTTCTCTCTCTCTTTCCTTCCTTCCTTCCTTTCTTTTTTCTCTTTTCTCTCTCTCTTTCCTTCCTTCCTCCTTCCTTCATCTCTCTCTGTCTCTCTCTCTCTGTCTCTCTGTCTCTCTGTCTCTCTCTCTCACACACACACACACACACACACACACACACACACACACAAACACAAGCACACTAAAAGTGACTATCTTAACAGACCGGAAATAACTGGTTATTCATGTGGGAATTATGTCAGAATGTCTGTCTGTGTGCAGTCAGATCACTGGCTGGTTAGAGCAAAGGTCAAAATTAACATCAAATTAGAAGAAAGTATAATGATGATAAGTTACAGCCTGTACTTTCAATAGCTCCAACCTGACCTATTTAAATAACCTGTGGACTATGACAAATGGCAAATGGTTAGAAGCAAAAACATAGACTTCTGATTTTTGCCATCTCTTTGAGACATATAACCATTATAGAATGATTGCCACAATGCAGGAGTGGAAAGAGCCCAGAAATTGCTGCAGTCAGCAAATGCTTGACCTTGCCAAGTAGAGGGACATCAAAGCCAAGATCAACATTTTTTAGGGTGTGTAATCTCTTGCAAAAAGTAAAGGAGAAATGGGCGAAGATGATGAGTAATAATATCATCTCACAAAACAGAGGAAAGAGGTGGAAACAGAAGCTTTAAGTACTGGGTATCCTGGATGTTCCTCCTAATGTCTCAGAAATTAAGTTTAATTGTTTTAGTAGCTTTAGTTTGATGAATAAAGATGGCATCCTTTGTTTTTTGAGTAGGTGATAAATGTTAGCCTTAAAAAAAAAAAACCCACCATCCCCCAGGGAAACCTATATACTGTAATGCTTAAATGAGATAATGCATAAAGTGTTTTGCAAATCTGCTTTTATGCATGTACATATACACATCTATGCGGTCCCAAAAATCTTGGAGTGTCTGCATATGTCTATATCGATATGTTTATAGATAGGTATATATACTATGTCTACATAGATACATTATGTCTATGTAGATACATACCTACATATATATCTATGGTGTCCCAAAGGCCTCTCAGGTTTGAAGCTTTAAGAGCTTAGAACTGCTCTAAGACTTTTGGGACATGCTGGATACGTATCAGTTATTACATTGCAAGATTCTAAGACAGTTCCAAAAGACTTATGATGGAAAAGGCCATCCACATCCGAGAAAGAATAATGCAATTTGAATGCATATTGAAGCAAACTATTTGCTCTCTCTTTTTCCCTTCTCTTCCCTTCCCTTCCCTTCCCTTCCCCTTCCCCTTCCCCTTCCCCTTCCCCTTCCCCTTCCCCTTTTCCTTCTCCTTTTCCTTTTCCTTTTCCTTTTCCTTTTCCTTTTCCTTTTCCTTTTCCTTTTCCTTCCCCTTTCCCTTTCCCTTTTCCTTTTCCTTTTGTTACATCTTTCTCATGGTTCATTTCATTGGTTATAATTCTTCTTTACAACTCGACTATTGGAAAAGAAGTTTAATGCAAAGGTATATGTAGAACCTATATCAGATTACATGCCATGGGGTAGGGGGAGGAGGGAAGAGAGGGAGGGGGAGAAAATTTGGAACTCAAAATCTTGTGGAACTGAGTGTTGTAAACTAAAACAAATTAATAACAATAGTAATGTTATTGTTGTTGTTATTATAGTCTCTGTAACCAGATACTACTGTAAGGCTTCCTGGTTATTTTTACTGAAACATGCCTTCGAAGGTGTTGAGTTTTTGTTTCTTATAGGGACAGTTAGGTTTGAAGATTAATGAAATGAAAAATATTGTGGTTTTATTCCATCATGTAATTACAAATTCTAAGGACCACAACTTAAATACTAAGATACATTTGAAAGAAAACTTGTTTATTTCTCAAGACTTGCTGACATGTGAAGCCTTGACATATTTCTATTCTGGACAGACCTGGGTTTAAAAGTAAATGTAAAATTAGAGATGTAGTTCTTCCATTGGAGTATGTACAATAACAATAATTGACATTTATATAGATTAAAATACTTTATTTGCATGAACTCAGCAACTCTGGGAAGTTGTTTAGTTCTTCCGATTGTGTCTAACTCTCCTTGACCTCATGGACTATAACATTCCGGGTCCTTCTCTCTTCCATTGTCTCCTGAAGTCTGTGCAAGCTCATGCTCATTGTTTGCATGACACTATCCATTTCATCTTCTGCCATCCCCTTTTCCTTTTGCCTTCAGTCTTTCCCAACATCAGGGTTTTTTCCCAATGAGTCTCATCTTCTCATTATGTGGTCAAAGTATTTAAGCTTCAGAATTTGACCTTCCAGTGAATAGTCTGCATTAATTCTTCAAGTATTGACTTATTTGATCTCCTTGCTGCCCAAGGAACTCTTAAAAGTCTTCTCTGGCACCACAATTTGAAAGCATCGATTCTACAGTGTTTGGCTTTCCTTACAATCCAATTCTCACAGCCACATGCTGCTACTGCAAGAACCGTATCTTTGACTGTACAGACCTTTGTTGGCAAGGTGGTATCTCTGCTTTTTAGTACGCTGTCTAGATTTGCCATAGCTTTCCTTCCAAAGAGCATCTTTTAATTTCATCTGCAGCAATCTTTAGCTCTCTTTAATTCCTGCTCAAAGTCATTGTAACTTGAGTTAATTCATTGCACTTTTTAGCAGAATCACAACAGGCTAGTATCTCTCCCTCTATCCAAAGGCACATAAATTGCCAAGGTAGACCTTTGCCTGGCACACAGTAGGCATTTAATATTTTTTAACTGACTGAGCACTAGGCCTTTCTATCTGACATAGAGCTCTCTCCCTATTAGAATGTGAGCTCCTTGAGAGCAGGGATTATCTCAATCAATCAATAACAAACAAGAAACATTTGTTAAGCACCTGTTATGTGCCAGGCACTGTGCTAAGCACTAGGGATACAAAAAGAGGCAAAAGACAGTCTTGCCTTCAAGGAGCTTACAATCTGATCTTGCTTTTTTGTTCGTATCCTCCTTTGCACAAGATGTTTCATAACTGCTTTTTAATTTGTCCATTTATTTATTCATTTTTCCACACTGATATATTCTTTTTTTTTTTTTTTTTTGCTGTTTCCTTCCTAGGCTTTCCAGCCCTCTTCCATAATGAATGAGTGCCACTATGATAAACGTATGGACTTTTTCTATAACATGAGCAACACTGATACGGCAGATGAATGGACAGGAACCAATCTTGTGATTGTTCTCTGCTTTGGGACCTTCTTCTGCCTGTTTATCTTTATTTCTAATTCTCTGGTCATCGTGGCTGTGGTCAAGAACAGAAAGTTTCATTTCCCCTTCTACTACTTGCTGGCTAACCTTGCTGCTGCAGACTTCTTTGCGGGCATCGCCTATGTGTTCCTCATGTTCAACACTGGCCCTGTCTCCAAAACATTGACCGTCAACCGTTGGTTTCTGCGCCAGGGGCTCCTGGACACCAGCTTGACGGCCTCTCTAACAAATCTGCTGGTCATTGCAGTGGAGAGGCACATGTCCATCATGAGAATGAGAGTCCATAGCAATCTGACCAAGAAGAGGGTCACCTTGCTGATCCTGCTCATCTGGGCTATCGCGATATTCATGGGGGCAGTCCCCACGCTTGGCTGGAACTGCCTGTGTGATATCTCTACTTGCTCCTCCTTGGCTCCCATTTATAGCAGGAGCTACCTCATTTTCTGGACAGTGTCCAACCTTGTGGCCTTCTTCATCATGGTGGTGGTGTACCTGCGTATCTACATGTATGTGAAGAGGAAAACCAATGTCTTGTCTCCGCATACGAGTGGGTCCATCAGCCACCAGAGGACACCGATGAAGCTTATGAAGACAGTTATGACTGTCTTAGGTAAGAAAATAGGCCAAAGGCAAGTCTGCCATGACTAACTTATTGGCATAGGGAGTCCTGTGATGGAAGACTTCTCTCTCAATTGTAGAATTGCAGAACTTTCTGCCCATAAGTAACAGAAATGGGTTTGTTGTTATGTGAGATATGCATACAAGCATCTATTCTGTTGTTTCCCAGGACCTTAATATTCCATAATACACAGGCCACTTCTCAAGGTGGTAATGGTTACAAGATGCCAAGAATGGCCAAGGAGTATATTACGAAGACATTAATAATAACTTACATTTAAATAGTACTATAAGGTTTTCAAAGCGCTTTATATACATTTTCTCAATTGATTCTTACAAAAACTCTTGTGAAGTAGGTACCATGAGTTGTTTTATACCCCTTTTACAGACAAGCAAATGGGCTCAGAAAGTTTAAGTGACTTGTCAGTGTTATATAGCCAATAAATGGCTGAAGCTGGATTTGAACCCAGGTTTTCCTTATTCTAGAGAGCCCATGGATTGTATAGAGTGGTATATAGGTCATAAAAGGAATGCTAAGAGACAGCTAGGTGGTGCAATGCATAGAGTACTGGAACTGGAGTCAGGAAGAACCGAGGTCAAATCCAGCTCTGGTTACTGTGGGCAAGTCACTTAACTTCTGCCTGCCTTGGTTTCTTCATCTGTAAAACAGGGATAATGATAGCACCTACATCTCAGGGTTGTCACATGAGAATAAAAGATAATATTACAAAGCACTTTGAAAACCTTGAAGTGACACATAAATGTTTACTATTGATGTTTTCTTTGGTATCCAGCTGGCATCATTTTGGAATCAGAGAGTTCAGGATATAATTGTTGTAAAAACACTGCACATTTAGGAGATGCTGATGCAATTGGTGATTTGTTCAGGTCTTTATGCTTTTCCTTGCTCTAGCTATGATTCCTGGGCTCTAGTCCCAATTCTGTCATTAACTGGCCCTTCAACTCAGTTACACCGGTTTCCTCATCTGTAAAATAAAAGGATTTAATATGGAAGATCTCTGTTGCTATTCCTCATTTGAGCTTCTTTTTATCCATTAGAAACATCACCAGAACATGGATAGGAAAAAATTAAGAAGATAAGATTAAAATTATTTTTTCCCATTATTTTAGAAGATTTATCCTTAAAGGAGATTGAAGGTTTTGTTTCAAAAGTGAGGTTTGGGGATGATTGGTAGGTTTTAGACACTAACTAGCATAGATAATCAGTTCTGGGACCTAAGACAAGCATCGCAAAATGTTCCATAGGCTAGACATAAGAGAGATCTCAGAGGAGAGCCCCAGGACTTGAGGAGCCTTGTGGTGAAAGATGAAAGTTGCAGTACTGCTGACTGTTGGAAGAGGGAACAACTTGGAACCTGGCTGAAGGTATAAAAACACTATCGGCATCCTCTGAATTTTGGCATCCTGGAACAAAGTCCTGGTTGCCCCATCCTCATTACAGCTCCATGGACAAGGAAGCATTGGCTGTGGGATGATTGGTTTTCAAATATCCCATTTATTTTCTAACATTAAGCCTCATCATATTCAGTGAAGTAGAGCTAGGTTAAACATAAAGGAGAGTTAGAGATAAGGGAATTAAAAGGCTTATTAAAGATTCCAAAATTCCTCAATGGAGGAGAGCTTATCTCTATCCTCAATTTCTCATTTAAATGAATCTGAAAGGGGGAAAAAGATCTCTAGTTCTTGGTGTGTGTTTTATTGGAGAAGGGACTGATCAGAATAAACAAGAAAGTTGGTGAATGAGAGTAGAGAAGTTGTGGGATGGAAGTAGAAAGAAGTGGGGAAAATTGGTTGATGATGGGAGAAGTCTGGTTTTTGGAGGAACAGAGGAAGTTTTCTAGTGGTTGGACAGAGGGATCTCACAAAGGATGGGTCATGAAAGAATGGAGGAAATGAAATTGAGGATCCATGTTATCTGGCTCATTCAGATTTCTCTCTCCTTTTCCAAGTCCATAGGATCATTGCAGGTGTTGTCAGCCTCCATGTCTGGCTAATCCAAACTTTGCAGGAACAAAGATATTTTGCCAAACTATTATTTGTTGACATTTGTGTAGTGTTTGTAGTTTACAAAGTTCTTGTAGACTTCATCTCATTTGAATCTCACAACAAGGGAGACATCATTGGTATTGATTGCCGTCTTATAGATGAAGAAATGAAATTTTAGGGACATTTTGTGACATGTCTGTTTTTAACAAGTTGTCACATTTGTTCAGTGCAACCTAATGTCTACCATGCTAGCCTGCTGGAACATGCTTTCTAATGAGTGATTGATCACAAAGCCTTTGATTGAAGATCACCACTGAGAGGTGCCCCCCTCCCCTTCCACTTTCCAAGGAAGCCCATGCCCCTGTGGAATAATTCTAATTATAGGAAGTTTGTCCTCTCATAAAGCTCCCATGTGACATTTGGCTCCTAGTGCTACTCTCTGGGACCAAGCTGAAAGAAAGTCTAATCCTACTTTTACATGACAGCCCTTCAAATATTTGAATATAGCTACTGTATTCCACCATTTTCCTCTTCAGGCCAACCATTCCTCAGATCCTTTAATAAACCCTTGTATACCATAAGCTTCACCATCCTGGTTACTCTCTTCTGAATGCCTTCAAGCTTATCAATGACCTTCTTCAAATATACTACCCAGAACGCAATATAGTCCCAGCTGTGGTCAGACCAGGAAAGAGACAATCACCTTTTCATGTAGCCCAAGATCATGTTGGCTTTTTGGCTTATGTCTACTGTCTACTAAAACTTCCAGCTCTTTTCCAGATGAACTACTCTCGTCATGCTTCTCTCTTATACTTGGGAAGTTGATTCTTTGAACCAAAATGTAAGACTTTCCATTTAAAACTATTACTTTCATGTTGGGGGATCATAGACTGAGAGTTGGAAGGGACCTCAGAGACCATTTATAGTCTTATTGGATTTGGTCTAGTGAGAAGCCTATGAAGAGCTTTCAGAATTCTGACTCCTTCATCCAGTTTGTTAGTTCCCCTCCCAGCTTTGAGTCATCTCTGCCTTTTATGAGTGAGACATCTATGCCTTTGTCTAAATCGCTGAAAAAATTGAAAGTGGTATGGGCCCAAGTTCAGATCCCTAGGGTGCTCCATCAGAGACCTCCTTCCGTATTGTTGTGGAACCATTAATGACTTTTCTTTGGATTTTGGCCATTCAGCCAGTTCCAAATACCTTCACTAAGCGATATTATTAGCTAATCAAGTCAACAAGCATTTATTAAGTGCCTACAGTGTGCCAGGCACCGTTCCTCCATTAGATTGCAAGCTCCTTGAGAGCAAGAACTATCTTTTGTCTTCCTTTGTATCACCAGTGCTTAGTACAGTGCCTTGAACATTGTAGGTGCATAATAAATGCTAGTTGCCTGACTGCTAGGTGCTGGCAATGCAAAAAAGCAAATTAGATTATAAACTCCTTGAAGGCAGGGACTGTTTTTGCTTTTTTATTTTTATGCTCAGTATAAATGAATCTATATGTATGTGTGTGTGTATAAAACATATACTGTATGTGTATATATATATGTATGTGTACCTATATAGTCAGACACAACTGAAAATGATTAAACAGCAACATACATAGTATATGTGCATATGTGTATATATACAGGTATGTATACTTTTATGCAGGTTTACTACAGAGTGTAGGATTTTAGCTAAGACTTGAAGGAAGCTGAGGAATCAAGGAGTCAGAAATGCAGAGGGAAAGTATTCCAGGTGCTAGTCTGCATCTTTCCATCTTTGCCAGAAGGCTAGCATCTGAGACTTTGTGAAACACTTTGTTGAATCTAGGTAAAATTTGGCTATGGAATCCTCTTGATTAGCCTAGGAATCCTTGGCATGACCTGTTGTTCATGTTTTTTTTTGGGGGGGGCACAAACAAAGTTAAGTGACTTGCCCAGGGTCACACAGCTAATAAGTGTCTGGGCCCAGATTTGAACTCGGGTCCTAGTGACTTCTCTATCCACTGTGCCACCTAGCTGCCCTGGCATGACCTGTTCTTGGTGAAGCCATGTTGGTCTTCTGATGATCACTCCCTTTTTGAGATGTTTGCTCACCATCACTTAAATAATAGACTCTAGAATTTTCCCAGGCAGCAAGTTTACTTTAATGATTTTACCATTTTTAGACTCTACTGCATGACATAGTAGAACAAACACTAACTCTAGAGCGAGAAGTCTTGGGTTCAGATCCTCCTCCTGTTGCTCATCTGTGTGATTTTGGGCAACTCACATAAGTTTTCTAGGCCTCAGTTTCCTCACTTTTAAAATGAAAAGATCAGACTGGGTGACCTCTAATGGCCCGTCCAATTCTAAATCAGGATTCTGTGATTCTTTTTTTGAAAAAGCCAGGAAAGCATTTGCCCTTCTCTCTTCCCTTGGTACCTTTCCCATTCTCTGACCTTTCAAAGATCACAGACAGTGACTCAGCAATCATATCTGTCCCTTCTTTCAGTACCCTGGGATACAGTTTGTCTGGGCTTGTTAATTTGAACTCATCAAATCAGCTAGTTTCTCTTTATTGTTTCCCTCTGTGTTGTAAGATCAAACCTAGATGACTAGAAATTAGACCTGGATTCTATTCCCAGTGCTCTCACTAATGAGCTGTGTGACCTTAAGGCTCAGTTTCTTCATCTGTAAAATGAGGCAGCCGAACAAGATGATTTCTTCTATCCTTTTCAGCTTCCAAACTTGATGTTTCTACTCCAGGCAATTAAAGAGAGTGGGTGGGAAGTAAAATATGTCGTGCATGATGTGTTACTGAGGAAGCCGCCAACACAAAATGTCCAGGATTGTCAAAATATTCAAGACCCATAGTTTCCGGCTGATGGTAGATAGGAGTGGAAGACCACGCCTTGATTGATTGAATAAAATATGTTTAAATTTACTAAGGACAACATACCTAACATAATATGCTAATATATTCCAGGGGTGCTGTGGTCTTATCAACATGAGCATTCTCTTTAGCCTGGCAGATTCGACCTATCTGTCCTGTGCAACTTTTGTTTGTGTCCTCCAACACAAGTAGTCCACCCAATGTGTGTGTGTGTATGTGGGTCTTCTAGTTATTTGGTGCCATCTTAGGAAGACAAAATTCTCATGGGTTTCCTCTCAGTCAACAAGTCCCTGAAATATGCTAGGTACATTGCTAAGCAATTGGCTTGTAGCTTTTTCAAGTTGCATAACTTGCCATAGTTTGGTAGCTGGCCTTGATGCTGTTTTTGTCCTCGTCCGACAACATCACTGAAAACATCATGATAAAAAGGCACGGGAGCCCTGCTTGACTCCTTTGGTGACTGGGAAAGTTCCAGAGCATCTCCCCTGTGCTAAACACTAGGGATACAAAGGAAGGCAGAAAAGCTCACATTCTATTCCCTATTTATTTTGTATGTTCTGATTTCTAGATGTTTACTTACAAATTAGATTGTCAATTCTTTGAGGGCAAGGTCTGTTTTTTGCTTTTTTATTTGTATGCCCAACACTTAACATAATGCCAGCAAGTTAGCACTTAAGAAATGCTTCTGGGTTGACTGATTAATCATATTAGTAAATAGTACACCCAAGATACATACAGTATAGCTGGAGAGTAACTTCAGAAGGCATTAGCAGTGGGGGTTGGAGAGAGGGAGGAAATAGTTCGACCAAAAAGAGCTGCCTGTAGTAGGTGGCAGTTGACCTGATTCTCAACAAAAGCCAAGGAGAGGTCAAAAATTGAGTAGCAAAAAGGGCAGAGATTTAGAAGATAAAATATCACGTGGCATGCAAAGAAGAGCCGAATCATAGATTGCGTGGAGAGGAGAAAAGTAGACTAGGTAGGTAAGAGGGGTCAAGTCATAAGGGCTTTACATGCTAGGACTTTATATATTTTAAAATTATTTTTTACTTATTGAAAATGTTCTTTTCTTTTTAAAATTTTGAGTTCCAAATTCTCTCCCTCCCTTTCACCTCTCCCCTACCACCAAGAAGACAAGCAATATGATATTAATTATACATGTCAAGTCATGCAAAACATATTTCTACATTAGCCATATATTTCTAAAAGGAAGAAAAAAATAAAGTAAGAAAACTATACTTCAGTTTGTGCTCTGAGTTCATCATTCATCTCTCTGGAGGTGACTAGCATTTTTTCATACTGACAATCTCTTAGTCTTCATAGAGGTCAAGAAGGACAAAGATTGGGAAAAGGCCATTAGATTTGATGATTAGGCAATTAAGATTCTTGGTAACCCAGGCGAGGGAAGTTTCAGTTGAATGATGAGGTCTTAGATAGTTCATGAGGATGAACTGATTTTGTTTGAAATTTAAAAAGTTTTTTTTGTTTTTAAACTTATTTTGTTCTCACTTGACTTCAATACCCAAATGAAAGTTTTGCATAACTTTTGTACAATCTGCCTCTTAATAAATATGTCATAGGTGCTCTTCATGAACCGTGGGACACAACTTCATTGGGAATGAAATAATCAACAACCGGTGCTTAGTGAGTGGCAACATGAGTACAGTAATGTGATAGATGCCTGGCGCATTAAAAACAGTATAAACCATCTGAGGGAGGGAATAAATTAGGTCTAATAGGGTCCCTTAACACCTTTAAAATGTGAAGATTCTTTGGTCTCTATGCTTAAAGAGCCCACACTCTGATTGAAAAGACAGCATAAAATAATTGAATCTGTGGGAACCAATGAGATCACCAAGTGAGTTCGTGAAGGGATAGTTGTGTGGACAGAATCACTGAGCATGGATGGAGTCAAGAGAGGCCTGAGGCCAGATCCCATCTCCTACATTTTTTAGGAGCACAAGTCACTGTTTAGCTTTTGTTTCCTCCTGTACAATATGGAGATAATAATAGTACTTACCTCACTGGGTAGAGTTTTGAAGTTCAAGTGTGATAGTGTTAGTTGAATACATATTATGCAAATGTATAGCTCATGGTTTTTTCAGACTGAGTAGCTGACACAGCTCTCTGTGAGAGTTGGGAGCCAATACCCCAAGATAAATAGGTAGATAGAACATTTATCAAGCACTTAGAATGTTCTAGGCACTGTGGTAAGCAAGTACCTGGGATGGCAAAGATGAGCAAATAAGACAATCCCTGCTTCCCAGGAGCTTACATTTTAATGAGGAAAGGGAGCTGGAAATCCAGGGTGGGGGCTTATGTAGTAGATTGGAAGCCTTTTTCAGGCCAGGATAATCCTGAAAAGTCATCTGTCAAGGGTGGAGTCCAAGAGATGAAGAGGATGGCCATCTTAGAGCAGTGTGAATGAAGGGAGGAAAAAGTAATTGTTAAGGTCCTGCCACTAGCCTGGGTCCGTGCAAATTGCTGGGGGTAAAAATACTATCCAGTCTTGCCCTCAAGGAGCATACATTTCATTGGAGAATGCCTCATAGATTGAGGACGGGTGATAGGGAGGGGTGCTATGGTCAACCACGTTGGCCTCTCAGTATTTGGGGCAAGAGGCTGATTTTTCACACAAAAAAGACACAGGGTTCTGTATCGAAGAAGAGGAGCCTATTCTGAGGCATCTATCACCATCCAGACAAGCCTTTCCTTTTCCCTTGCTGTTCCCAGCACCTCAACTTCCTTTGCCATCTTCCTACCCAGGGAGATAAGGACAGACCATGATTTAAAAAAAAAAATCCCCCTTTTCATGCCTTTTGACAAGAAACAGTGGAAAGAATCCTGGTATCAAAGGACCTGAGTTCAAATCCTACTTTCTGCCTATGACACCTTGGACAAATCACTTAACTTCCCTGGCCTCAGTTTCTTCGTGAGTTAAATGATGAGGTTGGCCTTTGAGTCTCCTAAATTAATGATGCTATAACTTTTAATGTGAGCTAAATGCCGAACATACAAAGAAAGGCAAAACCAGAACTGTCTGTTCATATGCTTTCCGGTACTTATTCTTTCTTACAGTCTGAACCATAAGTGCGATGTGTTACTTTGCTTTCACTTTTGGGGTTCCCTAGGACCTTGGTATTGAAGTGCCAAAATTTTATCCCCACATTGGCAATCTACAGTCTTCCTTATTTACATAACAAGCACCTCTGTGGCACAGTATATAGAGCTCTGGACCTAGTCAAGAATACCTGAGTTCAAATTAGCCTCAGAGCAAAACTGAGGCTCAAGAAGTTTAATCAGTTTGCCCAGGGTCACACAGGTATTAAGTGTCTGAAGCTGGGTTTGAACTCGGGTCTTCTTGGCTTCAGGTCTCTTACTTTCCCTACTGTGGCAATGATTGGCGTAGCTTACTGCAGCCCAGAACTCCTGAACTCAGGTAATCCACCAGCAGCCTTCCCCAGTAGCAAAGATTGTGGATGCTTACTGCCATGTCTGGCCACTCTGTCCACTTTGCAGGGTTGCCCCTTAGCCATCCACAAATGGGGACTGCTTCAGGAGGAAGCAAGAAGTCTTCAGACAAAGGCTTTATATGACCACTTTTTGGTATGTTTTAATGGGGATTAGAGTTGGCTTCCAGCTCTGAAATTCTCTGATTCTCTCATGGAGGGAAATGCTATGAAAGAACAGTCTAGACTAGGCAGCCTCTGAGGTTTCTTCCTTCTTGGACATCGCGTGATTCTGGGAATATCCTTGTCTGAAAGTCAAGACCAAACACCTGATCTTTGCTTCCAAAGGGCAGTTCACTTGTTGTGAAGAGGCTTGTACTTTGATAGCCTTTATTTAAATAAATCAAGTCACAAAACACACAACTTGACCAAAGTGGAAACGCCTTCCTTACTGTAAAACAACTGTGAACATGCTTCTAGGGAAGTCTCTTGTTTCCATACCTGAAATGGGTGGGACATGTTTCTATTCTGAAATGTTGTAAGTAAAAAGGGTTGAAAAGATTTATGGCCTGTGGGTTAAAGAAAAAAGACAAAACCACTTCATTTGCCTTCTCTATCTCTTCCCATCTCCCCTTTTAGAGTAAAGGCTTATTATCTTAAAAGTGAAATATTTTAAAAAGAGAAACTTACTTTATAGACTTTGAGAACTTAAAGTGATTAAAAACAATGAAGGAGTTAGAATCTTCTTTCTCCTGTCTCCCCACCCAGCTTAATCTTGATTCCCTCTTTGTGGGGTAGTAAGGAAAGATTGCTAGTCCTGGAGCAGAGGCCTTGGGTTCAAATTTTACTCTGACCCAATTACCTGTATAACACTACCTACCTGGGGTTGGGAACCTTCAGCCTCCAGGCCACATGTGACCTTCTAGTTCCTTGGATGCTACCTTTTCACTGAGTCCAAGTTTCACAGAATAAATCCTTTTATTAAGGAGATTTGTTCTGTGAAGTTTAGATTCAGTCAAAGGGCTACGCTTGAGGACCTAGAAGGCCACATGTCACCTGGAGGCTGAAGGCTCCCCACCCCTGTCTTAGGGGGTTGTTTGTGGGGGGGAACTCGGGGAATAGTGACTTGCCCAGGGTCACACAGCCAATATGCATCAATTGCTGGCCCCACACAGCCAGCTCTCTAGCTAGTACTCCACATTACCTCTAATTAATAATATGGGTGCCTCAAATTTCCACAAAGCATTTTAGCATTCACTATTACATTTGATCCTCTCAACGATCCTGTGAAATAGATACATCATCAGTTATTTTACAAAATGAGGAAACTGAGTCCCAGAGAGACTAAGCAGTTGTGTGATCTTGGACTAATCAATAACAGAGCAAACATTTTTACTTCAGTCTGATTAGGGGATACTTGTTTTTATGAGGCTGTAGAACCTCCCTGCTTGCTTGCAGCAACTTCCATATTTCCTCAGGGCTGTTGAGTGTTTTTTAAGTATAAGGCTCTGATGTCTTCTGTTCCCTGCATGAATATTCTCTGCATAACTGCGTCATGCTGCCCTTCCTCCAGTGAATCTGAAGAGCTCCACTCTGTATTCAAGAAAAGTTCCTACTTTAGCCTTATTTGATCCCTGGGAATGTTATTAGCCACTTTCGTGCTAAAGGCCTCAATTCCTGAGAGCTCCACTGTTTCTCCACTGAGAAATGTAGGATTTGGCTCACCACTACAATGTGCCAGGCATTTGTGCTAGGTCATTCAGTCAATATACATTTGTTAAGCACCTACTATGTGCCAAGCACTGTGCTAAGCACCAAGGGTACAAAAAAACGAAAACATGAAAGACAGCTTTTGGTTTTGAGAAGCTCTCACTCAAATGGGAGAAACAATATATAAGCAAAATATAGAAAGAATAAAGGCCCCTGAGTTCAAGGAGCTTATAATCCAAAGTGTTTTGGAGTTTTCTTAGCAAAGATACTCTCCAGCTCATTTTATAGATAAGAAACTGAGGCAAATAGGGGCTCAGTGTCCCACAGGCAGTAAGCATCTGAGGCCACATTTGAACTCAGGAAGATGAGTCTTCCTGACCTGGTACTCTCTCCACTGCGCCATCTAGCTGTCCACGATCAGTCCCTTATAAATGGTGGATGAATTGAATTCAACTGGATTCAGCTTTGCCTGCTAGAGAGGGTACAAGCTTTCACCTTCCCTCTGTTCCCTGAAAAGCAGCTCCTATCTCTTCTGTAGTTTATTTAAAAAACATTTTTTTAAAAATTTTCCTACTAAGCATTATATGGACACATACAAGGGGTTTAGCTAAGAAACAAAGACCTCTTAATAGTTTATCCTGGTCCAATGTACATGGAAAATATTTTGGTAACTGTTTCAACCCCATTGGTTTCCTTTGTAATCCACTGTATTTTATTTTATGCATTTAAATCCATTATTCTGAGAAGGAATCTTTAGGACTTTAGAACACAAAAATGGTTAAGAATCCTAGAACTAGATACTTTTAGTGTCAATTTCCCTTTCTTTGACCCGTGCTGGTTGTTTGACTCTTGTTAGATAACTCCCTGAGATTGAAGATTGGAGAGAGAGAGAGAGAGAGAGAGAGAGAGACAGAGTGTGTGTGTGTGTGTGTGTGTGTGAGAGAGAGAGAGAGAGAAAGAGAGAGAAAGAGAGAGAGATTGAGGAGGCAATCTTTTGGAGAAGATAAGAACTGATGGGATCAAGGGCATAGATAGAGGGGTTGGCCTTGGTAAAGAGAAGGGACACATTGTTATGAGAGAGTAAAAGATCACATCCTCTACTTTTGGAGATGAAGAAAAAAAAAGAAGACGGAGCTCATGGTGAATGACCTCTATTTTTCTCATTAAAGTAAGAGGTGAGGTCAACAGCTGAGAGGGTGGAAGGAGAGAGAGATTGGAAGGTTTGAGGAGAAGGGAAGGTTTGGAGTAGCAGGAAATAGACTGGGGAGGAATAAAAGGACTGATTTTCATATGAGGGCCTGGTTGAAGTTAGTAACATGATTTTGTAGCAAACCCAGTTGGTTTTCGTGACTTCTTCTAGACTTGTTCTAGAGAAAGACAGTAGCATGTGAGTAGGTGCAGAGGGAGGGAGATGTTGGGAGGCATCTCAAGGTAGGGTTTGACAGGTCATGGACAGTGATACAATGAGAGATATGATAGCGTGGAGGTGAACTGGTTAACTGTAGATTCATAGAGGGGAAGGGAGGAAAGTGGAGTTAGAGCAGAGGTAATAGTTTAAGAAAGTATTGAAAGAAGCTCCTGAGTTATACCTGGATTCCACGTTCTCTGGAGACTGACTACATGGCTTAAGTTGCTGAAGATTCAGACTAGGTCCCATTCCCTGGACCTCAAGTGGCCGTCGTTATAGGATCCTAGATCTAAAGCTGTAAGAGACCCCGAGGCCACCTAGTTCTACTCCCTTCCTCCTGTTACCTAAGACCCAAGTAGGTTAAGTGATCATATTAAGGATTAGAGGCAGGACTTTAACCCAGGTCTTCTGATTCCAGAGTCAGTGCTCTTTTCACTATATCAAAATGGCCTAGTACGGATTTCTTCTCTCCTCTAACCCTCCAATTACCCAAGAAAACTCATTTCCTCCTGTTTGAAACTTATAGCCCTCTGTGGACTTCTCTTGGCTACCACCTCACTGGCACTGATGCAAGAGCTAATATAACTGATGCTTTGGGGCCAGTGAGCACTTGGCTCTTTGGTGCTTAATAAATACTTTATTGATTAATAGATTGATCGATCCACCAACCCAGCTGTCTGTTCCACCTGTTCTGGCACTGAGGAGTTATCCTTAGAAGCCCTTTCCTCTCTGCAAGGACATGGTTTGCCAGGCTTCTTCTTCAGAAGAGACCTGAAACAGAAAAACTAATGCCTTCAACACACAGAGGGAATATTAATGAAACATGCTCCTCCAGCTTCCCTTATCCCACCCCAATTCATACCAGTTAGGGCAGGTCATGGAACCACAGATAGAGCCATTGGAATTGGAATCAGGGCCAACGTGGACAATTCAGTTCATTTCTTCTTAATTCAGTTAATTTCAGTTTGACAGAGTGCTTATTGTGTGCCATAGCATAAGGCAGCCCTAGTGTAGTATATGGAAAGCTGGCCTTGCACCTAGGTAGATCTGAGTTCAAATCCAGCCCTTGATATATCCTGGCTATGTGACCCTGGGCAGGCAACTTAATTTCGCTGTACTCAAGGAAACTCTAAAACGGTGAATTGCAATAAAGGTTCTGGCCTGCATCGGTAGAGGAAATTTCAATTTCAAGAATTCCCATGAAATCATAGATTCAGTTCCTATTCCTAACCCTATGTGCCAGGAACTGGGGATATGGGGGTTAAAACAAAAATAGGCACTGCCTTCTAAGAGTTAACATTCTGGTCGGGGAGGGGGAGGTAGGGAGATACAACATAGCTCATCTCTCTATCAATCCATCTCTATCATTCTACAAATTCTATCTTTTATTTCTATCTCTAAATTTATCTTTGTATCTAGCTATATCTATAGATCTAACTATGTTTATCAATTAATCTACATCTATCTATGTCAGTCTATCCCTGTCTATATGTCTATCTCTCTATCTATTCATTTATCCATCTATCCATCCATCCTTCCAGCCTTCCATCTTTCTTTCCATCTTTCCATCCATCCACCCATAGTGCTTTATGGTTAACCATGTACTCTTAGATTATCTCATTAGATCCTTACAATGACCTTGTAAGATGGCTACTGTTATTTTGTTATAACTGTTATTATTATATATACTGTTATTTCGCAGATGTGGCACCTAAGGCAGATGGAGAATAACTGACTTGCCCAGGTTCACCTAGATGATATGTCAGAAGAGGGATTCAAACCTGGGTCTTCTTAACTTTCACATGCAGCAGACCTGATGCATTTTGCCACAGTCTCCCTAATGTACATAGATGAATATAGCACCAGAGAGTGAGAGAGGTTTTAATGAAGCCTTCACTGAAGAGGTCATGCCTGAATTGAGGATTGAAGAAATAAAGATTCTGAGAGGGACAACTGAGGAAGGGATGCCATTTTCAGGCACTGGAGACAAGCCTGAGTGAAGGCACAGAGATGAGAGTGGGAAGTTTGAGTTCAGGGAATAGCTAGCCATTCAATTTGACAGGCACGTAGAGGTCGTGATGGCGAGTGGTATGACATAGGGCTGAAAAGGAAAGTTGGTGCCAAATTGTGGAGTGGATACCTGGCCCCAAAGAAGCTGACCAAACTTCCTTTGCGCAGGCCATCCAACAAAGCTGTCAAGTCTTAAATACCAGGGACTCGAGCCAGACTAGCATCAATGATCTAATCTAGAGAGAAAGACTCTGCATTTCATTGCCAGTCCAATAAATTACCCCATTTCCCCTGAAATCCTTTTAATGAATCCTCTTAGTGATAGATGGTCTCTGCATTAATAATTCAATTCACTCTTGGAGCACTTAGGAATAAAACATCACAAGTAAAGACACTGGCCGCTTATGCAGTAGCATTAGCATGGAATAATGGGGCCATAAAAATATACAAACATATCAGTAGCACTTTCTTTATAAGAAATTATACTTTAGTATTTGAGAGAGCCTCAGTTTCATTGGCCCTGGTGAGGGTACTTCTTCCATCAACACAGATCCGTTTCTCTCTGACTTGGTAGACATTTGCTATAGCTAGGGGGAGAAGGGAGGAGGAGAAAGAGCTCTGTGGTCATCTTGGTGATGAACTTTTCAGAACATAACTAATCTGGTCTTTGAATGGCTGGCATATGGTGGCTTTAGTGGCCTCTCTAAAGATAGGATACCCCCCTTCCTTAAGTCTTCAGAACTCTCCAGATGAGTTCTTGCTATAGTCTTGGCACTGGCTTCTCCCCTAGAGAGAATGACCTGTATCCATCAATTGACATGGAAGTGACCATCCTAGATAGGCCTGTGCCCCAATATTAGACTCATCTTTGATGACCACTAGACAACAATGTCTGTGGACCGGTGGAATAAGGGAAAAGATAATTGAATTTCGAGTTATAGGATCTGAGTTTAAATTCTGCCTCTATCATTGACTACCCATATGACCTTGGGTCACCTCACTTCTCTGGCCTTTATTTTGCTCTTCTGTACAATGAGGAATCGGGACTAGAAAGAATCGAACATCACTTCTAGCTCTCAAACTATGATTGTGTGACCATTTCCCTTTTCTCTGGTGCAATATTATTGTGGAGACCTGGATGAGTGATTGGCTCTTCAGTGAAATACCTTAATCACTATCAAAAATTTGATGTGGAAAGAGCCAGCATGGTGTAGTGCTCATAGATGTCAAACTCAGAGCACTATGCTCAGTGCTGGGGCTACAGAGACAAAAAAAAAATGAAAGCACTCCTGCCCTCAAAAAACACTCCGCACTGGGGGAGCCAGTCCTATTTATAGCCTTACAGAGCTGATTCAAGAAAGAAAATCTGCCCTCTGGGTGTCTGATTGGGGCCTCTTCATCCAAAGACATTGGGACTTGGAGGGGCCCTGGCATGAAGAAGTCCTACTGTGAAAAATAGCATCTGTTATGATGGAAATGCCAGTTATAAGGTGGATGCATGTGGCATCTTTTTATCAGGTTCATTGTCTACCAAGGAAAAGAACTATAATGCCGAATTCACCCACAGGCTTCTCTAAAGAACCATTCAATCAGCAGCAACAAACAAGAACCTGTAGCTTTAATTCTGTACTCCTCCCCTGGAGTGGGGGTGGGGGTTGGGTAGGTAGGCAAGACCTGGGATGTGCCAGATGAAATTCTTGCTCAGGGTGCAAATAGGACTGGGTGATTTTTGAGGTCCTTTCCAACCACAACAATGTCTGGTTCTATGGTTGTTGTGATGAGTTTCAGGAAAGGGAAAATTGGGAGGTTAAGTGATTTATTTTGTGTGGAAATTCACTCCATTGACATTGGCCAAGGACTCTACCAGTAAAATCAGTTGATCAGTGCTTTGCACATAGCAGGTGCTTAATGAGTGTTTGTTGACTGTCTAAGTAAAGACGCTTCCTTCATGGATGACTCCTTTGGTGGAGGAGAAGCTGTGGGAGGAAGGAAGGGTGCCTGGACTGAAGGTTAACTTACAATCAGCTGGAGTTGCCTCAGGGGTATTGAAAGGTTGTGACTTGTCCAGAATTATGCAGGTAGCACGTATCAGAAGCAGAATCTGAGCCTTGCTCTGACTTAGATATGCCTTGCTGCATCTCACGCTGATAACAAGTGCCCAGTCCAAATGGCAAGATCATAGAATCATTGGTTTAGACTCAGAATAGGCTCTGGGGGACACCTAGTGAATCAATCAGTCGATCAGCATTTATTAAGTGCCCAGGGTGTTCCAGACTGTGCTAAATAAACTCTGGGGATGTTAAAAGAAGACAAGAGACAGTCCCTGCCCCAACAGAGCTAGCGATCTAATGGAGAAAACAACAAATATATACAAACAATCTATATACAAGATGAATGGGAAGTATTTAATAGAGTAAAGGCACTAGAATTAGGAAAGACTTCCTGTAGCAGATGGGGTTTTAGATGAGACTTAGGGAAGCCAAGAAAGATCAGTAGGCACAGATGAGGAAGCAGAGAATTCCAGGCATGGGAGACAGCCAGAGAAAATGCCTAGAGCTGAGAGAGGCAGTGTCTTGCTTGTGGAACAGCAAAGAGACCAGTGTCACTGGGTCAAAGAACATGTGAAAGGTAATAGGTGTAAGAAAACTGGAAAGATGGAGGTGGGGTAGGTCATGAAGAGCTTTGAATGCTTCAAAAGACAATTTTGTATTTGATTCTGGAGGTGGAATTTAGTGAGTAGGGGGTGTGTGTGACAAGATCAGACCTGTGCTTTAGGAATATAGGAATTTAGGAATAGGGTGGATTGGAGTGGGGAGAGGCTTGAAACAGGCAGACCCACCAGCAGACTGCTGCAATGATCCAAGTGAGAGGAGATGAAGGTCTGCATCAGAGTGGCTGAAGTATGAAGAGAGAAGGGCATATTCTAGATGTGATGTAAAGGTGAAATCCATGGGCCTTGGAAACAGGCTGGATATAGGAAGTGTGTCACAAGCCTAGGGGGCTGGGAAGATGATGACACCTTTGACAATAATAGGGAAGTTTGGAATCGAGGAGAGTTTAGGGGCAAGATTCCAGTTTGGACATGTTAAGTTTGAGATGTCTATTGGACATCCAGTTTGAGGTGGCTGAAAGGCAATTAATTGCAAGACTGAAGTCCAGCAGAGAGGTTAAGGCTTCATAGTTGGGTTTAAGGATCATTACCAGAGAGATGATAATTAAATCCATGGGGGCTGAAGAGGTCACTAAGTGAAATAGTTTAGAGGGAGAAGAGAAGAACTCTGCAGAACACCTGGAATTAGAGGGCATGACCTGGATGAAGATCCAACAAAATAGACTGAGAAGACACAGTCTAACAGGTAGGAGGAGAACCAGGAGAAAGTGAAAACCTAGAGAGAAGAGAGCATCCAGGAAAATAGAGTGATAATGTCAGAGGCTGCAGAGAGGTCAAGAAGAATGAGGACTGAGAAAAGGCCATTTGATTTGGCAATTAAGAGATCACTTTTTTTCCAATTTTATTTTTTTTTTCAATGAACTAGCATTTATTTTCTCTCCCTTCCACCTCTACCTACTTTGGAAAAGAAAAAAAAAAAAAAGAAAAACAGTCCTTGTGACAAACATAAGTAAGCAAAGCAAAATCTTGTGTTGGCCATATCCAAACAATTCATCTCATTTTGTATCTTGTATCTTTCATCTTGCCATCAGGAGAGGGGTGGCTTGCTCTCTATTTGTCCTCTGCAGTTTTTGGTCATTGCACTCATCAGAGATCTTCAATCTTTCAAAGTTGGCCTTACGGTGTTATTAATGGATACATTGTTTTCCTGCTCTTCTACTCAGTTCATCTGATCTTCCTAGTTTTCTTTGAAACCATCTTTTTTATTTTAACTATTTTGTTGTTTTTTCTCATGGCGTGATAATACTCCATTAGATTTAATTTGTTCATCTATTCCTTCAGTTGATAGTTGCCCCCTTAGTTTCCAGTTTTTGCCACTACAGAGAGGGGTGCTCTAAATATATTTTGTACGTATGGGTTCTTTACTTCTTTCTTTGATCTATTTGGAATATAGGCTTAGTAGTGTTATCATGGGGCAGCAGCTGGTATGGACAGTTGAGTGCTTTTGGCCATAGTTCCGAATTGTTTTCCATAATGGCCGGACTGATTCACAGATCTACGAGAAGTCCATCCCTTTGTGTTTATAGCTAAGACCCAGAGAGAGGAAATGATTTACCCTTTGTCTTGCCCAAGCTCATACAGAAAGCAAGCAGCAGAACCAGCCAAGATTTGAACCGTAGATCCCTCGACTCCAAATCCGACCCTTTGCCTCCTATACCACACTTGTCCTTAGGTGCCCTTCAGAAAACTCAGAAACTGTTTGAGCTTGGCTACTGGGTGCTATGGAAACCAGCCCAAGACCCTGGAACTCTTAAGGATCAGGCTTTCTTGGGCTTGGTACAAACTGTGTTCGCTTCCGTAGAGTCCTTAATAATCAAACAGCACTTAAGATGTTTAAAAGCGGGGAGTGTGGGCTGTGAGCTCAGCCATCCGAAGGACTTGAGAGCAAGCAAGCAAACTCTAGTGGCTGCTAGTACTGATAGCCTTATCAGACAAAGAATGCCTGATTTTTCTCTCTCCTCGCCAATCTGTCCGAGCCAGGAGACTTGGTACATTTAGTACAGTAGCGTTGAGTCCATTTGTCTTGAAGCAGCTCATGGAAGAAGGAGGTCCTTTGTTTGAGACACTCTGTTTAATTCCTGAGATAGCAGCTTTCTGGGGGAAGGAGGCATTTCTCTCCAGGACAAGATGTTTATGACTAAGTGCAAAAAGTGTAATTATCTCCTTCTTGCTGTAACTCCCCCCGCCCTCCCCCCCAAGGACACTGTTTACCCAGGCTTTCTCTTTGACTTGCTGAGGGGGAACTGAGGAGGAGGCAGTTTCAGGAGGGGGGAAAGTGGCAGTATTGATAAGAACTAAATATCCCATCGAGGAAGGCCAGGCCATTTTAGAACTATTTATGATTTTTGTTCTCCTGATGGCCCTAACCACCCTTTTCATTCTCTTCTATGCCACTTGAGATAAAAATTATCTGAGGGTCCAGTTGATTAGTTACTACTGTCAGTCACTGAATCGATGACCCAGAGATAGTTATCTGCAGAATTTATTTATTCTCAGGGGATAGACCCTTCTTTATGGAAAAGAAAGCGGGAGAGCCCTGAGCAAAAGGTTTAATTGATCAACTAATCAATCAACATTTACTAAGTACCTACTGTGCGCCAGACACTGTTCTAGGTAAGCTCTGGGAATTAAAAAAAAGAGGCAAAAGACAGCTCTTGCTCTCAAGGACCTTACAATATAATAGAGGAGACAACATGTACACAAATATATACAAACAAGCTAAATCCAAGCTAAATTAACAGAGGGAAGGCACTAGAATTAAGAAGTGTTGGGAAAGGCTTTCTATAAGATGAGATGTTAGCTGGGGCTTGAAGGAAGCCAGGGAAGTCAGTAGATGGAGTTGAGGAAGGAGAATGTTCTAGGTATGGGGTACAATCAGAGAAAATGCCTGGAGATGAGATATGAAATGTCTTGTTTGTGGAACAACAGAAGGCCAGTACTACTGAATTGAATAGTATAAGATAGGAAGTAAGAAGACTAGGAAGGTAGGACAGGCAAGGTTATTAAAGTATTTGAATGTCAAACAGAGGATTTTGTATTAGGTCCTGGGAGTGAAAGGAGGCCACTGGAATTTATTGATTAGAGGGGTGACGTGATCAAACTTGCACTTTAAGAAAATCTCTTTGGTGACTGAATGGAGGTTGGATTGGAGTGGGGAGAAACTTGAGGCAGGCTGACCCACTAGCAGGCTATTGCCATAGTCTAGGCATGAGGGGAAGAGAGTCTGTGCTAGAGGGGCAGTAGTGTCAGAGGACAGAATGGGGTGTTTTTGAGAGATGTTGCAAAGGTGAAATTGATAGGCTTTGGCAACAGATTGGATATGTAGGGTGAGAGATAGCGAGGAGTCCAGGATGACTACTAGGTTTTGAGACTGAGGGACTTGAAAGATGACATTGCCTACTACAGTAATAGGGAAGGTGGGGGTGGGGTAGAGTTTGGGGGAAAAAGATGAGTTCTGTTTTGGATGTGCTTGCTTTAAGATATCTCCTAGACATCTAGCTCGGGATGTCTGAAAGGCCTTTGGAGATGTCAAACTGGATCTCAGCAGAGAGATTGGGACAGGATAGGTAGGCTTGAAAATCATCAACAATTAAATCTATGGGAGCTGTGCAAGATCACCAAGTGAAATAGTACAGAGGGAGAAGAGAAAAAAAACCCAGGACAGATCCTTAAAGGACACCTCCAGTGATCTGAATGAGGATCCAGCAAAAGAGACTAAGAAGGAGTAGTCAGATAGGTAGGATGAGAACAAGGAGATGGTGGTATCTCAAAAGCCTAGAGAGAAAAAAATGTATCAGGGAGGAGAGGATGATCAATAAGGCCAAAGGCTGCAGAGAAGTTGAGGAGAATGAGAATTGAGAAAAAGATATTGGATTTGGCAACTGAGAAGTCATTGTAACTCTGGAGAGAACAGATTCAGTGGAATGATAAGGTCAGAAACCATATTGTAAAGGGGTTAAGAAAATAGGGAGAGGAGAGAAAGTGGAGGCAAATGTCCTTTTTGAGAAGTTTGGCCACAAAGGGCAAATGAACATGGGCTGATGGTCAGCAGGATGGAAGGATCAAGTGAGGGTTTTTTTTTTCCAGGATGAGGGAGATATATGCATGTTTGTAGTCAGTAGGCAACCTTATATAAAATGTGAATCAATAAGCAGCATAGAAAAATGGAATTTTACAGAAAGCAGGAGGGGAAGATAAGGGTAGACATGTCTGGAAACAAGTAACAGAAGGGAGAAGATAAAGATACCTGCCAGCTTGTCAAAACAAGAGCCATGATTTCTTTTCCAGCCTTGATTCTGCCTGAGTTATGACCTTCGGGCTTCCAGGAACGATGTCTGGAAACTCAAAATAGAGACTGGGGCAGTGTCTTCTTATCAAGAAGACTGAGACCGAGATTCTTTCCTATCACCTCTTTCCCCTTTATCACAGTGGCAGTAAGAATCCTGAGCCAGAAATTCTTTTGCTGTGTGTGGTTCCCCCATTTGGTTGAAGATCACGTATGTCCATCTCCAAACACATTCTTGTAAAGCCTATCATTTTCTTTTTGGGATACCTTTATATAAATTTTCTGGCAGGCATTTCCACAGGCAGATGCAAGTATTGAAAAGCACTGAATATCACAATAAAACAAAATTAATTCAATAATCATTTGTATCATAAGATACAGGGTTTAACTTCCTTAATGAACTCCAAATGTCCCAGTCTTTGTGGCATATTTATGTTAAATGATATTAAACTCTTTTTGTTTAATATCTCCAGACTTTTCCCTAATTCCCCAGTACAATTTAGTTACTTACAAATATTAAGGGTTTGGTCAACAATTTAATTAATGTCCTCTTAAACAGTAGATTTCTTATTTTGTTG
>CM053626.1:299946815-299990104 GCA_028646595.1 Phalanger gymnotis | reverse complement strand
TCATCCCCATTTCTTATAGCACAATAGTATTCCATTACCTTCATATACCACAGCTTGTTCAGCCATTCCCCAATTGATGGGCATCCCTTTGATTTCCAATTCTTAGCTACCACAAAAAGAGCCGCTATAAATATTTTTGTACATATGGGTCCTTTTCCCGCTTGTGTGATTTCTTTGAGATACAACCCTAGAAGTGGTATTGCTGGGTCAAAGCGTATGAACATTTTTATAGCCCTTTGGGCATAGTTCCAAATTGCTCTCCAAAATGGGTTTGCCATTTCTTTCTCCAGCTCATTTTACAGATGAGGAAACTGAGGCAAACAGGGCTAAGTGACTTCCCTAGGGTCACATAGCTAGTAAGTGTCTGAGGCTGGATTTGAACTCAGGTCTTCCCGACTGTGGGCCTGGGCACTCTGTCTATCCACTTTGCCCCCTAGGTGGCCTAAGAAACAATTATTATGTGTAAGGTCACTTTTGATACTTGTTGTCTTAAATGGAAAGAGATAAGCATTTTTGCATCTCTGGAAAATGCCTAATTAAACAAAAGTTTGCAGCTTAAAATTGTATATATTATCATGAATATACTTACCTGTTTCCCTGTTATATCTTCATGATAACAGCTACTAGTGAGCAGCGGCTGTTTTCATTTTGTCCTGTCTCTAAAGTTGTGCACGGTGCCTTGCACCCAGTAAATACTTAATAGATGTTTATTGAATTGGATTGGAGTAACAATTCAGAGTGTTATTTCCTCCCTTGGAAGTTAAAATGAGAATATTTAAAGTCTTTCTTTGGGCCATCTTTGGATTGGTTAATGGAGGAGCTGGATCAGATGTAGCACCATTTCTCTGGCTCCCTGGGGAAAAATTATCTACTACTGTCTTCAGCGATCAAAGCTACTACTCCAAAAAGTCTTAGAGCATAATCCTAGTGCTTTGGCAAGCTTTGATGGTCCTACACCGCAAACTCCAGGCACCGTGTGGAATTGTTTGGTTACATCTGTTCCCAAACAAAATTCTTGTTTTAGCAACATCTGCTTTACTTTGGAGAAGACCCAGTGAAAACCACTGGCCTGTGGTCATGGCAGTGGAATTCTTCCATGGCTAATGAGGCAAGCTAAGCCTGGGGAATTTTCATGCTAAATGTAACCTTTTTGGTTTTTCTGATGGTGTTTGAAGGTTAATATGTTAGGAGTTGTGTATGTATGTTTGTAGGGCAGCTAGGTGGTGAAGTGGAGAGAGTGCTGGGTTTGGAGTCAGGAAGACTTATTTTTCTGAGTTCAAATCTGGCCTTAGACACTAGCTGTGTGACCCTGGGCAAGTCATTTAACCCTGTTTGCCTCAGTTTCCTCATCTGTAAAATAAGCTGGAGAAGGAAATGGCAAACCATTCCAGTATGTTTATCAAGAATACCCCAAATGGGGTCACAAAGAGTCAGACGTGACTGAAATGACTGAACAAAAACAATGTATGTTTGTAAAACAGAAGGTTTTATTTGGGCCTTATGTACTTATTTATCAGAACTCTACCTTTATATAGGATAACTGGTATGCTTAGAAGGATGCTTCTTAAGTAATTTTCTCTTTGGGGGATAAGGGAGGAAACTTCTCCTGTATTTCTCTTAGGGAAAATTCATTAATATTATGAGTATGTGTGCATGGGGATGTGTGTGCTTTGAGGCCCTTGAATTAGACCAATTCAGTGAATGCTTATTGAGATAGTGTTGGGATAGCATACATCAATTTTGGCTCTGATATAAAAATATTGGGCATAGTCATTTTCTTTCTTGTTATCATTTTTCTTTGCCGATAAAATGAGCTTAAAAACCATCATTCAGTTTTATAAACGATTTGAGTTTCTGGTTTGAAATTGGACCAATCCTGTGATTTTCTTGTGTAAGGAACTCCCAGTGGGGAAACTCCCTTTACCAATGCAGATTGGCACCTGCTTTGCAATTCCTTGACTTAGAAAGGTACTTGGGGCCTAGAGAAGTTAAATGACTTGTACTAAGTCACACAGCCAGTATATGTTAAAGATGGGACTTGAAGCTAGGTCTTCTTGACGCTGAGACCAACTCTATATCTGCTACGTCATGGTATCTTTGGCTTAAAATTGCTCTGAATGTATAAACTTGGGTTCCGTTATTATCTCTCTACAGATGACTCTGAGACTGATATCTCCAGCCATAATCTCTTCCTTGATCTGTAGTTCTGCATTTCTAGATGCTTGCTAGACATTTTTTTTCTCGGATTTGGATCCTCATCCCAAAGTCAGTGTGTCCCAAAATGAACTTATCATATTCTAAGACTCCTGCCAACTAGCCTCTCCTTCAATTTCTGTCTTTCCTTTGACTAGAAACTGTGGCCCTCTAGGTCTTCAAGTGCAACCCTTTCAGTGAATCCAAACTTCACAGAACAAATCCCCTTAATGAAAGGATTTATTCTGTGAAACTTGGACTCAGCCAAAAGGCTGAACCCAAGGACCTAGAAAGTCACATGTGGCCTTGAGGCCACAGGTTCCCCACCTCTGGACTAGACCATCCTCCTCCTAATCATTCAGATTCTTAATAATGGAATCATCTCTGACTGTTGACTTTCCTTCAATGCACATGGATAATCCATGGCCAAGTTCTGTTAATTTTTACCACCATCCACTTCACTCTTACTGCCACCACCCTACTTATCTCTTGCCTGAGCTACTCTGAATAGCATTCTAATTGGTATCTTTACCACTAGCCACTTCCCCTTTTTAACTAACCTGTACACAGCTGACAAAATAATTTTCCTGAGTCACAAGTCTGAATGTGTCATTTCTCTTCCCAAAACTTTTAGTGACTCCCTTTTAACTAAAAAAACCAATAATAATAGTTAACATTTTTATAATAACATGTATTATTTACTTGTGCCGGGCTCTGTGATGAGCGCTTTACAATTGTTATCTCATTTGCTCCTCACAACAACCCTGCAAGGTTTGTTATACGAGGAAACTGAGGCAGACAGTTTCAGTGACTTGCCCAGGGTCCCACAGCTAGTCTGAGGCTACATTAGAACCTGGATCTTCTGACTTTGGGCCCTGTGCTCTCTCCACAGTGCCACCTCACTGCCCTGAAGCACATGCCTTTGCTGTGCTCTTCACAGTCTGGCGTCAGCCTAGCTCTAGCCTTTTGTCACATTGCCCCCCAATATTCCATCCAAACAGGGTAGACCCTGAACCAGACAGAGCATAGCTGGGTTCCATGCCTTCCCATCTCCATGGAATTCATTCTTGCTAAATCTCTGCCTTTCAGAATCTTCATCTTCTTTTTAGGCTTCAGATGTTACTGCCTTCCTCAATGGTACATGAATCCCCAATGATTCATGCTTTGTTCCCTCAATTAGTTCTCAGGCAGTTTGATTTCTTCTTTTGCCCCTCTGTTCCGTATTCTGCTCCTTACTTCCTCTGTGTTCATGGTGTGGCTGGTAGAGCACAAGCTTCTCAAGGCCAGAGGCTACTTTGTATTTGTAGCCTTTGTATATTTTTCAATATATATTTGTTGAATTGAGTTGAAAAGTGTTCTGTAACTGTGATGTGTGATCCTTATTTATTCTCATGTTATCCCCATCATCTTAATAATGTAGTGGTGAGAAAAGGGAAAAAAATCACTCTTTCTCGAATCATTTATGAATTATTTGTATTCATCATCACACTCAACAAATATTCACAAGCATTCACTGTGTGGATAGTCCTTCTATAGATGCCACGTAGATGGATGAATGTAATTAGAGTATGTTTTTGAGCGGGACGAATTTCCAGTCTAGTGGAGAAGACAAAATATATGCCCCTCGTAGAACACAAACTATGTACATAAATATGTCATAAACAAAGATCACCAGCAACAAAGGAACACATTAATACTTTTTAAAAAGTCTGGAGAATAATTAAAGATTGTGGTTGCCTTACATAGCTGTCTGTCTTAACTTGTTATTCGTTCTTCCTTGCTGAGGACAATAACCAAGGTTCTTTGGACTATTACTTAAGTATGGTAAAGTTTTTATTTCCTTCCTTCCTTCCTTCCTTCTTTCCTTCCTTCCTTCCTTCCTTCCTTCCTTCCTTCCTTCCTTCCTTCCTTCCTTCCTTCCTTCCTTCCTTCCTTCCTTCTTCCCTCCTTCTCTCCCTCCCTCCCTCTGTGTGTGTGTGTGTGTGTGTATAGAAAAGATGAAAGGGCTTCTTTGGGAGATTTGTGAATTTGTGTGTGGGGGGCGGTGGGGTTCCTCCTTACAGGTCTTCAAATAGAAAACACAGTATGACCATTTGGTGGCCACGTTACAATGAGGATTCCTTTTGGATATGGGTTGGAACAGACCACAGAGCTCCTTTTTAGCTGTCAAATGTTATGATTCTGTGAATAACCCCTTGAACCAGATGCTATCATCACCCCCATTTTATAGAAGAGGAAACTGAGTTTCAGAGAGGTCATGGAAGCATAAAATCATAGAACTAGAGCTTGGAAAGGACCCCAAAGGCCATTTAGCCCAATCTCCTCATTCTGCAGATGGGACCCAGTTAAATGATTTTGCCAGTGTCATGCAACTCATAAGTGTCAGAGGTAGGATTTGAACCAGTTATCCTGGTTCTAAATCCAGCACTCTCGTGTGTGTGTGTGTGTGTGTGTGTGTGTATGAAATATACACATATACATACATATTTATATATTTTCAGTTGTGTCTGACTCAGTGACCCCATTTGGGGTTTTCTGGGCAAGGACACTGGAGCAGTTTGACATTTCCTTCTCTAGTTCATTTTACAGATGAGAAAACTGAGACAAACTGGATTAAATGATTTGCCTAGGGTCACATGGCTATTAAGTGTCTGAGGCTAGATTTGAACTCAGGAAGATGAGTCTTCCTGCCTTCATGCCCAGTGGGGGGTGTGTGTGTGTGTGTGTGTGTGTGTGTGTGTGTGTGTGTGTGTGTGTGTGTGTGTGTGTATGTATAGGTATGTATATATAATATCTTACATTGTGCTATGTTTTATTCTATATTGTATAGGCACATATGTGTATGCATATACATGTATGTATACCCACATACATACATTCATAAATATGAATACAAGATGCTGCACTGCCTAGGAAAAGCCTTACTGTTGGCCCTTCCTTGTCCCCTCAGGGCCAGTGACAGTGCATGGACAGGCACATATGCATATATGTTAATGGTGATGAGTCCTTGAATACCATGTTCTTGGAAGGATCAAAATTATAAACAAGCCTAAGGGCAATGGAGAGATGCCTGATAAGCCAAGTAGGCTGTAGCATATTAAGAGAAAGAATGTTAGATTTTCAATCAGAGGTCCTGGGTTCAAATCATGGTGCTTTACTTATACAACCTTTCTAAGATTTAGTTTCTTCATCTGTAAAATGGAGCATCAGTGGTTTGGACTGAGTTGCTTTTCAGGTCCCTTTTAGCTCCATATCTGTGATGGATTGACTTATTAGTAGCATAAAAGACATTATCAAATACGCATGACCAGAAAAAGAGATGAGACAGTCATGTACTGAGAATGTCAAACAAGTGGATATCCCAAGTGGTTCACTGGAATGCTTTTATATTATATCACGTATCATACTATATAACAAATATGGTATCACACATCTCATATTATATATTACACTAAATTATATTATATTTCTATATATTATATCATATCTTATTTATATGTGTATGTCTATATCTATATTTGTATCTATATTTATATCATAGAGTGGTAGATTTAGAGTTAGGATACCTTGAATCAAATCCTACCTTTGACCCTTATTAGTTGTATGACATTGGGCAAACGACTTAACCAGATTCCATCTGTAAAATGAGAAGGTTGGACCAAATGGTCTCTGAGGTCCCTTGCAGCTCTAGTTTAATGATTTTATGATCCCAGGCTGCTCTGAAACTCAGCTTCCTAGTCTGTAAAATGGGGATGATAACAGTACTTTCCTCAAGGAGTCATTCATGGAATCATAACATTTGACCCTGAAAGAGCCTTTGTGGCTGTCTGATCTGACTCATGCACAAAAAGAACCCTCATTGTGACATACCCAACAAGTGGTCATCCATTTTCTGCTTGAAGATCTGTAAGAAGGAGGAACTCACTACCCCCAAAGGCAGCCTTTTCCCATTTTGCACAGTTCTAATTGTTAGAAACTTTTCCACAATATCAAGCCTAAATTCTCTTCTTCACCACACCTCCCTCTTGGTTGTGCCTTCTGGGGCCAAACAGAAGAGCCTTTTAAATAACTGAAGGCAATTACCATATCTTGAATCTTCCCCTTTCCAGGCTAAATATATCCAGTTCTTTCAATGGATCGTCATATGACACGGACACCAATCCCTATCACCAACCTGAGTTCCATCCTCTGAACTTTCTCCAACTTATCAATATCTTCTTTGAACCTTGGTGCCCAGAAACAAATACAGGACTCTCACTGAAGTCAGTTTAGGGCAGAGCACAGTTCATTTTGCTGTTCCTAGAAGTTGTAGCATTCTTATTACAGTCCAACATCCCATTCTGGCTGCCATATTCCACTGTTGACTCATGGGGAGCTTTCAGTCCACTAAAACCCACAGATCTTTGTCCAAACAATTACTGTCTAGCAGGATTCTCCTATCTTGTAGTTATAGTACAAGAAGGAAGTGTTTTGTGAAGGTAGCATTTTGTAACCTAGTATAAGATACTACATTTATACCTATGACGGTTCATCTCACTAGATTCACCAGAGGTTCCTCATTCTGTCATTAGGTATCTTAGCGATCATCCCATTTATGCCTTGATGTAAGTCATTAATTAAAAAAATGTTAGAACAAGATAAGCAATGATCCTTGTGGTCTTCTATTAGACATCTCCTGCTATGTTAACATTGACGCATTAGAAACTAATTTGGAAATTGAAACATTTTACTGAATCCACAAATTTGCATATTGTCTTTCCCATTAGACCATAAACGCCTTCACCTGATATCTTTTGCCTCTTCTTGTATTCTCAAAGCTCAGAACAGTGGCTGGCACATAATAGGCACTTAAAAATATTGATTGATTGATTGAATCTCTTTGATTGTGTTCTAATTCACTCTACATTTCTCCATCTTCTCCACAAGAACAGTATGGAATATTTGATCAAAAGCTTTGCTAAAATCTGGGGAAACCATATCCACTGCATTTTCCTCATCTACTAGATTAACAGTACTGCCAAAAAAAGGAAATGAAGGCAGTCTGGCATAACATGTTCTGGATGGAGTCATGCTGGCTGGTTCTTGGCATTCACTGCTACCTTTTCTATGGAGTTCATCAATCATCTCTTCACTGATTTATTCTAGAATTTTCCTAGAATTGAAGTCAAACTCACTGGCCCATAGCTTTTCCCAGCTCTGTTTTCTTCACTTTTTTTGAAAATTGGGACATTTGCCCTTTTCCAGTCTTGTGGTACACTTCCCATTTTCTGTGATCTTTTAGATATCACAGAGAGTAGCTCAGTAATCATAGCTGTCAGTTCTTTCAGCAACAGAGGACAGAATTCGTTTAAGTCAGGTGACATTAATTTATCAGGGGTGGCTAGGTACTCTCTTACTATCTTCTTCCTTATTTTGGATCTCAACTCCCTATTAGTCATTTTATTCTGTCATCTTTAGTACAAAGGTCATTCTCCTTGGAAGAGAAAGCAGAAGCAAAACAAATGTTATTGTATGCATCAAACTAAGGAATTGATGTCAAGAATTTGGAGGCTTTGAAGTGCTGTGTAAATGCGAGCTGTGCTCTCTGTGGTTGTTTATTATTATTATTATTATTATTATTATTATTATTATTATATCAGAGGAAGTCCTCTGGCATGTGGGGAGGATCTGATTGATAGATAGAAGGAAACAGATAAATGGATAGAAATAGGTGGGTAGAACTAGATAGGTAGAAATAGATTCATAAATGGATACATGGGGGATAGAAATAGAAAAATGGGTAGATGGTAGAAATAGATTGATAGATGGATAGAAGTAGAGAAGGATGAATAGGTGAGTAGAAATAGAAAAGTAGATGGATGGGTAGATAGAGATAGGTAAGTATATAGAAATACTTAGATACATAGAAATAGAGAAATTGATAAATGGATGGATAGGTAGATAGAAATAGAAAAAATAGGTAGCTAGATGGATAGAAATATATTGATAGATGGATAGAAGTAGAGAGAGAAATGAATAGGTAGATAGAAATAGAAAAATAGGTTGATATATGGATAGAAATAGATGGGTGGGTGGGTAGAGATAGATGGGCAAGTATATAAAAACAGATAGATGGATGGGTAATTACACATAGATAGATTAAGTGGCTCCTCAAGCACCATACTAGGCACTAGCAAAACAAAAGATAGTTCCTGCCCTCAAGGAATTTATATTCTAATGGGGGGGGGGTGGAGATAATACATATATGGAAGCTGAAAAGTGGAAAGGTGGAAGCGGAAGTTGAGAAGTCTGGAGAGTCAGGTGCTGGGTTGGACTTGAAGTAAGTATGGCCAATATGGGCACTTTCTTAAGTGGAGTTTCCAAGGATAAACCCACCAATTTAAGAAGCCTATAGAGGTGGAGACATTGCTAGCATGAGAAGGCCACATCTATGGAGAATTTATGGGAAAACATGAAGAAGAATCACACAAGATGAGATGTATACAATCTAATGAGATCATGGCTCCATCAAAATATATATGAAACAAAATAAAACATGGACCCCATGATACCAAGTTGGGGGTGGGTGAGCAGGGTGAGAAACAGAGAATCATGGACTCAGAGATAGGACCATAGAGGCCATCTGGTTCAACTCTCTTGTTTTACAGAAGAAAAAAACTGTAATTCTATTCTGATCTCAGCCATCTTTCTCCAAAAGAGCATGAAATACTCTATCAAAAGCTTTGCTAAAATCTAGGTAAACTATATCCTCAATATTTCTCTCATCTGTTAGATTGGTAATTCTGTCAAAAAAAATGGGCTCAAAAAAGAAACTGAGGCATAGAGACATTAAATGATTTGCCCAAACTTACATAGGGAGTATGGGATAGAGCCAGAATTTAAACCCAGAATCCCTGACTGCCAAGGACATCCCTTTTCCCACTGCCCATGATGCTTTTCTAAGTTTAACTGGTCTGCTATCATTTGGGAAAAAAATTGGCTTTTGACTGGGTCTTAATGGAAGCGAGAGTAGGGTTAGTAGGGTGAAGAAGGAGAAGAAGAAATGATGATATGTTGGTGCCTTGATGAAGTCACTGAGTCTGGAGAGGGCAGGACCACAGGCTTTGTCAACAGAGGCTTAGCAAGGGAGAGAAACCAATAAGTAGGGTGGAGTCAACTGAAGGTAGTTAGGAGTAACTAACCTGTGCCTAGAGTTCTCTGTCTGGCTCATACAGGTTGTTTAGTTGAGGTCAGGCAATACCAACTTCAAGGAAGATAATAGCTTCCATTTTTATGGTATTTTACATACATTATCTCATTTAATTTTCAGAACACCCGGTAAGGGAAGCTGTACAAGTATTGTTATCAACCTCATTTCTTAGATAAGGATGCCTAGGTTCACAGAGACTGGAGGACATGCCTGAGGCACTGTGCTAATAACTTGAATAGGCAAATCTTGAACCCAGGTCCTGGGATTTGAAGCTACTGTGCCTTCCACTAAACTGTAGTTGTTTTGGTGACCATGGCATTTCTGTAGAACAGATGGCAGCAGCTCCCCATCTTCCCAGACATCACCACCACCACCACCACCACCACCACCACCACCACCACCACCATCATCACCATCATCATCATTATTGCTAACATTTATCTAGTACCATCTGTGTCCCAGGTACCATGCTAGGCGCTTTACAAATATCATCTCATTTTATCCTCACAACAACCCTGGAAGGTAGGATCTATTGGTATTTCATTTTTACAGATGAGAAAACATATTTATGCAAGATATACATACCTACAGTTCTCAGTAGGGTCTGGGCACCCTTGGGAATTCTAGAGACTCTTTCGGGGGGTGCAAGAGGTTAAAATTATTTTCATAATGATATTAAGCCATTTTGATTTCTTATATAGTAGATATCGATAGATATAACCCACATAAGCAAAATCTCTTGGAGGTCCTCGATACTTTTTAAGAGTGTAAGTGGTCATGTGACCAAGAAGTTTGAGAATGATGTCTGTGTGTGATATAAAGGTAGCTAGGTGGTGCAGTGAATAAGAGTACTGGAGTTGGGGTCAGGAAGGCCTGAATTCAAATCCAGCCTTAGACACTCACTCACTGGCTATGTGACCTTGGGCAAATCATTTAACTTCTGGCTGCTGCAGTGTCCTCATCTGTCTAATGGGGATAATAACAGCACAGGGATGCTGTGAGGAGCAAGTGAGATAACTTTTAATGTGCTTTGCAAACTTAAAAGACCACATAAATTCTAGTTATTATTATTATATAATTTTAAAACTACGGGTTTGGGTTTTTTGGGTTTTATTTTGGTCTTCCAGTCAAGCATTTAACAAACTCCCAAGTTCAGAAATATTAATTCTTTGGCCTTCCATTTAAAGCCCTCCACAGTCTGGCTTCTTGCCTTTTCAATCTTGAATTGTTCTACTCCTCCCCCTCTTCGTGATTTCTCTATTCCTGTCAAACTCTCCCCCTTCAATGACATTGTGTCTAGCCTCTTAGCTTTTGTATAGGCAGTGTCCCATGCCAGGAATGCACTCCCTCTTCACCTCAAACTCTTAGAATCGCTGTCTAGCTTCCTACAGAGCATAGCTCAGGCGGCAATTCCCACAGGAGACCTTTTCCGGACCCTTCCCCCCAATCCCGTCAATGTCCCATTTGTTAGTGATCTCTGTACATACTTGTATGTATTTACATTAGACTGTAAGCTCCTTGAGGGCAGGGACTGTCTTTTGTCTCTTTTTGTATCCCCAGTGCTTAGCACAGGGCCTGGCATATAGTAGGTGCTTAATAAACGCTTATTGACTGACTCTCTATTGAAATTATGGTATATTACTTTGCACACATTTTCTATTCATTTAATTGTATTCATGGGGTATCTCTCCCTTCCTCCCCCTGAATGTAAACATCTTGAGCACAGAGACTGTCTTATTTTTACCTGTATATTCCCAGTGTCTGGCACATAGTAGGAGTTTAATGAATTTTTGTAGAATTCCATTGAATTAAAGGTTGAGACAAATAGTTTTAGGAATTCATTCTAAAGTAAATTCTGCTTAATTCATTGTAAGTGCCTCAAAATAAAAACCTAGGCAGAAATTCTCCTTCCCTCCCTCCCTTGTCTCTTCCATCTCCATCCTCTTTTCCTCCAAAGGCCTCCAGGACACAGTGTACTTAACGTGAAAGCAGTGTAATTGTTTTTAAAACAGAGTGACATTACATATAATTGTTTATACCCACCTTAGAGGATTTTGTACATTTAACAAACATAAAATTGATTGGAAATTTTGAAATAAATCAGTACAGAAAGGCCTGAACTTAAGCTGTAAAGTATATACTCTATTGAGCTTATGATGGAGAGAATTGACTTGGATTCTTGGCACAATTCTACCTCAGCTTATTAAACATGGTTTATGAGTGCCTAAAAAAGGGAAGAATGATTCCTAAGCCACGGTATGATTTCTCTAAGGCAAACCAATTTGTTACCATTTTTTAGGTAGGAAAATTCATTTATCCATTCAACAAGTATCTATTAAATGCCCTCTGTATGCCATGCACTAGATGCTGGGTTTGCCACTTCTGCAAACCTTGTTTCTGAATTGCAACAAGGAATTTGGCCAAGTCTCTCATGATTTCCTTGTGAACAAAACAGGGAAATGAGTGGTGGATTGTTCCATTAGCTGGTTGGACCCAAAGAGTGATGATTACTTGGATTAATGTCAAGTTGGAGGGCTTCTTCTTGTGGCATCCCATGGAGCTCTGCCCTGTGCCATTCAACATTTTTATCAATGACTTGGATGAAGATGGAGAAGGCATGCTTATCCAATTTGCAATTGACACCATGCTGGGAGGAGTAGGGAAGATGCTAGAAGACAGAATCAGAATTCAAAAAGATTGATAGAAGTAGGGCAGTGGTCTAGAAAAGGGAAAGTGAAAGTGAGAAGGAATATACCACAAATGCCTCCTGCATTTTAAGTTCACATACTCAATTGTAAGAGTACAGGATGGGTGTGACCTGGCTTTATAATAGTTCATGTGAAAAATAAAACTTCTGTGAAAAAGACCACTTTGAGTATAGAATTCGATTCCGGGTACATTTTAAGACGGACATTTACAAAGGTAGTTGTATCTACATGCCCTCTAGAATCCTTCCTTCCATCAAGATTCAACTTAAATGCTATAACGTTGAGCCTTTCCTGACCCCAACTTCCAGATGCACCCCCTTCCCTGAATGACCTTGCATTTATTTGGTATGTATTATATATTCTTTTGTGCAAACATGTTATCTCCCCTGACATAACATAAGGTCCTTGAGGGCAGGTCATCCCTAGCACCTGGCACATAACTGGTACTTAAGAAATACTTAATCGATTGGGGGTAAACAGGATGTTCGAGGAGACTCAGTTTTCTCATCTGTAAAATGGGGATAATTATAGCACCTACCTTCCAAGGTTGTTGTGAGGATCCCATTGTAGGCTCTACATAAATGTTCTCATCATCATTATCATTACTATACCATAGAAGGATCAGTGAAAACAACCTGGGACATTTATTCTGGAGAAGAAAAGATTTAGGGGAAGACTCGATAGTCGTTTTCAAGTTTTTGAATAACTGTCATGTTCAAGAGTGATTAGATTTGGTTTGCTGTGTCTGGGGTGGGGAGGGGCAAGAATGAGGCACAATTAATTGGTAGAATTGGAAGGAGATAGATTTTTTAAACTAATAATGATAATAATGATAGTTAGCATTTATATAGCACTTTAAGGTTTGCAAAGCATCCGACATGTTATCTCACATGATCCTTACAACAACCCTGGGAGGTAGGTGCTATTATTATCCCATTCCACAGATGAGAAAACTGAGGATAAGATTTATTAAGGGATTTGCCCAGGGTCACATAGCTAGTAAGTGTCTGAGGCAGGATTTGAACTTAGGTCTTCCTGTCTTCATGTTCAAGGCTCTATCCACCACCTACGTTTATGCTTGATGGAAGAACTGTTAGCCGTTAGAGTTGTTGAAAAGTGGAAGTGGCTATGTGGTGCAATAGATGGAGCGTTGGATGCAGCATCAGGGAGACCTTTGTTCAAATGTGTAAGAAGCTATTTAATGTTTCTCAGACTCAGTTTCTTCATCTGTAAAACAGTATTAGTAATAGCCCCCTATGCCCCAAGGTTGTTGTGAGGTTAAAATGAAATAATGCCTGTAAAGAGCTTTGCAAACCTTAAATCACTATATAAATGCTAGTGGTGGTGATGATGATGATGATGACGACGGTGCCCTTTGGTCACTGAAGATCTTCAGGCAGATGCTGGTGACTCCTTAGCTTTCAAGGATGTTGTTGAAGAGATCCTTGTTTGGACATGGTTTGGGTTAAAGGAATGCTGAGACCCCTTCCAAGATTTCCTGCTTCAATAGTACACCTGAATATGACATACTTCAGTGATTCATGGGCTTTGAACCCAGCCTCTCTAAGTCCTAGCAGACAGCCTGATAGTCAAATAAGACGGTGGCATGTTGATTGAAAAAAAAACCCCAAAACAAGCAAACAACATGGCCTTAGGCTGCAATGACATATTGTGTGGTAGGACCGATCAAGGCAGGGGCTGGTCCCAGCCATCTTGCCTCATCTGAATGATTGCATTCAGTTCCTGGAGCCCCATTTTAAGAGAGACATGGAGGTGCTAGAGTTTGCCCAGAGAATGGTGACCAGGATCGTCAGAAGTCTAGAGCGGGGGAGTAGACAAAAACCAAGTGTCAGAGTTGGAAGACCTGAGTTCCAGTCCCATCTCTGCCACTTACCAACGGTATAGCCCTGCCCTTGGGCAAATCGTTTAACCTCCCAGTGACACCTCCCAGACAACTCTCTGACTGTAAACTATAGAATTTTACCATTCCTCACCTCCTTCCAAGTTCTGCCTCCTGCAGAAAGTCTAACTGAATATCCCCATTGCTAGTATGCCTCACAAAGGTACATTGAGAATGTTTTGTATTTGCCTTTCCATGTATTTGTTATTTCTCTCCAGTAGAATGTAAACTCCATGAAGGCATGGGCACTTTTATTTAGGTCATTGTATCCCCAGCTCCTGGCACATAGCAGGTGCTTAATAAATGTTTGTTGAATGAATGAGTGAATAAATGAGTAGTTGTCGATCGTCACCGTACTCTCACCAGAAATTTCTTACACCAGTAAAATTATAGGTCTGGATATGAATGAGTGAATGAAACGTTGCAGCCTAGTAAGGAGAGTAGTGGGTTAGGAGTTAAGCAGATGTGGGTTCACACTCCTACCTCTAACTCTTACTGCCTGGGTCCCTTCCTGGTAAATTGTTTTATTTAGTTCTTTGTGCCTCAGCTCAGGACTTATTCATTGAGTCACAGACAAGATGGGACTTGTGTCAGGGAAGGGAGTTTCCATGCTGAAGAAATCCCTGCTCCTTCCTGTATTCACAAGTAAATAACTTAGTGGCCACGTGAAAGATCTTCAAATCCCTGTAGGACTGTCCTGTAAGAGAGAGGTTCCACTTACTCTATGGAGCCTCAGTGGGCAGAACTTCTAGAACAAAGACCAGAAGGTGTAGGGAAGTTAATTTTGAACTTCTTTACTGGAGCTGTCCAAGAAAGAAAGAAATTGACTACTGAGATTAGGTGGTGAGCTCTCCATTACTAGAGGTGATGATCAGCCTTCCAGGAATGTTTCAGAGGAGGATTTTTGCCCTGGGTAGGTGGTTGGATGCGATAATACCTAATTTCCTTTCCAGATCTCAAATTTGATGACTTCTGACATTCTCCAGGCTTAGTCTTTACATCTCATTCATTACCTTGGGATATAGTTACAGGTGTGGGACTTGGGGTGAAGGGGCATAAGCTGAGCCAACGTTTATTCTTTGGGGGAAGAGGCATTGCAGTATTAGGACACATGCAGCATCTCCCTGAAGCAAAATGATCTTGCTAGAGTAGCTACAAAATTCATTTGCCCTAGGTCTCTTTATCTGAAGTGCTGTGCCAATAAGATCATTCATCTCAAGGTTGCTGCAGTGCCTTAAAAAAATAAAAATAGGTGCAAAGGAATCGTAAGTCAAGGGACCAGACTCTCCTTCCTTCCTATGTACCAGCAACACCTGCCTGGTTTGCCAAGTATAAACTCAACTTAACTCTGCCAGTTCAAATTGCATTTGTAACGAGAAGCCCGGAAGGTGAGAGAGTATTGGGCACTTAGTCCAATTCCCTCATCCATCTCTCTTTGAGGGAAGAAGTTTTTAATGTTTCCATTACAGGAAGAAAAAAAATAAAAGCCTCAAGCTAAAAGAGGATGGTCTTTTGCTTGTTGTGTTTATGCTTGAAGCATTGTGGAGGGGAAAGAAAGCTGGCTTTCCCATTCGACAGCTGGAGTTGAAATCCCAGCTCAGCTACCCAAGCTACCTATGTGACCTGGAGCAAATCAGTTCCCACTATGGGACTCATCTCAAAAATGAAGGGGTTGGATTAGGTGGTCTCTGAGGCTCCCCTCCTACTCTAAATTCTATGATCCTCTGACTTGGAAGTCTCTTTAGTTAGAATTTTCCTCCCAAAGTGCCTTTCTGTTTGCTGTAGCCTATAGTTTGAATTGTAGACTTTAGCAGGGGTAGGTAGATAAGTAATATAGTCTCTAGTAAGAGGGTAATCTCTGTTTCTTTCTCTTAAATTTGGAAAGAGCTGATGTTAGCATCAATATTTATGTAATTTCTGTTCTCCATGGCTCAGCGTGTTTGTCTCGCTGATTCCAAGTTTACAGACTCTCTGGCTATGCTTTGTACATTTTGATTTCTTCATCTCATTTGAGAACTGTCATGACAAAAGGTACTTTTCAGAAGAAGGTAATTTTAAACTGTGATCGTCTGTGCTTTCAATGAGTCTTGTTTCTCCAAAGAGGGAAAAAAGAGAGACTGTGGAAAGGGAGCATAAACATCTTTGTTTTGGAGCACTGTTTAAAATCAAACATGCAAATGTGAAGGTAAGACAAACAGGCCCCAGATGTACAAGTTAGGACAAGATCTATAATCCCTTTGGGTGAAATGCACTTAGTGAGTTGTCCTGACCTGTCTTCATTTTAATAGTTGGGGTATAATACAGGATTAAAGAAAAGTTTGGCAAATCTGTATGTGGTAAGGATGGTGGTAGTCACCAAGAGTCCCCTGCCTGGAATGTCTTTTGCCCTCCTCTCTTCCATTAGGGCCATATTCTCATCACATCCTTCTTAATTCCTAAACCTTCCCCACTTTATCACTACTAGAACGTGAACTCCTCATCTGGCCATATTGCCCCTTCCATCTTGTACTTGTGAAAATGATTCTTTGAACCTGTCCATAAGGTCATTAGGCTAGCCCAATGTTCAAGTCCATTGAGAGCCTTTTGGATCCTGACAGTCACCTTGTGTGTTAGCTCACCCTCCCGATTTTATTTCTTACAGATTTGATGAGTGTGATATCTCTGCCTTTACCCCAGTCACTGAGAAAAATGTTCAGCAGCCCCAGGGCCGAGTCCAAATCCCTGAGGCTGTTTCCTAGAGACTTTTTGCAGGTCGATATTGAACTATTAATGACTTCTCTTTAGGTCTGGCCATAAAACCAGACCCACGTACACCTAAGATGTGCCTTCTTTTCCATGAGGATAGCACCAGAGACTTTATCATTGGCTTTTCTAAAATATGGGCCAACTATATCTCAGCCGACAGTCCCTCAATTAACATCTATTAAGAACCTATAAATACTATAAATAGTATGTCAGGCATTATGCTAAGTTCCTAGACTTTTTATTTTGGGGGGAGGGGTGGTCTTGATCTGTTATTTCATCTGTTCGAAACTTCTAGATAAATGAATCTCCTTCCTTCTACCATTACAAATCAGCAATTGTTCTGTAATGGGTGGAGGGTTTAGGAGAGCTACCTGGAACATTCACTGCCAGACTAAGTAACTTTTGACATCACTTAGGTAGCTTGGGTCAAAGGTGGGACTTGAACTCAGGACATCCTGACTCCAAGGCAGGATCTCCATTGACTGCTCCATGCTGCCTTTAACCACATGTTCTAATACTTGGTAGAGGCTGACTTGTAGGTTTCACTCTGCTTTCTTTTTTTTTTTAAAGTACTGTTTGCACTTCTCCAATAATAATATTCTCCTCTTCCTCATGATCTATAAGAGGTCATCAATAGTGGATTAGTAAAGCCAGTTCTTTCTGGACTCTGCAATGTAGTTTGTCTGGACCTAGTAACTTAAACTCATTAGAGGCCGTCTGGTGTTTTCCTAGCATCTTCTTGCTTCTCTTGCGTTTCAGTTCCCTCTTAGTCATTTTTTGTTTGCTTTGTTCTTTCAGATCCAAAGGCTTATCTAAAACTCCTTGGCATTGAAAATAAAAAATGAAAAATAAAAGCTAAATAAATATCGAGTAGGTCAACCTTCTCTCTGGTGTATTTCTTTCATCTGAACCCGAGCCTTACCTGTAAACAGGGGTTCTACCTAGTCTTTGATCATAACAAATGAATGAATGAAAAAGCCATTCGTTAAATGCTTACAATGTGATAAATATTGAGCAAAGCCCTAACGACACAAATGCAAAAGCAAAGACAGTCTTTGTCCTTAAGAGGCTTATATTCTAATGGGGGGAGACCATCTGTTCTTCAGTCATTTTTCAATTGTGTTGGGGTCTTCATGACCCCATTTGGAGTTTTTTTGGCAGAAATATTGGAGTGGGTTGCCACTTCCTTCTCCAGCTCATTTTACAGATGAGGAAACTGAGGCAAACAGGGTTAAGTGACCTGCCCAGGGTCACAAAGCTAATAAGCCTCTTGAGGCCAGATTTGAACCCAGGAAAGATGAGTCTTCCTGACTCCGGGTGCAAAGCTCTATCCACTGTGCACCTGCCTGCCCCAAGACAATCTCGTAATAATCTAGTCATAAAAATTTATAGCTGGAAGATTCCTCAAAGATCGTCCAGCCAGATAAAAACAATCCAAACTAAGGGCCATAAAGGCCATTTGACTTGCTCAGGATCACACACATGGGACAGAGTTAGTTTTGGAACCCAGGTTTTCCAACTCTATACCTGCCGTTCCTTAGATTGTACCACAGCACCCCAGATTTTCAACCTCTCATCTTACAGGTGAAGACATTGAGGCCAAGAGAAGTTAAATGATTTACTCGAGGTCAGACAGGTCCTCAGGGGTTCACCCAGGACTGTGACTTTGGTCTCCCAACTCACTGTCCAATCTCCAGCCTGATTTTTCCTAGTGCTCTGCCCTGCTTTGAGATAATGATTCTCAAAGAAGTTCAGCTATATATCAGTTAAATCAGCTTTTCTGACTTGGCTTGGGAGCTACTTCATTGCTCTTTCTAATGGGAAATGAGTGCTGAGTGCTAAATGATCAACTGACAAAAGCGCTTTTTGGAACTCTGCCTGTTTTTGAAGAAGTTTGTAAATTAAGGACTGCCTCTGGTAACGTGGCCGTAAACATAACCCAGTGCTGCGGAAGGATAATGACAACTGATTGCTTCAAACGCCCTCAGCTTGGAAACTGGACTTTGGAAACGAGCCATTGGGAAGACCCAGCACAGAGCAAACTTAGTTTTTCATCATTTAATTCTTTCTTTCCTTCCTCCCTCTCTCCTTCCCTCCCTCCTTCCTTTCCTTCCCTTCTTTGCTTCCCTTCTTTCTCTTCTTTCCTTCTTTCCTTCCTTCCTTCCTTCCTTCCTTCCTTCCTTCCTTCCTTCCTTCCTTCCTTCCTTCCTTCCTTCCTTCCTTCCTTCCTTCTGTCTTTCCTTCCCTCCCTCCCTTCCTTCCACCCTTCTACCCTTCATTCCTCCTTTCCTCCTCCCTTTTCCCCTCCCTGTTTCTCTCTTTCTTCCTTTTCTCCTCTCTTCTCTCCCCCCCCCCCCTTCAGGCTTTTGTTATACTTATTCAGCTGGGCTATACATTTTAGGCAGATCTCTTATCTTCTGCATGACCCTGGCTGATAAATGGCAATGTATTTGGATCTGTGGATGTGATGCAATTCATGGGTTACTGAATCTCACCTTTCATGGCTCTAGAACTCTGTAGAGATGCTCCAAGGCAGATGACAATTCAACAACTTCCCCTTTCCAGTAAAAAAAAAACACAAGGGCAGCCTCCCAGTCTGAAGGCAGAGGATGCTCCTAGCCTAGTGTAAGGTTAATGGGAATAAGGTCTTCCCTGCCCATCAATAGGCCTCATGTGGATCCTGTTAAGGGAAGCTTGTTTGCTTGTAGGGAGGCTTATGTAGCACCTTATGCTAATTTCTAATTAGGCACTGAGTCAGGAGGGCTGTGATGCTTTCTGGCTCTGAGCCTATTAGCTGAAAGAGTATATATTTTGAGAGGTGAGCTTTTGCTTTGGAGCCTTGTTTACAAGAAGGACCTTGTGATTCCCTAGTGGAGACTGTGAGTGGTCACATGTTCAGAGCTCCCCGACTGCTCAGAGGCAAAAGCTCTCTCAATCCAGTGGTGGATTGTTTTGATTCAGGCGGTAGAACTCTGTCTGTTGGTATTTATTTCTCTTTTCTGTATTTCCTCTGTATTTTTGTAATTAAAGAAGATTGTTGACCCCTTTTTAAGCTGCTTTCCTTAGTAAAGCAGATAAAAGAACCTACACTGGCAGCCATCCTGGGTATGCTAGTGTGGTTGCCGTTACACCTAGCCTATTTCTCTATTACCTAGAATAGAACTAATGGTATGTGAATAGAGCTACTTCTGATGAGACATTAAGACTTTAAGTGAGGGTTATCAGGTGTCATGGGGTATCAGTGGTGTTCCCGAACTTAGGCTAGAAATGAGAAAGGGTTTTATTGGGAACTCAGCTCAATGTAACAGTTATTAAACAACCACTAGCAATCAATCTACAGGGCATCTAGGAAGCACAGTAAAGCACTGGGCTTGGAGTCAGGAAGATCCATCTTCCTGAGTTCAAATTTGGTCTCAGACGATTTGTAGCTGTCTGACCCTGGCAAGTCACTTAACCCTATTTGCCTCAGTTTCCTCATCTGTAAAATAAACTGGAGAAGGAAATGGCAAACCATTCTAGTATCCCTGCCAAGAAAATCCCAATTGGGGTAACTAACTGTTGAACATGACTGAAATGACTGAACAACAACAAAAGAAATCAATCTGCAGATATTTATTAAACACATACTATGTGCCTGTCACTATGCAAGTGCTGGGGATACAAAGACCACCAGGAATCAACACCCGCTCTTAGCAAGATTCCATTCTATGGGGGAAATAACCTGTATACATATTAGTACTTAAACAGATATAGCTTAAGAGAGTATGATATGATATACAATGGGAAATATTAAAATATGTGATATAATGTATTATGATATGACACAATAGAAATACAGTGTAGAGAGGCACTAGCAGCTCCAGGGAGAAGGAGAGGGGATCAGAAAAGGCCTCACGTAGGACATGGTGCCTGAGCCGAGCTTGCGGCGAAGCTTGGGATTTGATCATAGACATGCATTAAACGTGGGCTGAGTGTACACCTTGCCCTGAAACTATGCCGAGGAAGATAGCAAAGTGCATAAAGTACAGGACCTCGTGCAGAGGTGGGATCAGGGCTGCGAGGGAAGCACATTCACGAATAGCTCTAATCTAATATCAAATAGCCTAAGTATGCCGTAAAAGTACAGAGCCAGGAGAAGGCACTTTGGGCTTGGGAAGAACTCGGAATGCTTTGTGGGTGGGATTTCAACAGAGGAAGACCAGGGAAGTGGGGGAAGGGAAGTAGGATCTTCTATAATAAGGAAGAGCATGAGCAAAAGCACAGAAGTTGAGAAAGGTTGGACCTGTTTAAGAGAAGAGCGAATAGGCCTGGATGGCGGTAGTGTAGAATAGAAATAGAAAGCATCCCTGCAGGCCACATATATTGACTTAGAAAACCACAAACTAACATTATCTATTAACTCTATTTAGTTAAGCATTTCTCAATTGCATTTTAGGTACTTGGGAGTTTTGTGGACCTTGAACGGATAGTGAATTCAACACCTCTGATGTAGACAAGTTAAGTCCAACTCATCCCCACAGGCTACACATTGGCTTAATTTTAAAATATAATCTTAGCAATATTTTATTGTATTATTTATTTTGTTGAATATTTCCCAATTACGTTTAATTTGGTTTGGACTGTACTCAGGAGTATTGAGGGCCTCAATGCAGACAGGGGGCAGTGTGTTTTATACCTCTGGTATAGACTACAATATGAAAGATCAGTTTGGAACCTTATTGCAGATGGCCTCAAATAGTGCTGAGGAGTTTAGGCTTTATTTAGAAGGCAGTGGAAAGCTATTAATGACTTTCGAACCAACAAATGACATGGTCGAAGCTGTGCATCAGGAAAATCATTCTGGCATCTTGTAGGGTAGATAAGAGTGGGAAAAGACAAGACAAAGTATGCCATTAGGAGGATATGACAGCAATTCAGGAAATACTGAGAGCCTGGCCCTTTGACTCAAGGATCACAAACACGTTTTTATATTTTGGTCCAATTTTTATGATTCAACCAGACAGTAAGTCTTTGCCATCCCTGTTTGCGCACGACACATATGCCCAAGAAATTCTTGGCTACCAAATGAGGTGTGTCATATTCATGCCTTTCCAGCAAACTGTGGCAAATGTCAACGTTAGCTGGCTTGCTCGGGGGAGAAATGAGATATGATCATAAGTAAGGAGCAAGAAGTATTTTGTTAGAGTTCCCTGGGTGCTCTGATTCATACTCACCCCCAAGTTATAACTGTACATGTTTTTCTAATTTGGAATCCATTTTTTTCCCTTTTGGCTACAGGACCACTAAAAATATTAAAATGAATTTTCCTGCAGGGCAATGTTGTTCAAATGTCATCAAAACTTATTTGCAGTTTTTTTTCCTTCTTAATTCAGCGTCTGATAATGCTCTTTATTCTGAGAGATGAGCTTCATCTTTTTTCTCCTTAGCTAGAAGTTACCTCATCTTGGAGATTACTCTGAAATTTGGAACATCATAGAATCACTATGAGTTCCAGCTTTCTATTCCCCCCCACCCCGCCCCGAAATAATGATGTTGAATGAATATTGCCATCTTTTATGGAGTAGGAAAGTACATTCACATCAACCCATGTAGATATGGATTGTATTTTATTAGCTCCCTTAAATTTCTTTAATGTACATGTCTATAGATGGTGAGGTCCCACTTATTGAAAAACCTTATTCTCTCAAAGCAGCTTCAGTGCTAACCCTAAGCTGGGATGAATCTCTAAATAAAAGTAATTATCACAAAATATCATTAGTAGGATGGTTTACGAGAAACTTGGGAAGACTTGTATGAGTTGATGCAAAGTGATGTGAGTAGAACCAAGAGAATGTTTTATACAGTAACAACAATTTAGCAGAGACAAACATTTTTGAGAGACCTAGGAATGCCGATCAAAAATATGACCAGCCACAATTCCAGGGGACTCATGATGAAACTTGCTGCCCATCTCCTCGTAGACAGCTAATGGACTCAGAGTACAGATTGAGACTTTTCTTGGCATGTAGCAAAGGCATGAATTTGTTTTGCTTCACTATATGTGTTTTGTAACAGGGGTTTTGTTTTTCTTGCTTTCTCAGTTGATGAGGCAGTGTGTTAGAAGTGGGAGGAATAGAATATAGACCTGAAAATAAAATTAAATTAAATTTTAAAAAACCCATACAGTTTACTTTTGAAGCCTTCACTTGAAACTCTATTGACTTTTATTTCACATACAATTCTAACAGTCTGATTATTTGGGACTTTTCAAATACTAATCCATTATATGCTAAATTTTGGAATTCTATTCTGTCCCATTTATCTATTTTTTTTTAACCCAGCATCAGATGATGGTAATTACTACTTTGTAGTACTTGAAGGTCTAACCATGCTATTCTCATGCTTCCAGTTGGTGTTTGATTTTTAAAATGATATACTTTTTATTTTTTACTGAAATCTTTCTCTAATATCCCTGCCTTGCTTAACAGAGGATCCTGTTGATGTTTTTGTGGTGCCATCTGCATGGACCCTCCCTTTGCATCTTAACCTACAGCTAGGCCGTGTTTTTCCTCATCCTGTGTGATTCTTGTCCATGAGCTTCCATAGATTTGCCATAGATAATCCACCCAACATGTATGGCCAAGGTAACATGCAAGGTGTAAAAGGGAAAGATCTATTAGGGGAGAGGAAGTTAATGATTATGGCCCTTTCATTACAGCAGCTGGCATTTTAGCTTAGTCTAGAAGAACAAGCTCAACTTCATTTAGTGAAGAGCATGTGAGACACAAGTGATGGCATGAGTAAAGGTTTGAAGGAGAAACCAATGAAAACCTAAGACAGAAAATAGAGAAGAGCCACGGTTCTCTGGAATACTTTTGCCCTGGATTTTAATCTAAATGGAAAAATGCTAGCTTGATAAATATGTCTTCATGCAGGCTGCTTGGACTTTACTTTTGATAGAAGCACTAGGGCTCAAGGGTCATTACGAGGCACTGTTGCCTGAGCTCTGCTTGGTGAAGTTGCTATGACCTGGACTATACTGCGGAATTTTCCAAACTAATTTGGCCACAAAACTCTCTGGGGGCTTGAATTTTATTGATGGACCCCATAATCGTTGGTACTGGGGGTTGGGAGTAGGTCTGATGTTATGGATAAAGGGAGGTCAGGAAGATTTCAGAGCAAAAGAGAGAAAATTAAGCCTATTTTCATACTTAATATTTTTTGATGTACACATAGCTTCACATTGAATATTGCCACCGTCACAATTTCCTCCCTGATCCCTCTTCATGGTGTACAGAATGGCAGGGGTCTTCAAGTCATCGTTTGGGAAATGCAGCCCTATTATACTGATAAATTGCCTCCGTGCCTTCCAAGAGGTATATCGGGCTTTTTATGGGCTTTCTCATTTCTGTTCACCATGTTCTAATCTGGCCCCTACACAGCTTTTGAATACTAATTCTAAAACATCCCTTTGGGTTTGTTGATTTAAGTGACCACAGAAAGGACCTATTTGGAAGTAGGGTACTTTGTTTAATGTCCTACTTTTAAATAGAAGAGACTTTATTCCTCATTTTGAGTGGTACACGCTACATCAGGGCACTCAGTTCCAGCTTTCTTCTAGAGACGTGTGACTATGGAGTGGAGGAGTCAGAATTGGGAACCTTTGAAAAAAGGGAGAAACCATGACCTATTTTCTTTTCCCTCATCTTTACCCATCATGCATGTTTCTAGAAGTCTTTGTATTTCCATTTAAAAACAGGATTTCCCTTGTGACTCTTAATTGCTGGGCAAAGAAGAACAGCTGTACATCTTTTGGCTCCATCTATAAGCAGCTGTTTAGAAAAGTACGATGACAGGATTTTTAAAAAAGTTATATTGGTTCTTTTTAATTTTTGTTTTTGTTTTTAGATTGTAATCACTTCCCAGTAACCATCCCATTCCCTAGATTCTTCCCTTATATCCCCGAAACAAACCAATGGAGAAAAATTAACCAACCCACAACCACATCTGATAGTATATGAAATATTCTGTATCTGTGGTCTGCTGCCTCTCTATTAAGAGGAACAAGGTTTGCTTTCATCTTCAGAGGCAGATTAGTGTAACAAGGAAGAACAGTGGTTCTGAAGACCTGGGTTCAAATCCTGCTTCTACCCATATGACCTTAGACAAGCCATCTGTCTTGTCTAGAGTATCCTCATTTCTATGATGAGGGGGTTGGCGTAGATGACCTCTGAAGTTCCTTCAAACTCTAGGGCTATGAATTACCATAGCCTTCGATAATCAAGATTGGATTGAATCAGTTTCTTGACATCATTTAGAGATTTTTCTTTATTGCACCATAGTAGAAGAGGATTGTGGAGAACTTCTGAGGACCCCACATAGCCTTTGGTCCCTACTGGACTATGTGAAACGGAACTTGAGTTTTTAATTCTATTAAGCTAGATCTCTTGCTTGGTACAAGGTGAAGCAATTATGTTTGCCTTTCTCCCAGGTTACTTGCACTTAGTAATTGTCTGCAAAACTAAATTGGAATCGATACTTTACTTTCACTTTTCAAAACCGGCTTTATCTGTTGACTGTGATCATGGCAACCTTTATAACATAATAGGTTTAAAGTCTCTCTATACAGAACTACTTAGAATCACTCAATATTGGAGCTAGGAAGAAAAACTCTTTTCTTAGCCACAGTGACTCACCCTCTACAGGTCAGAAAACTGAAACATAAAGAGAGTAAATGACTTGGCAAATGTCAAATTGTGGCAAAAACTGAAGGGAAATCTATTGTTTTTGACTTCTGGTCCCATGGAAAAGAAAGAAATAAGCATTTATTAAGCACCTACTATGTGCCAGGCAATGTGTGCTTTACAAATATCTCATTTTATCTTTATAACAACCCTGGTAGGGAAATGCTTTTATTTTCCCCATTTTATAGTTGACCAGACTGAAACAAACAGAGGTTAAGTGACTCATCCGGCTGATAAGTATCTTAGGCTGGATTTGAACTCGGGCCTTCCTGATTTCAGCACCCTATCCACTGAGCCACCTAGCTGTCATCAAGATGAATATTTCCTCCAGTTATGCAAATTACAGTTCATTCATGCCTTGAAACTTTTGTGCATGTCTTCCCATTTCACAGAGGGGTTTGCCTTTTGGGCAGGGGGGCCTTCCTTGCTTTCTCTTGGCATCCTGAGGATGCTAATTGGGCACACAAGGTGTCCAGTTGTTATTCCTTGCCTTTCTTCCTGCACCCACTCCATCTTCTCTTTTTGATCATATATTTCTTTGAGGACAAAGAACTCTACTCTGCTTCTCTTTCATAATTCATTGTCTGTCATGTTTTATGAAATGAATGTTAGCATTGGATGTGAGATTGGAAGAACAGTACTAGAAGAACCTTGTTCTGTCCTCATATACCCCCAGATTTTCTGTGACTCCAAAACCCAGACTCTAGACACTGTCACCTATTCATGAAGAGTTTCCTATACCATGTCTGTGGTCTGTGGTCAGTCTCTGTATGGCCCTAAGTGATGATATCATCTTCTGTATAGCATCTGACCTTCCTCATGTCATTCCTCCCAGCTGCAAGGAAGACCTTCTGAAGACAAAATTTTAAGCCAGAGGATTTACTTTAAATAGACAAGAGTTTCAGTTACTATGGCAGGATAGTGAAAGTGGATAGAAAGCTGACCTTGGAGTCAAGACGACCTGGGTTCAAGTCCTATCTCACACACTCATTGACTGTGTGATTCTGGGCAAATCACAAAATCCCTCAGTGTCCCAGGCTACATATTTTATATATATGTGTGTGTATATATATATATATATATATGTTTGTGTGTGTGTGTGTATAAATTATAAGATACAGACCAGCTGCTGATCTGCACTGGGAAAGGAATTTTCCTTCCTGGAAATTCCCTACTGCAATGAAACTACAAGTCTTACAAACAAAAAACCTCCCACAAAAGTAAGCCTCCTATAATAACTATATGCCTCCTTATACCTTTTAACCCCCTACCTGTACTCTTAATCGTCTGCCAGATTCTAGAACCAATCTGATTCTTAAGGAGGCAGATAGAAGGGCTCATAGCATTATGCGGCGGAGATAGAGGCCACGTGTGGCCCTCTAGGTCCTCAAGTGCGGCCCTTTGGCTGAATCCAAACTTCCAAGTGAAAGCCACATGTGGCCCCAAGGCCATAGGTTCCCTGTTCCTCTTCTAAGGAGTCAGCATCAAGTCAGCTCTTTCCCTGGATGTCTTTTTCATCTCACTTCTAAGGAACAACTGGATTCTTCCTTTAATTGTTATAACCAGATCTTTCACCACTCATGCCAGTCTAATAACTGGCTCCCTATTTGATATCCTTATTCTCAAATCAGCATCCTGATGCTCCTACCTACACTTCAGTTCTTCCAGAACTGGGATCCTGCTGTGTTTTTGCAAGCATTACTTGAGATAGAAATCCGAACTCCTAAACCATAGCCTTCCTTCTCTTGTCTCAGACTTCCCTGACTCACCTTGGATGTCCCTCACTACCACTGCCCACACAATCCTAACCTTCTGCTTACTGGGCCTAGTTCAGGCCCTGGGATCATTTCTAGCAGGGATTATTTAAATAGCCTCCTATCTCAAGTCCCTCTCTTCCCCAATCCTTCCTCCACAAACTCCCAAAATGACTTTTCTAAAGTGCAGGTCAGCCCATATCACTTCCCCAGTGGTTCTGTATTGCAACTGGGACAAGATATAAACTCTCTTTAGTTTGTTTTAAAGCCCTTCACAGTTGAGTGCCCAGCAACCTTTCCAAACTCAAGCCCAGACAAACCAATCTGCTCACATATGATACTTCATCTCCCATCTCTGCTCTTTGGCCTGGCTATGCGCTGTATCTGCTGGGAACTCACATCTCTACTCTACCTTCTAGAATTCCTCTTTTTCTTCCAAATTGGAAGAGCTGAGCAAGTCTTGACTCTGTCACGCGCTGACTTTGTAACCTTGAACCGAGTCCATTCACTCTCAGCGCTGCACGCAGCTCTATATAACTTGAAGCTGCTGACTAGCACTGATGGAAGTTTCTCAGAGAAAGCTCCCTAAGCTAATGAAATTACCAGTCCAGCTCTTATCCTTCTCTGTTTTTGCACATTTTGTCTCAGAATACAAGCTCTTCCAGGGCAGATCACTGTCCCATGTTTGTCCTCTATCATCAGCACTAGAAGGGTACCTAGCACGTAGTGCTTAATAAATGCCTATTGAGTGACTGATTGAGAAACCATATTCCTACCACTCTTATGTTGGACTTCCCCTTTCCTATCAACCATTGAATTGCCTGGACCTCTGTCAATTGCCTCTTCCCTGCATGCACTGCTAGGATCTACTTGGATTGACCACCCTGGTGGATATATATGTGTCTAATCTTTGGGCCCTGTTCATGCCTCGTCTGCCCTATCTTGCAGCTCACGGGGTCCTGACAGTGACCTCCCAATTCCTACCATATTGACAGCCTTCCTCTTCTTCCACATTGGAATTCCCTGTTCTTTTCCTCCAGCGTTAAAGCCCCCAGCCTAGCAGCCAATGTCTGATCCAAAGCTTGCAATATTTCCTTGGGAGTGATTCTCAAAGAGGGAGGTGGAGGAGAGAGATCCTGGGGTTTGGCTATTTACACAGTTTATGATTTCCAACTCAGGCCCAAGTCAAATGACTAGAATTAGGCGGGGGCCGCACCGTACACCTCTGCTTTAAGTCTTCACCCAGAAGCCCTTGGCACAGAGATTTTCAATTTTCCAAGCGCTAACCACAAATTCAAAACAAGTGCATGAAACTAGCAGTTAGTGTTGAAGGATCTGACTGTACAAACAGCCGAGTTAAGTAATGGCAAATGCATCATTTATGAAATCTTTCATCTCCCAATCATTCCCTTTCTAATAGAATCTCAGCTTGCTTTTTGTCTTACTGAGTATGCTTGTAAATAACAATTGTGTTCATTCAGTGTACATCCTTTAATTACTTTCTGCATAAATATCAAGCCGCCCACTTACAGAAGTATTGAGCTTACACAACATTTTTTAAACAAACCACTTTGAAAAGCTTTTTAGCTGTACATGAGTTCCTGAGCAATGGGTGAGTACTTTAACATGAATATCCTCACAGTTAGCGCATGATTTATTCTGCGTTACTGGGTGGTAGTACTTAGGCAGGATTTTAAAAACAATCCTGGGAAAATTCCTTTTCAAATAAGGAGAAAGCTTCTTGAGATGGAGTCCACAACTGGATTTTTATGGAGAGTTATAATTTTCTATTTTAGGGCATCAGACGGCCCTTGTGGCTTGGGAGGTTGGCATTGTCACTGGGGTCCTTTTGCTTTTCCGCGGGTTAACAAACAAAGGAAACCAGACTGACCTTATTTAAAGGGTATTCTCTTTGATGAAATTAGTGCTTTGGTCAGAGTCAAGCTGATACAAGGTCTACAGTACGCACAAAACCTTTTTTTTAAAAAAATTGCTTAAAAATGTCTTACGTGTCACATGACTAGATTTGGTTTTTTAAAAAAATAATAGAAATCTATATTTTCTCCCTCCTACACCTCTGCCCCATCCCATTGAAAAAGAAGAGAAAAACAAATTCTTTGTAAAAAAAAAATATACATAGTAGAGAATGTTTCCCCATTGGCTATGTCACCCTCCCATACATATACATACCCATGTGTACATATCTACACATACACATAATGTACACATATTATGTACACACAGATACATACACATACATATACACATGTACATATTTTACATACATACATATACAAGTGTATATATGTATATAATTCTGCCCCCAAAGTCCATCACCCCTATCTAGAAGGTAATGGATAGGAAGAAGATGTATCATCATTGGACTTCTGGAATCCTGGTTGGTCATTTTGTCGATCAGAGATGGGTTTTTTAATTATATGCCCCAAATCGCATAATGAATGCTCTGGAAGGAGAATATGGCTTCCAGGCTTGCTAAATGAAATTGAAAGGTATAAGTTCAATTGTAGTATTTAAAGTGTCAGACATAAGTCTAGGTCATCATCATGTGAATTCTGAAATGTGACATTTGATCAAATTCAGTGAACTCATCGTTGTTCCCACACAGAAAGAGAGTCTTCACAATTTTTATGGTACATAGGCAAAATGTCAACCTGGGCATTCAATAAAATATGGTGATAACTTCCAGCAAATATTTATTGATTGTCTAACAATAGGACCATGAGGAGAATAATGATGTTAATTGACACATGTAATGTTTTAAGATGTGTAAGGTGTTCTATGTAGCTCTTGTCATGTGAACCTTCTAGCAATCATATGAGGAAAGTGTCTCAGATCTTCTCATTCCCATTTTATAGATGTGGAAACTGAGGTTCAAAGAAGGTAAGAGACTTGTTCATGGTCCTACAAGGTAGTATGTAGGGTGATAGAGATTCAAATCTAGTTTTTCCTGACTTATAGGATAGTATATTAGAGCTGGAAGGAATCTTAGTATTGTAATCCAACTCCTACATTTTACAGATGAAGAAACTGAGGCCAGAGAGGTTAAGGACCTTGCCTATGATCATGCAAGTCGAATCTAGGTCTTTTCATTCCAAACCCAATGTTTTTTCTACTACTTTCTACTACTGTACCACAAAATATTTTCCTTAAATTTCCCTCAGATGCATGAGTAAGAAGTAAGGAAGACCTAGGATTCAAATCCAATTGCCCTGACTACACAACTGGAGCTCTCATGATATGATGCCTCTAGTCCTCCCTTTTTTCATCTCGCTTTTCAACATTATTTTAATTTTTAATAATATTCAACAGCTTCAATTCAACTGGCATTTCTTAAAACCTTACTATGTGTGAAGGACTCTGCTAGGCCCTGAGGGAGATATGAAGTTTAGGTAAGACCCATCCCCCATCCTCATGGAATTTATAGTTTAGCAGAGGCATAAGAAAGAGCTCCATGAATAAAGCCCTGGGGCTTTATCTGGAAGTCAGGAAGACCTGAGTTCAAACCTAGTCTGGATACTTACTAGTTGTGTGACCTTAGTCAAGTCATTTAACCTCTGTTTGCTTCAATTTCCTCATCTATAAAGTAGGGATAATAATAGCCCCTACTTCCCAGGATTGTTGTGGGGGCCAAATGAGATGATACTTATGAAGTGCTTGGCACAGTGTTTGGCACATAGTAAGTGGTATTTAAGTGTTAGCTATTATATCGTTATTATTTTATCATATATGACAAGTGAGGGAAACAAAAGAACGTGTCTTTCTGACTTAAGTCCTTCTCAAATACTAACCATCTCTGGATTGTTCTGAACAACTTAATCACCATCAATCAAGGCTTGTTTATTGATTGATTCCATGAATATGTCAAATAGTAACAAACCTGAAAGTGCTTTTGTTTCTGTAAAGTGCTGTTTAAATGGAAGCTATTGCACTCTCATGATTGCTGGTAATAATACCGCTTCATAGACTTTGAGACCTAGATAATTGTGCTGAATATGGTTCTGGAACCAATTATATATTCATTAGGTTCATTGACTTTCCCTAAGCCTTCTCTTGACCCTTCTATCTCACCTAGTTACCATTCTTTATCTCTTTCACAGCTAAAACTTTTAGGAAGGGTTGTCTACACCAAATGCTGCCACTTCCTCCATAGTCACTTTCTTCTCAACCCCTTATAATTTAACATCCACTCTAAACTGCTCAGTAGAGAGGTAATTTGCAAACACCACTCTATTGAAAATGTTCTCTCATCACCAATCTCGTCATCGCCGATCCAATGTCCTTTAATTTTTTTTTATTCATTCCTCTTTGAGGATTTTTGATTCAGTTTTGATGCTTCTGAACAACCCTGCTTATTGGATATTCTCTCCTCTCCACTGGTTCTTTTATTAATTTTCCAACTATTCCTTTCTATCTCCCTTGATTGCTTTTCATCTTTTCCCCGACTATTTCATGTAGGTGTCACCGAAGTGTCTGTCTTTATCTTTCTTTTCTCCTCTCTCTACTTTTTACTCCTTTGTCAGTTTTTGTCACCCACAGAGTTAGCCACTGAATATAAATGGGACTCCAGATATGTAAGCCCAACTCCCCTTCTGAACTCTAGGCCCATATCTCTACTTATTTCTTAGATCTTACCACCCAAATACCCTAGCCTGAGACCCAAAGTAGCAAACCTCAAACCTAATATACACCTATCTTCTAAATCTTCTTCACCTTATTATTTCTGTCATGGTGCCACCATTCCCCTAGTCTCCAAAGTTTATAACCTGATTGTTATTTTTGAACTCTTTTCTCTCACTCTCACTCTCATATTGAGTTTCTTACCAAGATCTAAGGCTTCCCTCTCTGCAACTATATTCCTCCATTCCTGATGGGAGGAGTGAGCCCATTGCAGACCCCTGTTACCATCTTGCTGGCTAATTATAATGACCTCCCTGCGGATCTTTCTACCTCATAAGTTCCATGGGAATTCATATCTCAGAGTGATTACAGAATGTTGGGACAATAAGGGAGGGTGTTATATAGAGGACATGGGACATTATCTGGTTCCAGAAAGAAGGAGGGGACTTAGAGGAATGGACAGAGAGTAAAGGGCATTTGAGGTCTGAGCAGAGGAACAGGCTAAAGTGGTTACAGCATGTTTCGGGAACAGTGAATAGTCAAGCCTGGCTCCTGGTATCCATTACATTGATTGGGATAATTTGTTCCAACATTGCCTGTAATTTCTAGGGTTGCTTATTTTATCTTTTTAAAAGTCTCCCAGCACCCTAAGTCCTCTTTTCTTGAGTTCATAGAAATAGCCAGAAGCTCTTCAGTCTGTTCGGTAAGGACTCCAGGGTATCAGTAATCAGGGCCAGCTGCATTAGGCAGTTTTGGATGGATGTAGAGATTTCGTTCTAATCAATTCTGGCTTTTTAGCACCTTATAAATCTTCCTCCAAATATACCCTGTGACTGGGAGAGGAATAACTCAAAAGGATCTGAGCTGTGTGTGGGGGTTGAAATTCATAGATTAATAGAATTGTCCAATTTTACACTTGGAAGACTTGTTAAAAGTCATCTAATGCTACATCCCACCTGAGAAGGAAGCACATTTACCTTGTCCTTGACAGGTAGCCATCTACCTCCTACCTGAAATCCCCCAGGCAAGGGGAGGAAACTCTGTACCAGGGCATCCTATCCCAACTTTGGGCAGCTGAACTCAATAGAAATTATTTCCCTTTCCTTTGCCTTTAGTCACTTATACCCCTTTGTGCTGAGAATGAGTCATTTCCTTGTCTGGATGATAATTATTCAAGCATTTCTTGGGATTTCAAACTAGAAGGTACCTTAGAGATCATTTGGTCCAGGGGTTCTTAACATGTGGTCCATGAACCCTTACTGTGGAGTGATTTCAGAGGTCCATGAACTTGAAATATATATATGTATATATATATACATACATATATATATATCTATTTTGATAACTGCATTTCAATATATTTGATCTCCCTGAAATATTATATATTTTATGCATTTAAAAATATTATTCTGAGAACAGGTCCAGACAAGCAAAGGGTTAGGGTCAGTTACATTAACCAAAAAAAGGATAAGAACCCTTGATCTAGCCCAACTCTCTCATTTTACAATTAAGGAAACCGAAGCTGAGAAATGAGATACAGAGGGGCATTGTAGATGATGTTCTGGACTTGAGGTCGGGAAAATCTGGGTTCAAGTCCCTCCCTGTACGCTGACTAGTTACATGAGCCTGGCAAGTCACTTCTCAATTTCTTCATCTGCCAAATGAAGGAGATCCAACTCAATGAGTTTTAAGGTCCCTTTCCATTCCAAATCTTATGATCCTGTATACACAACTAAGTAAATATAAAGTAATATACAAATCATAAGACAGTTTAAAAGGGAGAGAGCATTAACAAATAGAGTGGCAATGACTATCAGGAAAGGCCTTCTATAGGAGGCCATACCTGAGTGGTGTTTTGAAGAGAGGTATGGATTCCAAGAGGTGAAGGTGGGGAGAGACTACATGACTGACATAAGAAGACCATCTGTGACCTGGGTACAAATCCCTCCTCAGATACCTACTAGCTGCATGACCATGGGCAAGTCACGTAATTTTCCATGCCTCAGTTTTGCTATCTGTAAAATGGGTATTGTTGTACTGATATGACAGGATAGTTGTGAGGATCAAATGATATTTCTTAAGTGCTTCTCAGTGCCTAATGTTCTAGGCACCGGGGTGGGTTAATAATTTTAACTATGGCATCTATTCCCACAGTTTTCTTGTAAAGACCAAATGAGATAACATCTATCTAATGGTTTGTATGCTTTGAAGTGCGGTATAAATGTCCTTGTGATTAGAGGGCTGGAGGGTAGCGTAAAAATATTCCTCCCATAACCTCTTTTCATAGTGGGTGCAAAGAACTACTCTGCTTGGTTTTGACTCAAATTGTGGACCTGCTCCAGGTACCTTCTGGTCCCCCACCCCCATTAAGTTGTCTTTCCTGTGTTCTCTTTCCTCATTTAGATTGTAGGCTCCCTGAGGGCAGTTAGTATAGAGCCTAACATATACTAAGTGCTTAATAAATGTTTATTGTACTTATTGTATTATCTGTGACTTTGAGAAGTCTAACTTCTAGTTTTCATTTCAAGTTGATAATAATATTAAATAATATGAAATCAAGCACAGAGGCCTTGTGGCAAGCTACTCAAGACATGCTTACCTGCCCCCCAACTTTCCATTAATCCACATTTGTTGAATACAATTGTCCCATTTTCTATAAATCTTTCTAAATGTACTATCACACAGCCTACATTTCGCACTTTTATCCACGAACAATTATGGCAAACTTTTCAAAGGCTTAGCTGAAATCAATATAAACCATGTCTGGCATTCCCTCTCATTTACCAGGACCAAATATGTCCCAGCTTATGAAGGGCATGACTTAGCAGAAAGTATTCTGGATATAAAATCAAGATAGACCTTGATTCCAATTTCATGTCCAATACTTGGTGGCTTTTGGCCATGAGCAAATTACTTTATGTCTTAGAACTTGTTTTATCATCTGCAAAATAGACAAACCATTAAAGTGTGAGCTGGCTCTAGACAAAGATTTAGAGATGAGTCCAGGTTTTTCATTCTATAGCAGGCTCATCCTTTTCTGATCAGGCTGTGGGATGCCTGGGGAGTGGGGTGGAGTCAAAATGCCCATTGATAAAATTTTTGTGGGGAGTTAGTGGTGTAATGATGGGGAAAGATTTCTAAAGAAAACCATGGAATTATGATCATGATGCTTCCTTCCTTCCTTCCTTCCTTCCTTCCTTCCTTCCTTCCTTCCTTCCTTCCTTCCTTCCTTCCTTCCTTCCTTCCTTCCTTCCTTCCTTCCTTCCCTCCCCCCTTCCCTTCTTCCCTCCCTCCTTTCCTCCCTTCTGTGTTGAAGGGTAGGTGGCTCAGAGCTACACATCTTATACCTACGTACTGGCACATAGTGAAAACACCAAAAGGATGGCCTATCAGGTAAACAGAGATGTGTCTCAAAGACATGTAGCATAGGAGCACATGACTGTCTCTGTTGTAGTATAAACATCATCCAAAGTCAGTATTCCCAAAGAGCTTTGTTCATTTGTTTAATTGGGCAGTTTGTTGTTCTGTACAATCAGCATAGCCTTTTGTTTTCCCTTGGAAGAAGGGCTTAATGTTATCTTAGGGACCTTCCAGTTCAAAATCCTATGACACTATACTTGAATTGATAAACTCAACTCTTTTTCAGTCTGGAATCACCCCAAGGCCCACCTTTGGCTCCGGTGGGATATAGGTGGGACAGTTGGGTAGGACAAATGCCTTCTTCCTTTTCAGGCTGGACAAACTATTCCTTTAACTTGACTCAAGAATTGTTTGTCAAGAGCAGGTTTGGAATACACAGATAGCATGCGGTGAATGGACTGGCCAAGATCCAGTTTTTTGTTCAAATAGTATTGATTGATATCCTCTGGAAGAACAAACCATAAAAAGCTTCATTAACAAGAACTTTCATCGATCACCAGAACTCTAGTCAACTCTTTGTTTTTTCAGGGCAAAGAGGAAAAGAAAAAAAAAAGACTCACTATGGATTTCTCTGAACAGAATTGTGAGATTATGCTAAATTTAAGCTTCACCATTTAGCACTTATTAGGATCCCTGCTGAAACTAATAGACTCTATAACGATAGCAAAGGAAAAAGTTATCACTTGTGTAAATTATTTTCAAAAAGGCTGTAGCCATTAAAACTGATTTTCCTGTAAAGCCTTATTTTGAGAACGGGTCATGTCATTCCAAGGTCATTCTGCGTTTTGTCGACTTTTTAAAAATATCTCATAGGGTAATAGATTTAGGACTGAAAAGGGTCACAGAGGCCAACCAACTCCCTCATTTTACAGATGAGGAAACTGAGCAAACAGGGTTCAGTGACTTTCCCAGTGTCACACAGCTAATAAGAATCAGAAGCAGGATATGAAACCCAGGCCTTTCTGACTACTATCTACACTGCTCCTGAAAACCACTTTTTACTGGAAACTGGGATTTTGATGAGAACAAAGACTTTCTAAATAAATAATTATAGCATCTAAATTGGACTGAAAATAGGTATCACATGGAGAGGCACATGAAGGGTGTGCTGTAACATATAACACATGAGAGGCTTTGAAGAATTGAGGGAAAGGATGTCCTTAGGGAAATCTATAGCATAAAAAGATGGGTTGGTCATATGGGAGGGAATAAGAATTTCACAGTGCTATGTGCCAGACCCAGTGCTAAGCACTTTAGAAATCTTATTTCGTTGGATTCTTATAACAATCCTGCAGAATAGGTGCTGTTGTTAGTCCCATTTTCAATGGAGGAAACTGAGGCAGAGTTTAAATAACTTGCCCAGGGTTACCCAGCTAGGAAAGGTCTGAAGCTGAATTTGAACTCAGATCTTCTTGACTCTAAGCCTTGCACTCAGCTGCTGCACCACTTTGGGGAAGATGAAGACAATAATAATATACAGTATATCTGTAAACACACACATTTATATGTATATATTTATATATTGTATACACATTTACATACATGTAATTATGCTCAATGCGGTTATTCTCTTTAGGTTCCGGCATTCTCATTTTTCATCACTTCAGGGGAGTTGTTTCATATTTCCTTATATACTCTGTGTGTGTGTATTTACAGCACCATAAAATTCCATTGAATCAATACATCATAATTTATTCGCCCATTCTCCAATTGTTGGACATATGGGTTGTTTCCAGTTGTTACTGTTTTTCTGTTGCTATTACAAATGAAGCTGCAGCTGTGACTATTTTTGTACAGTTAGGGGACACTCAGTGTGTATAGATGGGATGGATGGATTGACTGGTTGAAAGTAGGAAGCAGAAGCAGGAAACAGGAGCCCCTGGGTAATTCAAAAGTAGTACAACCATTACTGGACAATTCAGAGTTAGTTCTATGTCCTTATGTAACATTTTAATTTTTCCAACTTTGGTAACTTTAGTAAAAACCCTGTCTCCAGACAATGGTCTGACATTTTGACATCTGGAAAGTAACTGTGTGCACTCTTTTTCCCACAGGGATTTTGAGGAATTAATTCAGTTTCTAACAGGGTAGTGGGGGTGAAGGACCCTTAACATCAACTGCAGTAACCATAGCTTTTAAAGTCTGACTCATCTAGTTCTTCTAGTCTCCCGACAACATAAATAATACCCCCTTCCTGGGTGTCACCCTGTTGGGGAAAAAAGAAGCATTTCTCAACAACAGTAGGTTCTACTGACATTTGTAGATGAAATATGTTTGTTTTTTCTCGTGCTAATGAACTGAAGTAAAACTTCAGCAAAGCAGAATATTTGGTAAGTGAGGTGCTCTGATGAGTTCTATTTTCTGCATATTTGAATATTAATCGGAAAGTCAAATATTTATTGAATTCCAACTGCGGACAAAGGTATTGGTTGAGATGTTATGGGTGACGCAGAAAAGTATGACATTGGTCTTGCCCTGTGTAGAGGAGTCAGTGTTGAAGAGTAGAAAGTATGTTAGACTTGGTGTTAGGAAAAGAATCTCAGCTCTCCCTCTGAACTAGCTGTGTGGCCTTGAGCAGGGGATAAGTGTTGGTCAAGTAGAAGTTGCTGGCATATGGGGGCTCTTTTATTTCTCTGTTAAAGTAGCCCATTAACTGGTATTTCCACCTAAATGTCCTGTTACTCGAAGCTGTCCATCATGCTACTGCCAAGGTCATTTTCCTGATGCTCAGGTATGATCGTGTCACCTTCCTGCTCGGAAACCTTCCATAGCTCCCAATTGTCTACTGAAGAAGATCCATAAACCTTGACGTGCTCGGTAAATGTGAATTGAGTTGTTATTGTCCTTACTGAACAAAAAAATGAACTCTTTGAGCTGACTTCAATGACTGTCCTGATCTCGATCTAGCCTACCTTCTTACTCCTATTTCATGGGAGGTTTCTAAATTATAGACAAGCATTTGCTGTCTGCCCCTTTGGGCCCCTTTTCTCATTGGTGAATTCTCAAAGCCTCCATTTTGAGGAAGGATCCAGATCTACCATCATTTATGCTCAAATCTTTGCCATCATACCACTCTATCAGCTACTCTTCCCCCTTTTCGGCTCTCTTCTGATTCTGGTCTTCTGTCCCCTTAGAATATAAGCTCCTTAAGGGTAGAGATTTTTTTTTTCTTTTTTCTTATATTTGTATCCACAGTACTTGGCACATAGGAGAAAAAAAGGGTAATAAATGCTTATTGACTTCACCAGAAGCTCTTTCTAAATTTCACCCTTTGCATTCTACCTTGGTGTATTTGCCCGCACCATACCTCATGGCCTGGAAGAATCTCTTTCCCTTCTCACATTTCTACCTATTCCAATCCTTCCCAGCTCTGGTGCTCCCTCTTCCGTGATGCTTTTCCTGATTCCTCTCAGTTAGACATAACCCTTCTCTCTCCTCATGCCGCTCTTTTTGATCTCACTTATGTCCTGATTGCATTCTAATTTATATTTTATTTATGTACATGTTGTGCACGTTCGTATCATTGTTAGTGTCTTCTTCCCCTCCTCAAAATTACTTTTCATATATTTTGTATTAATTTAACCACGTTCATGTTGTTCTCCTCCAATGGAATATAAGCCCCTTCAAAGTAGGAACTCTTCTGTTCTGTCCTTGTATGTGTTGAGTTTATCATCTTCTAAAACCGCAGATTCTTTTTAAAAAGTTATTTAATTTTAATCAGCAAAAATCTGCCTTCTTTCCCTCCCATCTCAACTTTCCGTGCCTCAATTAAGACTGAAAGAAAAATCAAACCCCTATCACGAATATGTATAGTCAAGAAAACACATTTCTGCATTGGCCATGTTTGAAACAGGATGTTTCATTCAGTACTCTGGATTCTTACTTCACCTGGCTATTAGAAGGTAGGTAGCATGTTTTATCATGAGTCTTCTGGAGTCGTGGTTGATAATTAAACTGACCAGAGTTCTTAATTCACTCAGAGTTGTTTACCATATCATTGTCATTGTATACATCGTTTTCCTGGTTCTGCTCACTTCTATTTGCATCAGTTCATCTAAGTCTTTCCTGGTTTTTCTGAAACCACTCCCTCCATCATTTCATAGAGTACAATAGTGTTCCATCACATTTATATACCATAACTTATTCAGATATTCCTCAATTGATGGGTACCTCCTCAGATTCCCATTGTTTGCCACTTCAAAAAGAGGTGCTATAAATATTTTTATACATCCTTAGAGTTTATCGTTTGGTCATTTTCCAGTAGCGTCCTACCCTTCTTGACCCCATTTTTTCTTTTTTTTGTAAAGATGCTGGAGTGGTTTGCCATTTTCTTCTCCAGCTCATTTTACAGATGAGGAAACTGAAGCATACAGGATTAAGTGACTTGCCTAGGGTCACACAGCTAATAGGTGTCTAAGGCCAGATTTGAACTCAGGAAGATGAGTCTTCCTAATTCCATTGCCCCAGAATTTCTTTTGCTTAGGACTAATCCCTCCACTAATTTACCTTCTGTCTAATTCCCTCTTCTCTCCTTTTTCTCCTATTTCCCTGTAGCCATAAAATGTGTTTCTGTATCCAACTGCGTCTGTGTGTGTCTGTGTGTTTGTATATTCATCTCTCCTTCAACCAGTTCAGATGAGAATGAGGTCCAGGCATCAGCTTCCCCAGCCCTCATGCCTTCTTCCTTGTTTGTATAGATAGATAATTATTTGTGTACCCTGATTATGTGAGATAAAATTCCCTAACCTTCTCTTCTACTTTATTCCTCTTCCCATCTTTCCATACCCCTCAATCTTTTCAGGGAAACCACTGCCTAACCATACCTCTGCTAAACTATACCCACTTGTGAGGTCAGTTTTTTGGGAATCCAAGTATAAGACTTAACATTTATTCTGACATTTTAAAAATTTATTAGATTCAACTCAAAGTTCCAGCCTGTCCATGTCTTTTTGGATCAGGAATCTGTGATCCAGTGTGATTTAAAGTGTAGTCCTGTAGAAAAGTGGAACCGAAAGACCCAGATTTTCCAATCTTACCATTTCTTCTCCTCTTCCTTTAGGAGCTTTCGTTGTATGCTGGACTCCTGGGTTAGTAGTCCTGCTCCTGGACGGTCTAAACTGTACTCACTGTGGCGTACAGCATGTCAAAAGGTGGTTTCTGCTGCTGGCGCTACTCAACTCTGTCATGAATCCCATCATTTACTCTTACAAAGATGAAGACATGTACAGTACCATGCGGCGGATGATCTGCTGTTGTTCTCATGGTGAAACCCCAGAGAGGCGGTCTTCCAGGATACCATCTACGGTCTTGAGCAGGAGCACCGACACCTCGAGCCAATATATGGAAGATGGTATTGACCAAGGGACGATATGTAACAAAGGGCATTCCTGAGCTTGGGACTCACCTTGTGCCTGCCACATGTGGGAGAAACCCTCACCCCCACCCTGGCTCCAGCGATGTCCCCCTCTCTCTTTTTCTCTAACATGTGATAGTCACCGCACAGAGAAAGTCTCTTAGAAAAATAGATGTTAAAATGGTTGTCTTTAATAGAAACCAAGTACGATATCATTTGAAGTCTTAATAAATCAGTGTAGTTTTAAAAGCATACAAAGTATGCTATAAAGAGAGGACACAAGCCATTTAGAAGATGCCCTGAGAGGAGCAAACGATATAGCAGAATCATGCTGACTGTTGCATTTCTCCCCCTCCAGTGCATTCTTGTATCCTGGGAAGTTGTGCTTTAATTTCTTTCATGTTTTCCAAGGATGGAATCAAGAGACTTGAGGCTGGGAATTCTTCATCTAGGGTCTATGGACCTTAGATTTCAGGGGGACATGGGGCATGAATTGGATGGCAAAAAAATTACATCTCCATTTCCACATAACTCATTTCCTTTGTAATCCTATGTATTTTGTTTAATGCATTTAACAGGAAAACTCTGAGAAGGGGTCCATAAGTGTCAGCAGACTGCCAAAGGCATCCATGGCACACATACATACAACATGAAGAATCCGTTCTTCTGGCCAAAGGACGTTTCTTGACCCATTTTCTCTATCTGCTTGCCAAACCTATGTCAGTGCATGTATTTAACTTTTTAAAAAAGTGCTTCAGTGCCGAAACATAATTCTACAAATGAAAGTAGTAGCAGTAGTTGAACTTTTAATAGGAACCCTATGTGCAATGAGAATCAGTATAGACCCCAAGTACAAGCTTCTTTTCTTTATTTCAATTAAAATCAAATATAATTGCTGGGTTCCAAAGGGGTGCTTAACTGAAATAGTGAATCTTTTAAAATAGAAATTATCTCCGCTTAGCATGCATGCATGTGTGTGTGTGTGTGTGTATGCATTTAGATTTTTTAATCTAACCATGCATTCCCAGGCCACCAGTTTAAGGGACCCTCTACATTCTGCAGCATGATTCACCTTTGGTTTTCTAAGAAACAAGGGCTGTAACCAGAAGACCCCCCAACGATGTGACTTCAGGAAAGGAGAATAAAAGTGACATTGGAAATCAAGATGAATCCATTCATTCTTCGCAGGGTCTCCTCTGATTCACTGTCTTGGGTCCTATGTGTTCCCTCAACTGAAGGCCCAATTTCCAGATGGTGATTTTGAAATCACCATCTTGCCTGAATCTCTCAGGATGCTTCTTTACCCCTCCCATTTTGCAGTAGACTGCAGACAGGCTTCAAGTGTTTGCTTTACCTGTGGACTGAATTCCGATCAGAGATAGATTCTGAGCTTTTTCTCCTTTGATGAGTCCAGTATAACCTGTACCAAGTCAGTTTGTTACAAAGTCTAGAGCATTTAAAGCACAGTAGGCCATAGGCACAATTTTTATAGATATAAAGCGTTTTGATTTTTAAAAAGTGTACTGTCAAGTTAGTTGTTTTAGTTGTTATAGTATTTATGTGGTTTGCATAAGAAGTTTACATTTATTTTTTGGCATGGATGAGCAAAAACATCTTGGAATGAGAAGATTTGAAAAGTGATATTCTTAGATTACCTAATAAAGATAGACTGTTCTGATCTCAAGGTGTAGACCACCACCCGACCTACCCTCCCCACCCTGAAAAAAACCCCAGCAGATACATAGTTTGTGAAATCATTTACAAACCTACCCTTCCCTCTCTCCCCTCCCAACCCTCTAATAAAATATGACTTCTTCAAAGCCAGATTCCGTTCTCTTTTGTTAATAGTCACTGTTGCTTTTTTCTGTTTTTGAAATGAAAATGTATTAGTGTTAATGACAGCACGTTTCTATTGCATAAGAAAAATCCAACCTTACCACAAAGTGCAATCTCGGGATGTTTTATGTTGGCATTTCAGAGCTGCAGCTGGCCAGAGGGTGGAGAATGGAAATTGAATTCCAGTCCCTGAATAGCCACTAAGGGATCTTTAAATGTTTTATTTCAAGGAAACAACCATTTTTCCCCCCCTCCAGCAGCAGCCATGTCATATTTAGGCTGGTGTCTGGAGAGGATTCAAAGCATGGTGGCTTGAACTGGAATGATCTTGTTTGTTTGTGTTTCTGAGTGTATGTGCCTGTGAGCTTATGCTTGCTTGTGTTTCAGTGGTTCATGGAGTTTGAGTCTCAAGTGTGACACTTAATACCTATGTAATCTTGGGCAGGTCACAACCTCTCTGAGTCTGAGTTTCCTTATCTGTAAAATGGAAGGGTAGGATTGGATAACTCCAAGGTTCCTCTCGTCACTAAGTCTACCTTTCTCTGATCCTGGGTCACTCAAGTATTAGGATCGTAGGTGCCTAGATTTAGGGCTGGGAGAAATCTCAGAGGCTAGCTAGTTTAATTACCCATACCCCTTCAATTTTACAGATACGGAAATTGGTGTTCAAGGTTAGGTGACTTGCCCAAAATCTCACAGGTAATGAGAGAGACAGGATTTGAATCCAGGTCCTCTGATTCCAAATCCATCCAGCACCCCTTCTGTTTAAACATCTCACGAACCAGTAGGAGCATCCAAGAAGCCAACCAACAAGCATTTCCCCACGTATA
>CM053626.1:299930427-299946715 GCA_028646595.1 Phalanger gymnotis | reverse complement strand
GTGTGTGTGTGTGTGTGTGTGTGTGTGTAGGGAGGGCTTATCTACAATGTGTCTTTATTCAAAGGAGATAAAATACTTTGTTATTGTTTATCATGTCCAACTCTTCCTAACCCCATTTAGGGTTTTCTCAGCAAAGACACTGGAGTGGTTTGCCATTTCTTTCTCCATGTCATTTCACAGATGAGGAAACTAAGGCAAACAGGGTTAAGTGGCTTGTCCAAGGTCACACAGCTAGTAAGTATCTGAGGCCAGATTGGACTCGGGAAGATATTTCCTGGCGTTCTATGGACTGCACCACCTAGTTGCTCTTGAATTTCTATGTCTCTCCCCTTTCAAACTTCACCAAAACGTTTTTCCCTTCTCTGCTTCTCTGTTTATAGTTATGTTTGCATATTTGTCTCACTGGCTGGCCTGTAAACTCCCTGAGGGCAAGAATCAAGTCTTTTTTTTTTTTCTATACTACTTTCACTTAGTTCCATGTTTTTTCTTTCTTTCAATTAAGCCCACATATCACTCCTCCACTGGAAAAAAAAAAAAAGAGAGAGACAGAAAATCCTTTTAACATAAGCATAAGCAAACCAAGCAAATTACTACTAGGAAGCTTTCTAGCTTTCTTTTGTGTATTCACTCCTCCCCACCCCCCTTCAGACTAGAAACTCCTTGAGGGCAGGCACTGTCTTTCTTTTGCTAATTTGAATCTCTAACACTTAGGATTGTACCTGGCACATTGCTTAATAAATATTTACTGACTATTGTACAGATAGGATATGTTCTCCCATAAATTATCACTTTACCACTATATGAGAATACATGAACAGAGAATATACCTCACAAAAGACATACATGGACAGTATACATGTCCAGGTAACACATGTAAAGAAGCACAAGCATAGGGCACTTGTATACACGACAAGGACAATTCCCACCTCTGACACTTTCGGGTTGCTAATGCCTTTTGGCCAGGCCATAATGCAGTTTTCCGTGGTTCTGTTGGCCAGGTCCTCTCTGCTGGACGATGCTCTACTGGCTTTGTGATCCAATTGCCTCTGTAATGGAGGCTAGGCCTAATAAGGATGCTCACAATCCATTCCACAAGGGGGTGACACTGGAGAGCCCATTTCTGGGAGAATTGTGAGGATATATAAAAGAAGTACCCAGAAGAGAGATTCTGGGGCAGGCGGAGACTGGTTCTGGTCAGCTAACCACATGGTGAATAGGAGTCCCTCTGATTAAGTGTAGTTTTGGGGTCAGCATGAGAGTTACATTTAGAAGGTACTAACCAAGCATAGCCTTGGCTTCTCTCTCCTGGTTTGGCCTCTTCTTTCTCAGTGACTTTTCCCGTTGATGGTGTCCAATGTGAGACATTCTATAAAGGGAGAAGACTTGGGCACTCCCATATGTGGCCCTGTGAATACAAGTCTTGGTCTTTCTCCTCAGGCTTTGGTCTTTTGTTTTAGGTGAAGGAGATTAATTTGGGAGCTATGACCTTGTGAGTTTCAAAAGGTCAAGAGAGTGAGACAATTGAGAACCAGCAGATCAGAGAGTCTAGTCCATCCTGGGGTCTGTAGCCAGCCCAGCCTCTATGCCCTGAGGAGTAAGGAATGACTTTAGCAACAACTGAGATGGGGATTCATCTGGTAGCAAAGATGCCTTTGGTTGTGAACTTGGTAGAAAGTGTGATGTCTGAGCCCAGTCTCTCAGAGACTAAGATGGCCTAGGGGTGGATGTTTGCACTTTTGCTCTTGTTGCGTAATTGAAGTAAGTATCCCTTTGTAAAAGATCACTAGTTGGTTAAATGAGGTCTCAATCCCAACTGGCTGGGTGGTGCAGCAGATAGAGCATTGAGTTCAAATCTGGCCTCAGACACTTATAAGCTGTGTCACTCTGGGCAAGTTATTTAACTTCTGTCTGCCTCAGTTTCTCATCTATAAAATGGGGATAATAACAGCACCTACCTCTCAGGGTTGTTGTGATGAGACAATAATTGTAAAGTGCCTAGCACATAGTAGGTACTATATAAACATCAGCAATTATAAGTATTCACTGATGGTTTATAGTGAGGGACTCAATGTGATATCATTAGAGAAGAGGCCCTGCAACCTGTTTGGGCTTTTTTTTTTTTGCTTGTTTTGTTTTTTTGGTTCTCTTGATAGTATTTCATTTTCCCCCAATTATGTGTAAAGATAGTTTCAACATTCATTTTTCTAAGATTTTGAATTCTAAATTTTTCTCCCTCCCTCCCTTCCCTTTCCCCTCCCTGAGACAGCAAGCAATCTGATATAGGTTATACATGTACAGTCCTGTTAAACATATTTCTACATTAGTCATGTTGTGAAAGAAGAATCAGAATAAAAGGGAAAAGCCACAAGAAAGAAAAACAACAACAAGAAAGTGAAAATAGCATAAAATAGTCTGCTCAGTCAGCTTTCGGACTCCATAGTTCTTCTCTGGAGGTGGACAGCATTTTCCATCACAAGTCTTTTGGAATTGTCTTGGATCTTTGTATTGCTGAGAAGAGCTAAGTCTGTAACAGTTGATTATCATACAATGTTACTGATACTGTGTACAATGTTCTACTGGTTCTGCTCCCCTCACTCAGCATCAGTTCATTTAAGTCTTTCCAGGTTTTTCTGAAATCTGCCTGCTCATCATTTCTTATACCACAATAATATTACATCATAATCGCATACCACGATTTGTTCAGCCATTCTCCAAGTGATGGGCATCCCCTCTATTTCCAATTCTTTGCCACTACAAAAAGAGCATCCCTGCCGCTTCTTAAAGGAATACTAGAACTCTGAGGTCAAGATATAGTTGGCTGTGTTCTGGGAGATGGAGGCTAGAGATTACTGAATATATTGACTATACTCTCTTTCAGTTGTTCCCTTGACTCTACTAAGTACGTTTATTGAACTCATGCTCCCTAAACTGCTCTGTGTTACCACATTTTGGTTTTGTCTCATAGGGTCACCTGCTTGCTGTCTTAGCTCCAATCTAACACAGTGAATAGCTAAGGACAAGTTGCAAGCTCTTAAATCCCAAACATTGGCTGTGACTTAATACACCCAAGTAAGGAGGGAGCAAAATTATGATAGAACATTCTCTCAGGCTATGATTGTCCTTTCGTCTCTCATGTCTGGGGCTGAAGCATAGTCTATTTTCTTGGACAGTTATATGATTTAGGATTAGAAATTCTTCTATTTAACCCTCATGTGACTTTTTGGGAGTGTCTGATAAAGATACCTCTCAAGAGCTGTGTCTAGGATAGGATGTTTACTTCCTTTCCAAGACCCTCTCCAACTTGGCATGCAAATTAACAGAAGCTCTCAAAAGCTAAGGCAAGGAAGCAAGATTATCTTCTTCCACTCATCAAGACCACAATATCTTTTTATTATGTGTGTGTGTGTGTGTTTGCTAACAATAACAACAAAAGTAATTTGATTTCAGTGGGAGTACTTTGGCCAGTAAAGATCCTTCCGCTTTCTCTTCATTATCTTATTCAAAAGCAAACAACAACAAACCACGGCCAGTTCTGAGAACTGATGTAATCTCCACGTTGTGAATCCTATATCTTGAATTTCAGTATCACCTTGTGTCTTACACAGTACCAATTGAGATTTTGGGGGAAAGGTGTATGTAGACTGTGACCTGTTAAATTCATCTAAGTTTTCTGTTCAGACTCTGATCCTGCCCATAGGTGTTAGGTAGGTATGGACTATGAGACAAGAAGAGTATTTCTATCAGTAATACAGGCAAAAGAACAGTTCAAGAATGCCGAGAACTTTTTCTCTGCCTTGATCATTAAACATTAAGAAGATAACTGACCTCAGAGGGTTGTCTAAGAAGACTGCAGATTGAAATTTAATAGCTGCTAGTCTGATGAGAGGGGGAGGGAGGGAGAGAGAGAGAGAGAGAGAGAGAGAAAGAGAGAGAGAGAGAGAGAGAGAGAGAGAGAGAGAGAGAGAGAGAGAGAGAGAGAGAGATATTGGATGTCCTATAGGAGAAAGAAAACATTTGGATTAGAACCTTCACTGGCATCAATTTATGACTTATGGGACAGAAGTGGTATGCTGGTCATATCACTTTAGCATTTCATTTCTGCTAGGGAAGTAAGATTCCTGAACAAAGAATTGCAAAGCTTTGTAAGAATTACAAAAAGAGACAGAGGGAATGGGATGAGAGCTTGGATCCTTGGCCTTCCCTCTTGACTTAGGGACCTTTTCATTTTCTTGACTCAGAAATGGAAAGAATAATACTGGGTAATCTTCCAACATCTGGGGTGAGGATTGGACTTTTCTTGATAAATTGTGTCTCAAGAGTGATGTTAATGGGAGTTGTGCGAACAGACTAAGACAAAGTAGAAAAGATGGGCCAAGTCTAATACAATAAATTTTAATAGGGATTAATGTAGCATTTCACATTTTGGTTCAAAGAATCATCTGGTCAGCCTAGACGGCTGATCTTCATGTGAAAGTGAATCAATTTTCGTGGACTTCCAAGTCCGATGATACAAGAATGTGATGTTCTATAGGGTCTCCAATTTTCCAAGCAGCGTGGCTTTCACCCAAGAAGCTACCATCATTTTAGGCTGTGTTAAGAGAGTCATAGAATCCAGGGCAAAATAAAAAAGGAAGTATTATTCCCATGATGCTAGCCCTGCTTATACACTATATGAAGTGTATTATTTTCAGTTTGGGGAGCCACACAACATATTGCTGAGAGAGCTGGAAATGGTGAAATTTGGGAATCATTTGAAAGACCTGGAGATGTTTTAGGTTAGACAAGAGAACATTGGAGGTGGAGGAGGGCAGGATAGCTGTCTTCAGATGCTTGCAAGACTTTCAAGTGGATACTGCTTGGCCCCAGAAGGCAGAATTATGTGTAGACTTTTCAGAGAAACAGACGTAGGCTTTGAGGTATGGACCTCCAAACAGCTGTTTAAAAATGGAATAGGTGGCCTGGGGAGGTAGCCATTTTCTTATCACTGCAGATGGTGAAGTGAAGATTATCTGAGCACTTGACAGGGGGATTCTTGCTCAGGTATGCCTTAGAACAAAATGTCTCTTGATGCCCCTTATCACTCTGGGATTCAGTGAATGTGTGAATTAGAACTGACACAGAGTAGAATGGGTTGTGTCAGGAGATGATCCCTTGTTAAATAGGTTGTAGACAGGAAGATTCTTGCTTAGATATGGATTGTAGTAAATGAAGTTCAAGGTCCTTTCCAACTTAGAGATTCTGTGAACTAATGAAGGCCTTCCCTGTCCAGGAATGGACAAGGGAAATGATTCTGTAATAACTTTTCAATGCATTCCTCTCCAAACTCTGTTCCTGACTCTAGACGTTCTCCATCATGCCCCTATCTAGGTACCTTCTTCCCCCCTCCTCCTTCCTAGTGTGTGTTGTTTTCTCCTATTAGAATGTAAGCTCCTTGAGGGGAGCTACTGTCTTTCTTTTTTGCTTGTATTTGCATCTTCAGCGTCGCACAGTGTTTGGCACAAAGTTTTTAATATGTGCTTGTTGACTTCATCTGGTAAGTTATAGAGCTAGTTTCCTCAGGAATTCCCTAGTCTGTTGAAGACATTGGTACACACTCTCTATCCATGGCTGGACTCCATTCCTGTCTTCACACCTTGAAAGTCTTCTCTGCCCCTGGGGTCTCTCCAGAACCTCCATTTGAAATCCTAGGCCCACCATGTCTTTATGGCTCTTTAGGTTACACTCCTAGACTTTCTCTATAATGTCTCCTATGAGTTGAATATCTTTATCCCCCTTCCCCCAACCACACTTTTCAGAACTCTTTTATATATTTCCCTCCCCCTCCCCGTTCCCTCCACTGGACCCATATAACTCTGGAGGTAGAAGTGAGGCTGGTGACTTTGAACAGACCTGCCTCACTTAAATCCAACTCACTTGCATGTCATGGTCCTCTTGGAGAAGGAGTGACAATAAACAATATATGTTATCTTCCCCCATTAGAATGTAAGTTCTTTGAAGGTGGGGACTTTCTGCTTGTATTTGTATTATCAGAGCTTAGTACAGTGCTTAATAAATGCTTAATGACTTGTTGAGTACCATTGAGGCCGCTAAGTGTCTCAGTGGATGGAATGTTCCACTTTGGGTCAAGACAACTTAAAGTCAAGAAGACAGGGCCAGCAAGATGCAAAACATGAGTTCAAGTGCTGCTTCAAATGCTTTACTAGCTGTGTGAACATGGACAAATCACTTAATCTTTCTCAACCTCAGTTTCCCTATCCATAAAATGAGATCATAATAGTACCCATCTCACTAGGTTGTTGTAAGGATCAAATGAGAAAATATATGTAAAGCACTCTGTAAATGCTAGCTATTATTAATATCCCTATTTTACTTTTATTTAACAAAATAGGGTTCTCCCACACAGGTTGGGTTTAGCTTTGCAGCAATTTTGCGTTATTATTTTCCAGTGTATGCTCATGCATTTTGTTTTCCTCTCAAAGAAATCTCAGTATAGGGGGACAGCCTGCATTTATTCCCATATGGCTTATGCCATATAAAGAGAATGACAGAAAGGTAGCTGTGTCAGCTTCTTAATTAATTATCGCAACTCACTTCAGATTAGTATTCACCAGAAGTGAGCTTTCTTAATGATTAAAAATGTGCTCAGGCCGTGCCCTTGTCAAAGCTCCCAAGCCAAGGAGTTACATTTGAAAGTAATGAAAAAGTGCTTTCCTTGGTCTAAAATTGAGGTCCTTTCTGTAAGTCAAGAGAGGGTCAGTGTAGAGTAGAGTAGTTCCAGGTCACTTGAGGTGGGAGGCCAGCAGCTGATAACTTGGCCATAACAGGGGAAATCCAAGACTGAAGTTTAAACTATTTAATGTCTGTGTGGTCTTCTTTCTGCCTATTGGCAAAAGTCCTAGCTTAGTGTTAGAAACAGACAGGGGGCATTGAATGACAGTTGCATCCTCTCCCTGGAATTATCTCAAGAAATAGTATTCCTCTCATTCCATTAAATTATTAAGGAGAAGGGCTTGTAATAGCCACTTATCCATTTATTTAAAATAAATAACTATATGTCCAATTTTGGGGGGCGAGAGGGAAGAGAGGAATCACCTTGTGATTTTATTGGTAAGGGAAATTTCCAAGGAGAGATCTCTCGCTCTCAGTACATGCTGGCACCTACTCTGCCATTTGGAGTTGTAGCCCAAGATGTTGAAGGGTTAAAGTTAAATCCAAGGTCATATAGCCAGTATATGTTGGAAGTAAGACTTAAACCCAGGTTTTCCTGGCTCAGAGCCTAGTTTTCCAAACATTATGCAATGCTGCCTCTCCCATGGCCCATTAGTAGGGAGAAAAATACAGATTTCATTTGCTTTTTTTTCATTCATTTACTTTATTTTTTAAGGTATACGGAGTATTTTAGTTTTTCATTTTTATATATTTACTTTTATTTAAGTGTTTTGTTTTTCTGTTACAAACATTTACAGATCATTCCCACAAGTGGTCTTTTATATATTAAGTAAAACTGATAATCCAGTGACTTCATCTGAAAGTTCATTCATTTGACATTTCACATTTGTTGTACCCCCTCAATAAAAAAAGAAAAAGAACAGAAATCTGTTTTCTTTCTTCATCCCAATAACATTGAAAAATAAAAATGAAGCAAAATTTTTTGTAATAAATATCCCTGGTCAAGCAAAACAAATCCCCCCCAATGACTGTACACAAAAATATCTATGTCTCATTCTGCACCCTGAATCCATCATCTCTCTGGAATGGAGGGCATGTTTCATCATCAGAATCATGAATGGCCATTGTATTGATCATAGTACTTAACAGCTTTCAAAGTAGTTCTTTTTTACACTGTTACCGCTATATAAATTGCTCTCTTGGTTTCATTCTTCATTTGTTTATAGGAGTCTTCAAAGTTATTCATTTTTATAGTATTGATGTTATAATACAAGTTGTTCTGTTTCTGCTCACTTCATTCTGCATCAGTTTACATAAGTCTTTCTATGACTTTTTTGAAGTAAATTCTTATAGCATGGTAGTCCTCCATCACATTCTCACAACCACAACTTACTTAGCTATTCCTCAAATGATGAATTTCCCATTGGTTTCCAGTTTTTTGGTCACCATAAAAAGAGCTGCTACATATTTTTTTTTTTTTTGGGTACATATAGGACTTTTTCTTCTTTCTTTGATCCCTTTTGGGGATAGACCTACCTGGGTCGAAGGGCAAACAGTATTTTGTGGATAATTCCAAATTGCTTTCCAGAAGAGTTGTACCCATTCATAGGTTCACCACCAATTTAATAATATGCCTATTTTTCATCAGCCTTGCCAACATTTATCATTTTACTTTTTTTTGATCATCTTTGCCACTCTGAGGGATTAAAGCAGAATCTCAGAATTGCTTTAATTTACATTTATCTAACTAATAATGATTTGGAGTCTTTATTCATATACTATAAATAGCCTGGCTTTCTTACCTTGAGAACTGTTTATCTCCTTAAACCATTTATCAATTGGGAAATGGCTCTTTTTCTTAAAAATTTGAAAGAGTTCCTTATATGTCTTGGAAATGAGACCTTTATCAGGGAAACTTGCAAAGATTTTCTTCCCCAGATAATTGTGTCCCTTTTATTCTTAACTTTATAAGATTTTTTTCAAAACCTTTTTTAATTTTATATAATCAAAATTGTCCATTTTATCTTATATATTCTAGATCTAGGTAGCACAGTGCTCAGAGGGACCCGGCCTGGAGTCAGGAAAATCTGAATTCAGATTCAACCTTACTAGCTATGAGACCTTGGGGCAAGTCACTTAATCTCTGTCTGACTTAGTTTCCTCAACTATAAAACGCATATGATCATAATAGCACTTATCTCTCAGGGCTGCTGTGAGGATTAAATGAGGTAATATTTGTAAAATGCATACTACAATGCTTGGTACACAGTAGGCACAATATAAATGCTAGTTATTATTATTTCTTTTTACTTGCTAGCTCTATTTCTTGTTCATGAATTTTCCTTTAGGCAGGTAGATGGCACAGTTGATAAGCCCTGGGATAAGTCAGGAAGATCTGAGTTCGAATTTAGCCTTAGACGCTACTAGGGAAATCACCTAACTTGTGTTTGACTCTGTTTCCTCAGCTATAAAATGAGGATTATAATAACACCTACCTCACAGGATTGTTTTGAGGACCAAGTGAGGTAGTATTTATAAGGGGCTTAATGTACCGCTTGGAATATAGCAGATGCTTAATAAATGCTTCCTTCCTATCCATGTTTTTGATAAGTAGTTTTTTTTCCCCATGTTTCTCCAATTTGTTTATGATATGATCTTTTATATCTAGGTCAGTCTCCATTTGGAGTTTGCCTTTGTAACAAGTGTTTATTAAATACTTAATGGGAAGGTTAGCAGACATTTACAAAAGAAGAGGAAGATGTCTCTTCCTGCAACAGAGGCATAATATAATGTGTTAAACCAGTACAGAATAGTATAATGAAGTGTATTAAGTGACAGAAGCAAGTGTTCTTGGCCTGATGGTCATGAACTTTTAATATTTTGATAACTGTATTTAAATATAATTGGTTTCCTTTGTATTCCTGTGTATTTTATTTTGTACATTAAAAAACAAACAACTCATGATTCTGAAAAAAGGTCCATAGGATCCAAAGGGATCCAGGACCCCCCAAAATATGTCTTTTTATACAGCATGAATTTTCCTTATTAATACAAATAGTTACTGGCAGCTTTACGGAAAGAGTATGACAGGGCTAGGCATTGAAAGAATTCAATCCAGTTCCACCAATGTTTATTAAACACCAACTATGTGTAAAGACTGGATTTCTAGAGAAGAAGGTGGTGAGGATGTTGGAGGGCAGAGGATGATGAGAGAAGGAATGGAGGGTTTGGGGGCAGCAAAGCGGTGCAGAGCTGATAGGTGGCTCAGTGGATAGAGTACCTGGCCTGGATTCAGGAAGACTCATCTTTGTGAGTTCAAATACAGCCTAAGACACCTACTAGCTTAATTTCCTCACCTGTGGCATGGGATGGAGAAGAAATGGAGAACCACCTCAGTATCTTTGCCAAGAAAGCCCCAAAATGGGTCATGAAGAGTCAGACATGACCAAAAAATGATTGAACAAACAAACAAAAAAAAGGAGACTACCTTTTACAGGTACTTGAGTGGACCCAAAAGCTCATTAACATGGGTTTTCCCTTCACTAATGCAGATTTCAACCCAACCAGACGATCTTATACTGTGTGATTCTTGTCCATGTCCTCCCGCAGATTCTTCATAGAGGATCTATTCGTCATGATGGAAACTTTCCTCTAGGTCTTTTAACATTCTGTGGGTGCCCAGGCAATCCTCAAGATGTCCATCTATTATTCCTTGCTCTCAATACATGACTTTCCCACCTCCCTTTCTGATCATACATTTCCTTTTCTTTCACCCCCACTCCCAATGCACAAACTGTCATCCGTAATATGCAACAGCCCACTCCCACCCACCATGTGAACTGGTTATTAAAAAAGAAATAAATAGTAACTCTGGGTTAGATGCTGTTTATACTCCTTGCTAAGGCTGTGGTACTGTGCTGAGAAATGCTGGGCGAGATGATCTGTGCAATGTTTGTACAATTCATTATTTCTTTTTTAAAAAAATGATCACTGTTGGGATCCATTGAGATAAAAGATGGCCTCTGAATGCAAGCTCATTATCATCTGTCACCATGGCTAGTGGTGTTTATGTGTCTATAGTAGCTCAGAATATATATTTCTCTGGCATTAATCTCAAGGTCGATATCCCAACACCGAGCTGCCTGGAAATAAATAGTCAGTATTAAGTGATGAAGTGTGCCGCTATATTTTATTTTATTTGGCTTCCAACCCAATCGATTTTACAGCTGTCTATTTGAGCATTGAAAAATTACTGCAGATAGTTAAGATACATGTGGAAAAATGGAACACTCCAACAGAATTAATTTGTGTCCTCTTTGCTCTTTTCTCAGAAAGAGACTCGAATGTTGATGGTTCGCACCTCATAAGTTGGTCTCTCTTGGAAATAGGCCTTCTGATTTGTGCACTCGGTGACAGCTGTTTTACGCGCCCTTGGACAATGGGATGCATCTTTTCCTACCTATGTACCTGTATAGCATGCTCTATCATGAGATTTGTTTCATTTCCATGCTTACTGGGTTTATTTTACTCTTCCAGTAGAGAAAATGTTAATTTCTGTAGCCATGGCAACAGCAGTGAAAAAAATAATAGATGATAAAGGACAAGTAAGTACCATCTGTCTGGGCCGCTATTGCTGATTGGAAAACTTTCCCTCTTCTTTGCTCCCCTCTTCCTCATAGCTATTCTTTTTAATGTGTATTTAGTTAGGACTGATAATATGCCTTTCCTTAGGTACAAGCTTAATACTCCCATAAACTCTCATCGATTGTCTTTTGTTTGTAACTCCTATGCACTTATATTCAACTTTGTTTTCATTTTAAAAAGGTAACATTCCCTCAAAACCAACTTTATTTCTTCAAGATTCAAGCCAACCACAGCAGTTTGGAATTATGCTAAGAAAGCAATTAAAATGTCCATACTTTTTGACCCAGAGATCTCACAGCTAGGCATGTACCCCAAGGAGGCCAAAGATAGGAAGGAAGGTCCCATCTTCATGAAAATGTAGCAGCATGTTGTGTAGGACCAAAGAACTAGAGACAAGGGAGACATTCAGCACTTGAGAAATGGCTAAACAAGTTGTGGTACATGAATGTAATGGAATATTACCACTGTGTGAGAAAAAACAGGGCACCTAAGTGGTGCAGGAGATAGAGAGCTGGGACTGGAGTCAGGAAGACTCAAATCTGACCTCAGACACTAGCTGCGTGATCCTGGGTAAGTCGCTTCATCCCGTTTGCCTCAGTTTCCTCATCTGTAAGATGAGCCAGAGAAGAAAGTGGTGCACCACTCCAGTATCTTTGCCAAGGAAACCCCAAATGGGATTGAGAAGAATTGAACATGACTGAAAACCACGGAACGACAACAAAAAGATAAAATAAAAATGATGAATCCAGAGAACCGTGAGGAGACTCCTATGAAATGACACAGTGAAGTAAGAACTAGAAAAACAATACAAACAATGATTTTAATTATGTGAATGGAAGAAGTATCAGCCACAAAATGATTGAAAGTGAATGCTGTGAAATGTTAATGACCAAAATTGGCCCCAAAAAGAAATACATAAAGGTACCTCCCCTGCTTTGAGGACATGGGTGGCTAAGGGTGTGGAACGCTCCTTACAGTGTCATCAGATATGAAACAATACAATAAAGAATGTAGCCCAGTGCCTGGAACAAAGTAGGCACCTGATAAATATTTCTTGACTATTGACTATAAAAAGGCTTTGAATAAAAGGATGGCTAAGAAATGCTTGATGAATGAACGAACGATCTGCACCGCTTTGGGCAGAATAGTGAAACGGCAAAGCAGGGATGTTTATTAATGTTTTCCCAGAAACCACAAAGTTAGGTGGGCTGCAAGGGTGTTCACAGGAGATTGTCATCTTTCCCTGTAAATGGTACAGGTTATTCACAAGTCGTTTCTCTGTTTTAAAAAAAATTATATTATATTACATTACATTATATTATATCATATCATATTATATTATTTGTATTTATATTATTTATTTATTTTCATTTATTTATATTTATTTTATATTTGTTTTTATATTCATTCTTATATTTTTATTGCTACATATGAGCTTTGCCATTTCTGTTTTTTTCCTATCATTTTTCCTATTTCTTTTGTGAACCAGGAGCCAGGGACAAGCGGCTAATAATAAGAGAAGAGGCAGGTAGCTGTCTACGGTTTTCAAAAATTTTAGCTGGTATTTGCTAATTGTGTGGAGTGTTCGTGATGAGTGATTAGAAGAGGAGTGCTAATTACTCATGACTCTCACTTGGGTAAATAAATGCAAGAAAACCGGATCCATTAAGAGAAGAGAGCCCACAGACAGGCTTACCAACAGTATTTTAAGAGCCTGGACAAATAAAGGCTAGGGAACAATTAGTTAATTGAGATGTTGTGGAGGCAGTCACAAAATTCTGGGGTTCTTCAGCACATTCAAATGCAGACTCTGCCACATTACCTGAGTGACCTCAGGCAAGTCATTTCTCTAGGACTCAGTTTGCTCATCTGTAAAATGAAGGGTTAGCGCAAGGATCATACCTATAGAGCAGAGCTTCTTAACCTGAGGTCCATGAACAGATTTAATGGGGGTCATTGAACAGGTATGGGGGGGGAAGGGAAATCATGATTTCATTATTTTCTTTGTAATTCTGTTTATTTCATTTTAAGCATTTAAAAAACATTCTGAGAAGGGGGTTCATGGATTTTGCCACACTGCCCAAAGGGTCCATGACATAAAAGAGGTAAGGAACTCCTGGTTTAGACCCAGAAGGGAACTCAGAGGCCATCTAAACTAAGCCCCTCACTTTACAGATAAGAACTTACAGATTACAAATTTACAGATAAGAAAACTGAAGCCCAAAGACCTTAAGTGACTTGCCCAAGGTCACATAGGTTGTAAATGTCAGAAGAGGGATTGGACACTGACTCTGGAGCCAGTATGCATTCTTCTATGTGGTGACTCTGGAACTGTATATACTTCAGAGGGATGTTGCAAGGATCAGATTAGATAATCTATGCAGAAGCATTTTACATATATATACATATATATGTAAGCCATTAATAATAATAATGATGATGATGATACTAGGCACCGAATTTTTCAGTGACTTGAAAGGTATATACAAAAGGTGTCTTCCTATTGGAAGCATTCAACAATTATATTTGTATCAAATACGAGACAGCCTTCTTGCTTGAAGAAAAGATGAAAGAATTTGAGTAACACCTCTCTCTAGCTTCCAGCTTATTAGAGAGCATGAAACATTCCCTAAATAAGATTGAAAAAAAATCCGAACTATGTTTGATCCAGAAATACCAGTACTAGGGCTGTATCCCAAAGAAATAAAAGAGAAAAGAACCTTTTTGTACAAAAATACTTACAGCAGCTCTTTTTGTAGTAGCAAAGAATTGAAAATTAAAAGGACTCCCATCAATTGAGAAATGGCTGAATAATCTGTGGTATATGATTGTGATGGAATATTATTGTGCTATAAGAAATATTATTGTACTAAAAGGGAAGCAGGATGTTTTCAGAAAAGCCTGGAAAGACTTCCATGAACTTATGCAAAGTGAAGTGAGCAGAACTAGGACAACATTGTATACAGTATCAGAATTATTGTATGACAATCAATTGTGAACAACTTAGCTTTTCTCATCAATACAGTGATTCAAGGCAATTCTGAAGGACTTATAAAAAAATGCTATCTACTTCCAGAGAAAGAACTAATGGAGTTTGAATGCAGAGGAAAACATGCTTTTTTTTTAACTTTCCTTATTTTTTTATGGTTTTTTTTTCTGTCTGTGTTTTCTTTAACAATGACTAACATGGAAATATGTTTTGCATGACTGCACATGTATAACCTATATAAAATTGTTTACCTTCTCAGGGAGAGGGGAGGGGAAGTAGGGAGAAAGAGAATTGAAACTCAAAATTTTTAAAAATGAAAGTTAAAAATTGTTTTTACATGTAATTGGAAAAAATAAAGTATTTAATTAAAAATGCATACTTTTTCCAGTTCAATTAAATATACTTGTATGATAGAAAGGGGTTGGATTGTATGACCTCTAAGGTCCTTTCCAACTCTATGATTCTATTCTTTTTGCTTTAAAATCCACCCAAACTTTTTTTATAGCTTAAATATATACCAGAAAGGCAAGAATCACAGAACTGAAGAAATTTCAGTGGTGATGAGATGAGTCACAACAGCCACTTTCTGGGCCACTAATGGCCCATGAGCCACATTTTGGAGATCACAAATCTGAAATAAAATGCAGATTGTGGTAGTCTTTTTAAAATATTATTTTACATCTGTTTTTACATTCTTGTTCTACATTTCTGAATATATCTTAACCTACCTGCCCCATCTAATAAGTTATCTCTCATCAAAGAGACCAGAAAAGAAAGAGAAAAATGAGAAAACAAGCAGTTTGGCAAAACCAACACATCAACCATATTTGACAGTAGAAGCATCATCCCACACCCATGGTCTCTCATTTCTGCAAAGAATGGAGGTGAGTGCATTTTCTCAACTCTTTCCTATATTTCCAATATAATTTCACACCTTCGTTCATGTTTTTTATTCTTTCTATTTACATTTCTTCAGGTAGGTTCTCCATACTCAATTCTGTATCTGTTCAGATTAATCTTCCTAGGCTTTTTCAAACCCTTCAAATTCACTATTTCTTAGATCACAATAATATTGCATTACACTAACATAACACAATTTTTAGCCATTCCCTAATAAGTGAGCATCTTTAGATTTCTAAAAAGTAAAAAAAAAAAAACAAAAAACAAAACAAGACACCTTTCCTCTTGAAGGGAACTGTGAACACTCTACTAAGATGTCTTGACAAGGCACAAATCATTTACAAAAGCACCCCTGGTTCTTTATTGTGACCAGATACACTCACCACACACATAGACCTAGAGTATTCTTGGCTGACACACTCCTGGCTTCTTGAGAAACTATTTCTGAGGTAGCTGGTCCTAAACCCTAAGAGAATTCCTTTGCTCCATTTTGTGTGCTAGGACAGGACTTTGGATGCTAAATCAGAGATGAAGCAGTTCCCAAAATGTGTGGAGACAAACAGTGTGGTGTGCTGAAGGTCATGAAATTCATTGGCAAGTGAAGACTCATGATTCAAAGTTACCTTTTTGTGACAGGCAAGTCCATGAAATCCATAGAGCCGTTGACAACAAAGAGACAACAGGATTATAACAGATTGACAACTCCATGCTGGTCATTCCCTCTGTCCTCACGATCATCAGCACAGTTCCAAAAGATAGGCTGAGTTGTGCGGGTTTTAATAAGAACTTTGGTTCACAATTCTAAATTAACAAAAATAATATTTAAAGTGGAAATAAAAGCAAAATCTCTTGCCTTAAAAAAAAAAGCAACCACATAACTCACATTTATACATTGCTTTAAAGTTTGCAAAGCATTTTTCTTGCAACAATCCTGTGAGGTAGGGGCTATAAGCATTTTCCAGGTAAGGAAACTGAAGCTCAGAGAGGCTGAGTAATCTGAGATTGAAACCCGAGTCTCTCCTCACTCCAAATTTAGTTCTCTTTTCACTGTACAAGAGTACAGTAACAATTTCTAGTTTAACTCTT
>CM053626.1:299887580-299923547 GCA_028646595.1 Phalanger gymnotis | reverse complement strand
GGTGGGCCTGGGGCCAGAAGCAACTGCAGCTGTAGTTCTGTAGCTGCACCGCCCCTGCTGCCACTGGGGCGGTGGCCCAACTGCAAACTCCTTTCACTCCCCTCAGCTTTTCCCACTAAGCTTCTCTGTCATCTTTGGCGTTGGTGGGTTGATAAGTCTGGTAATTGCCACAGCTCACTGATTCAGGGCGCTAGGGCCTGTTCTGCCCAGCTCCCGGTCTGGTTGGTCTTGGCGCAGCCCACACTGAACTCTGCTCTGCTTCGCTCCTAGCTCTGCACATGATAGAACCTACCCCGCGACCATCCAGGCTCTCCTGGGCTGGAACCCTGCTTCCCTCTGCTATTTCATGGGTTCTGCAGTTCTAGAATTTGTTCAGAGCCATTTTTATATGTGTCTGGAGGGACCTAGGGAGGAGCTCATGCAAATCCCTGCTTTCCAGCCACCATCTTGACTCTGCCCCCCACTTACATCTAATTCACTTGTATGTCATGACATGACCTTCCTGATGTCATGGTCCTCTTCCAAAACAAAGGACAAACAATGAATGAACAATGCTCTTCCATGTATCTTTCCTCATCTTATATGAACCTTCCCCACTGGGAATGTGTTAACCTGTGGAAAAGTGTGTCCCTGAATGTATGGAGTATCTTTGTTCTCATTTATCTTACTATAATATTTTTTGCTTTGAACTAATATGACTTTGGGCTAGCTGCACTTCAACAAGGTCTGGTGAGCCATGGTTTTGAGTAGATGCTGACCCACATCCAGAAATATGTCTCAAATTCAGCATAGCATTTAGGGGACCCCATGTATAAGAGGGGAGCACAAGTGCTACACATTCAAAAATATTTATTGTAGCATGATTTGAGAGACAGAACAAGCAATTGAGTGGGAGGAGATAATTAAGGAAGGAGTCCCATGGGCCCTGGCACCTGAGCTGAACCTGTAGAAAACCACAGAATTTAAGAGGTGAGTATATGGAGGTGAGGAAGGACTTTATTCCAGGCAATGGAGGAAGACCTCTTTGAAGGCACAAATGTTATGATGACTTCAGGGAATAAGTAGTAGCCTAGTTTGTCTGGAATGTAAGGAGGATTCCCTCCTTAGTTCCTTCTGCTCCTTGCTACAGATTCCTGGCACCCATCAACCACCAATGTTTGGCCCCACAGATTTCCCTGTTGTTAGTCTATCTTCCCACACAAGGCAGTGTCTTATTGACTAATCCAAAGCAGCTCTGGCTTCAACCCCATGCACATCACATTGGAGCTCTTATGTCCACTTCTGGTTGTCCATATTGGGAAGGGCATTGACATGCTAGGGGAAGGTCCAGAGTATAATGATCAAGACAAGGGAGCTCAAAACTGTTGAGGTACGGGAATTTGGAATGTTGACTTAGCCTGGAGAAAAGAATACATGGAGAACTTGAAAGTTAGGTTCATAGGACCATGGATTTAGAACAAATTAGGACAATCAAGGACATGTATTTGAAGAACTATCACGTAGAAGATGAGGGACATTTAATGTTCTTGGCTTTAGAGGACTGAAGTTAACAAGTCAGATTTTCAACATAAGGAAATATGTTCCATTGGATAGAAGTATGCAAAAATGGAATGAGTGGCCTGGTTAGTTAATGAGTTCCCTATCATTAGAAGTTTTTGAGATGCTGGATGACTACTTTTATACATTTTGTAGAAGATTCATAATTAACGTGGGACTTAGATAACCTTAGATAACCATTAATTCCATCCATGGCACCACTGGTCAGCATTCCTCACATAAAAGGAATACCCTCAACTTGCCCAAGGTTCATGATCTATCCTCTTTTCCCCACTCCCTCCAAATATTTTCTAGTTTGGTAATTCTCAGTGTGGTCTGGGGTCCCCTGGGTATTCCCAAGGCCTTTTCAGGGGCTCTATGAGGGTCAAAACATTTCATAATATTGCATGGTCCTTTTTGAGAATGAAGGACAAATAACAACCACAATAACAAGATATTTTAATTTCTATATGGTAAATATGAGTAGATATAATCCACAGAAACTTAAGTTCTTTGTGTGTGAGTGGTTCAATAATTTAAGAGGATAAGGGAGATCTAGCACTTGAGTGGGATTATTCAAGGTATTCAAGGCTATTGGTCACCTATATGATATTCATCTCAGTTCAGGTTAAAGCATCTATGTCCTTAGCAGTTCTTTAGGAATGCATCTTCTCAGGTTATTTCCATTCTGTTACCCCCCTTTACTTGGGAGGAGGGATGCTGCATACATGTAAAATTATTTTATTGAGAGCTGCATCCCGCTGCTTGCCATCTCCGTGGAGTATATTAGATATGAATCAGTCGTATAACAGTCTATGATTTTTATCACAAGAACTAGCAAGTGTGATAGAATTCTGCTTTTTTTGGCAGCCTGTTGTCTAATTAACAACAAAAAATAGGAGCCATCAAGAAAACCAGCGTGTTCTTGAGAAGGATGACAAACTACAGTACTGAGGCATCAAATTCCAGGCTAGACACCATTTATATAAAAATACTCACAGAAGCATTTTTTTGTAGTAGCAAAAGAACTGTAAGAAAAACGAATGCCCATATATTCAAAGGATGAACACATTTGTGGTATACATGAATACAATGGAATATTATTGAGTCATAAGAAAATGACAAATATAAAGAATTCAGAGAAACTTGGGAAGATTTGCATGAACGGATGCAGAGCAACATAAGCATCTAGATAGATAAATAGATAGATAAATGGATGAATGGATAGACAGATGGATAGATTAGATAGAGAAATAGACAGACAGACAGACAGACAGACAGACAGACAGACAGACAGACAGACAGACAGACAGACAGACAGATAGATAGATAGATAGATAGATAGATAGATAGATAGATGGATGGATGGATGGATAGACAGATGGATAAATTAGAGAAATAGACAGACATGGACCAATGGACAGACAGACAGATGGACAGACAGACAGACAGATAGACAGATGGATAGATGGATTGATAGGTAGATGGATAGATATAGATTAGATAGACAGAGAGAGAGAGGGAGAGGTACATGCATAGACACATAGACAATTTCTTAAGTGTTTATTGTGTACTAGGATCTATTTGAAGCACTAAAGATACAAATACAAGTAAATATGTGCCCTACACTCAAGGAGCTTACATTCTAATGATTGAAGACAACACAAAGTGGGAAGATGGAAGGTGGTGGGGAGGTTCTTGGGAGAAGTCTGGAGAACAATTTATGTGCTGTCTACAGTAACATAAAGAAAAACAACGCTGAAAGATTTCAGAACTTGGCTACAGTGACCAACCAGGATTATGGAGAACTGATGGGGAAGCTTGTTTCTGTGTGTGTTTTCAGACCTGACACATATATTGAATTGTTTTTCTTGACTGTATTGATTTATCATAAGAGAAGGCTGCGTTTGGAGAGGGGGGAGCATCATTGAAGAGTGGTGGTGATACAGGGGGAAAAAAAAAGAAAAGTATATAAAAAATTAAAGCAAACGAACAAAAAACTAGGCCAGGAATTGAACGTATCATCTTTGACATGGCACTTGGGTTGTCATTGTTCCTTTTCTAGTGTCCTGGCCTGCTGCTTTTGAGACTTATTTCTGTTCACTATTCTGAAAACCAGAGTCACAAGCTGCTACTGCTGGTAATGACAGCAGTAATAACAAGAAAAGATATTTATGCTATACATTAAGATTTGAAAAGTGTATTGATCCTCCCAACAACCCTGTGAAGAAAGTGTTGAAAGTATTGCCACTCCCATTTTATTTTGTTTTGTTTTTTAAAATCTTTTTTTATTGATGTCTTATTTTTACGCCATCATAGTTTTCTCCAGTGTTCTTTCCTTTCCTCTCCCAAAGAGCCATCCCATATAACAAATATTTATTTTTAATAATTGATTTTAAGAAAAAGTCTGAAAATATGTAGTAGTTGTGGACTTGCCACCTCCACAAAAAGGTGGGTTGGGGGCACTACCCCTATTTTATAGTTGAGGGAATAGATTTAGGATGGTGAATTGGCTTGCACAGATACTCATAAGAATTAGATGGTTCAAATATTAGATGTCTTTCCTTTATCAAGTCTAAATTTGCTTTTCTGAAACTTCTCCCCATTATGTTTGTTCTATTCTCCAGGGCTTCCTAGAATGAAGTTAGGCCCTTTATACAAAATAACCCTTCTGTTGAATAATAATAATAATTACAATAATAAATTATTGCTTATTTAGACATGCCAAGTTAGGTTTGGGCACCATATCTTCTCTAATACAGGTTTTAAAAAATCAGCAAAGACTTCTGTTTAATTCCTTGCCAGCCTCAACTTGTTCCGAGCTCTAGCCTCCCAACATTATACCTATAGGTTGTACCCCACTTTTATGTATTCCATTACTTGCTCTTGCTTTTGTCTTCTGTACATGTCTTTTAAAAAATCTAAGGTAGCATGTGAGCTCCCCGTGCATCCACACCAATTTCTTTAGCCATGTCCCTCTTTTCTTCCTCATTGAAATTGTTTCTCTTTGTGTTTTCAGGATTTCAGTCTTAAGGACTTCTCCTTCCTTCTGAGTATACTATAAATACATTCTAAGAAATCTTTATTAGGAACACTCTATCTCTGTGCAGCCTATTATTCTTGTATTTTAAGTCATAGTCTAAGGAATCCAAAGCCAGTTCTCATACAACATTATCTTAATCTGCTGCACATTTTCAAAGTCTGCCCTTCTTTTCAGAAACCCTTGCCTTTGACTGGTAGCTATGATGCCCTTCGTGCCCTTAAATTTTTTTTAAGCATTTCACGCAAGACTTTATGATCTTTAGCACTGCTTTCCAGCTAACTTTTGGCAGCCTTATTGTACCCCTGTGTATCACAAAAAGTGCTTTACAATGACAAGATCTTGGTGCGTAGCAGGTCTACCATGACTGAAGCAAACCTCTGCCCAGACTTGATTGGGTGTAGAATAGACCACTGTAGAATGTTCAAATGGCTCCAGTAGAGTAAGTAAACATGAGCCAATTACTAGCAAAGAGGACAGGAAAAAGCTTTAAGAAGAAAGCACAGTTTGAAACAATTAGATCTAACCATGACTGATTGAGAAGCATCTGGCACCTGATAGACTGGCTTGGCTCATAATTGCATAGCAAAATTGACATTTATTAAGTGCTTACAGGTGTCAGGCCTGGACTCAAGAAGACTCATCTTCCTGAGTTCAAATCTGGCCTCAGATGCTCACTAGCTGTGTGATCCTGGGCAAGTCACTTAACTCTGTTTGCCTCAGTTTCCTCATCTGTAAAATGGCATGGAGGAGGAAATGGCAGACCACTCCAGTGTCTTTGCAAAGAAAACCCCAAATGGCATCATGAAGAGTGGAACACGACTGAAATGACTGAACAAACGCAAAACAGGCCCTTCTCTCAAGGGGTTTACCCTCTCCTGGTGGGATACAGTATGTGTAGAAGTAGGATCAGGGCCTATTCTTGTGGTTTTATTGGTATAGGAAGCTTTCAAATGAGGTGGCTTCTTCTACCAATTTAGGTAAGCACTTTATAAATTATAATCATGGAGAGCTGTCTAGAAGTTAAGTGAACGATAATATCTAGTACCTACTATTTGCCAGATACTGTCCTAAGCACCTTACAAATATCTCACTTGAACCTCATGACACCCCTGGGAGATAGGTGCTATTATTATCTACATTCCACAGTTGAGAAGACTGAGGCAAGAAGAGATTAAGTAACTTGTCCAAGGTCACACAGTGTCTCAGGCTAGATTTGAACACTAGTCTTGCTGGCTCCAGGCCCTAGTGCTCGATGCACTATGGCACCACCTAGCTGCCCAAGGTCACATATCCACTACGTTTTAGAAATGATGCTCAAAGCCAGATTTTCCTACCTCTAAGACGCACCTAGTTCTCTGTTCATTTCCACCGCTACACTCCTATGTATAATAAAAGGCATCTTAAAGTAAGATAAGGATTCTGAGAGGTAGAGACGAAGACAGAATATGTGCCTTGCACGGGGATAGCCTGCTCCCAAGCATGGAGGTAGGAATTAGACTGGCACATTTGGGTAGTAACTAGTGGTTTGGTTTGGCTGGAATGCAGAATTCTTTAAAAGAAATAAAATGAAATAAAGATGGAAATGTAGGTTGGATCCAAACTGAGGAGAGCCTTAAATATTGGGCTGAATAGTTTTATTTTATTCTAGACAAGGTCAATAGGAAGCCACTAAACCCACTATAAAGATTTCCATTTTGGACCCAGTGATGGCCTTCATATCTATTTTCTGGGGACCAGTCTAGCTAAGTTTGAAGATCATAGGATCATAGACTTAAAGCTGGAAGGCAGCTTAGAGGCCCTCTTGTCCAACCCCTCCTGGTGTTAAAGCGATTAAAAATCTTCCCTGCCCATTAATCTCCTTAATAGGCCTCAGGTAGAACTATTTAAGGGAAGGTTGATTAGGGGAGGCTGGTTTGTAGGAAGGCCCACACACTTTTGCTAATTAGATGTGAAGTCCTTGGGCCCTAAAAAGGGTATATACTTATTCTGAGTGTAGCCTTAAGGTCTCAGAACTTCAAGCTCTCAGAACTGAGGGAAAAGAAGACACAGGCAAGCAGAAAACTAGGATTGTGAGTGAGAGTTTATGGGAAGGCACCAGAAGAGGGGAAGGTTATGGGATGGCTTGGCTCCCTGCTTCAATATTGTGTTTTAATTTCCTTGCTGTTACAATGAAGTGTACTTACTGGTTTGGAGATAGAGTTGCTGCTATGTTGTATGAGAGTTCTTGGTTTTGGAGTTTGATCCTCTGGTGTCTGAATAAATGTTTTACTTCTGCTCTCTATACGGAGAGTCTCTTATATTCTTTGATACAGAACTATATAGGCATATCGATATTGTGATACTTGTCTTACAGATATACCCCTTATTTTACAGATGAAGAAACGAGGTGCAGAGAGGTCCAAGGACTTTCCCAAAATCACACAATGAATCAATAGTGGAGCAGGTGTCTGAACAAAAATCGCCTGACTCCTTTCACTGGACTGTGCTACAAAGACTCCTCACCAGGTAAGCCGTGTGAATCGTTTGGCCCAAGTGATTCTTCAACATCATTTACAAAATTTAGAGGGATTGAGATCTGCATTGATATAAGGGGAATCCCTATATTGATGAAAGCATAAATTTTAAAGAGCTGAAGTAAAGGTGTAGACAAATATCAAAATAAACAAAGTATGAAGTTTAGGAGAAATTTGAAAATTTTGTAGCGAAACTCTAGTGTGAAACTCCCACTATGGATCAGTCAACAGATTAATCAACAGATATTTGTTAAATGTCTACTATGTTCCTAGCACTGTGCTAGGTGCCATACCAATACAAAAATCTGAGAATCCTTGTCCTCAGTGGATTACAAACGAAGTAACAGATAAGGAAATATAGGATTTTAAAAAAAATATGCAATGATTTTTTGAGTGTTTTGGGAGGAATGATGCACCAATAACTGGAGGAATCAGGAAAGTCCTCTTCAGTTAAACCTTGAAAGGTGCTAGATGCAAATTGGCACCTCTATTGTGAATTAGAATCTCTGAGAGTTCCCTGGATCATTCAGCCATCGAGTGACTTGTCCATGGTCACATATACATATACATATACATATACATATACATATACATATACATATACATATACATATACATATACATATACAATCTACCAGAGATAGACTTGAACTCAGATTTTCCTGAATCTAGGGCCAGCCCTCTATACATGATGCTAGGCAGAATAAAAATATGCTTCTTAGGATTTCTTTATTATTTGTAAGAAAAGAAAATTAATAAAATCCTCCCTTATATTTCCCCACAAATTCCCAGTACTCCTCAGAATGCATTGCAGTCTCTCCATATTTCAAGATGGAAACAGGGAGAGCCATGTATGGACCATGTAATGGGTCCACAGTATTGTTAGGGGGCAGATTCAGAATAATAAATTCTAGGTCTTCCTTTTCTCCTGGGATCATGTCGCTTCTTGCTCAGGGAGTGAGTGATTCACAATGATTCAGTAACTCACCTACGATCACTCAACTACACTTAAAAAAAATTACAGTGCTCCTCAGACAATGGAGCTGTCCCAGGAGCTGTACTGTGCTTCATTCTCGGATTTCTCTATCTTAGCTAGAAAAAGAAAGAGAGGCTTAGCGAGGTGCAGTGAATCATAGGGCAGGCTTCAGGATTGCTCTTTTCTATACCTAATACCAGTGCTCCTGGGAAATGATGACTGTCTCATCCCAGAATAAGAATCTATTTTGCATGTCAAGTAGGCTGAGTGATTGGCTTCAAAAAAAGTAGCAAAACCCCCATACACCAAGCACCCTCCATCTCTCCCACCACCACCCTGTTCCCTCACAGGCACTAAAGTGGATTAATTCTCCCCTCTGCAGTTGGTTTCTATAATTCCAAATCATTTTCATCTGGCAAGTCAAGTGAAGCCAAGTTTCGGGAGGGAAGAAACAAAGTGTGTTCCTTGGAGTGGAACAAAGCTGCTGCAGGAAAACAACCCCACTTGCCATGTAGACATGCTTGCCCCTCTGGCTCCTGTGGGGGCAGGTGCTGGGTCTGGCACAGATGATTTTGTGGGGCTCATACTAATTGGTTGTTTGAAATGGGCTGCCCAGCTGGCAGATGTGCTGGGCTCTGAAATTGCCCTGAAGGAGCCCTGATTCATTCCTTTCCCCAGTTTGAATAAGCTATTATTTGAAAGGTAGAATGGAGCCAACCTATGCTGCACTGACATGTTGGGGGATGATGGAGATACTATAGAAGTACCTTACCTGAACTTTGGAGTGGTTTCGATTTTGCTGTCAATGAACAGGTCAAGGCAACCCATGTTGCCTCTAGTTCTAGGCTGTGGGTCAAAACAGATTTGGGGGTTGGGAGTAGAAAGGGAGAGAGAGAAAGGAAAATAATGAGAAAGAACCAGCCTATCTTACTAGGCCTGGTGGCATTAAATATGGGGCTCATCACCCTTTGAAGTGCCTTGCTCTTTACAATGCCTTCATAGTGTCCCTTTAAGTGACACCCCTTCCTATGCTAGATGTGAGAGAGAAAAAAGCCAAGGTGGGAGGGGGTGCATCCTAGAATTTCTCTCCCTTCAAGTGACAGGGCCACAGCTCCAAGAGAGATGATTTTGATCACTGGTGTAGCAGCTATTAATATGTTGGCTGAACACACGTGGTACCTTCAACGAAAAACAAAACATGTGTTGAACATTTTCTACAGGCAAGGCCTGAGATGGGGGGATAAGAGATGCCCTCTGCCTTCAAGCTCACAGTCTGGTTGGAGAGATAAAGCATAAAACTTACGAAATTCTATTCAATATACACTGTTAGAAGTGCTGGGAGAGCTCCAAAGTTCAGAGAAGACAAAGTACTTGCTTGGATGGAACTTTAGCAGACAATCTCAGAGGAGAGTTTGTGGACTCACGGTGGTGAGAAACTCCTCAACTGGTGCAAATTTTGGCTCAGTTTACAACCATCTATGTTTTGTAGCTAAATCACCTCTAAGCCATCTGTAAAATGAGGGACTTGGGCTAGCCAGCTTTTATGTTCCCTTACAGCTCTAAATCTAAGCTCTTAGGTTCTACGGAGCTATCCTACCCAGATATGTAAAAGTGACCCACCGAAGGGCACGAATATTGTAAAGTCTTGGAGGACTGGGTATTTATCCTAGGTCTTCTTGACTCTATGGACAGTATGTCAGAGTTTCTCAATATTATGTTATAAATGCACTAGAGGTGCATTTCATATACATGTAAAGCAAAGGGGTCTGTGTACGCAAAATGGTAACACTAAAGATAATTCAAGATATAATAGCTCTAATTAAACATTGAACATAGTTCACAGCATAAGGTAGCCATATCTCTTGGGACTGGGCTATATTTCTCAGAATTCCTGGCTCTAGAGAGCAATCCAAAGACTCCATTTCCCATGAGAGTGAAGGTGTAAACAAACAGTACCTGTGGTATGGGCTAATTTTGTCAAAGGGAGGTGATGATAGGAGAAGGACTTACAGAAAGAAAGAGACCAGCTCCAATGACAATGTTCAAGAAGCCAGGAGTCTTCACGTTCTTGAGATCCCAAATTACAAGGAGAGAAGTCATCTAGACCTTGGTGGAGTTTTGGAGGCTGGCTGATCATCTGAGTGGCAATAAAGGCACTGTGTGTGTGTCGATTTGTGTCATGCCTTCCTTCCTCAATTCATGGTCTTGGAGTAGTTTTATTCCTAGGAAAATCTGGTGGGTATAAGGGGAGGGAAGGAACAAGCATTTTAAAATGCCTGCTATATTCCAGAGACTATGCTAAACACTTGCCAAATATGATCTCACTTTATCTGGAATCAGGGAAGAGGTGGTACTCTTTCAGGAATGGGTGTTGAGTTGTGTTTCTGTTGCTTTACTTTGCAATTCTATCGTGATAAAATATTTTATTATTTCAACCTATGTTTCCTGCTTGGTATGTTGGTAAGGTGCAAGCTGAATTTAGATTACTTTCAGAAGTTCTCTGAAAACTGGATTGGGACTTGATCTAGGTTAGGTAAATATAATCAGCCCTATTTCCTTCACATTAAACTTTAATCTATATGAATCCAGAATTGAGTGGAACACAAGTTACATTTTAAGGGAAGGGGAAGGGTTTGTTCAGCATGATAGAATTATAATTAATCATCATCACTACCCCATCATTGAATCCTTTGTGTATATGAATACCGAAGTGAATTAAAACAGGACCATCCATTCCAACACCTTTTTTATGACAGGTGAGGAAAACAGGGCTTGGCAAAGTAACCGGCCCAAAGCTACACAAATCTCAAGGAGAAGAGCTGAGATTCAAACCCAATTGCAAATCCAATGTCCTCCACGATACACTAAGACCATTCTAGTATCTGAGTTGGATGAGCGATTGCAAAGTTGTTGCTCTTCCCCATAACTCCTCGCTTTGGTCTCACAAGGCAACATTCTCCAAGAACTGAACTTAATAATTTTTAACTGTAATCTCTTCTTCTCTCCTCCATCTGCTCTGCTTTTTCACTGGACTTCCTGAATGTCCTCCCAGCTCCTATTCTGCCAGTCCCCATTAATTGTTTTTATTTATTTTATTTTTAATTTATGGAATAAAACAGGCATTTCTCTAACATAGCATATTAAAAAAAGATGATTGGACACGAAATTGAAAATCTGCTGTGTCTAACTTACTATTCCTTTTATACATACGACAAAGTTATCATGTACATTTTTCCCCCTCCTTCCGCCCCTTCCCTCCCCCACTTTGAGATGGCTACCATTAGACACAAAACCTTTTCTTCCTTCATGGTTCAACTCAGTCACCCTACTTTAAAGCCTTTCCTGCTGTCTCTGTCCCTCCTCCCCCCAAGCTAAAAGGGAACCTTCTCCCTTAATATCTCTAAAAACACATTCTTTACATCTCTGACCATTTCATCTTTCAATTTCTATGATAATTATCCACCTACAAGTCTTGTTTTCCCTATTGACTAGAATGCAGATTCCGAATAATAAAGCTCAAGCCTTCATTGTTTCCTGGGGGTAGGGTGGGCAGATGGAAGCAGAGAAGGCTTTAGAGAGAGGTGACTGAGCTGGGAGATGGAGTGTCCTGTCTGAAGAACAGCGAGGAAGATCATTGGATCTTACAGGATACAGGATAAGAAGACTGGGAAGGCAAGATGAGGTCAGCTTAGGAAAAGCTTTGAGGATCAAACATAGGATTTTATATTGGATGCTGGAGGTGACAAAGAGCCACTGGAGTTTATTGAACAGAGGAATGACATGGTCAGATCTGTGCTTTAGGAAGATCCCCTTGATAGTTGAGTGGAGAATGGACTGGAGTGGGGAAAGACTTGAGACTCACTAGAAGGCTATTGCAATAGTCCAGACAAAAGATGAAGAGAGGCTGAACCAGAGAGATGACAATGTCAGAGAAGAAAGGGGGTGCATACAAGTTAAAATTAACAGGACCCGGCGATAGATTGGATATGAGGGGTGAGAGGAAAGAGCGGAAAAGGAAACAGATATTTATTAAGCACTTATGTGCCCAGCACCATGCTAAACATGTTACAAATATTATGACATTTGATCCTTACAAAAACCCTATGTGCTTGACAAGTCCAATGGTCTGTGCCTGTTATCAGCTTTTTCCTATGGTGAAATGATATGTGTTCCAAAAGCATTTCTGTAGGTTTTTGACATGTTTGCATGCAGTCAAGAATATCTATTAATTCTCTTCCTCCTTGTTGGCAAGGAAGTGCCATTAATATTGTCTTGTTGATAGAATAAGGATTTTTCTTAGGATACTTTTCAAATCTGTTATGGTTCATTTTGCAGTTCCAAAAGCATACATAGAACTGGTATTGTGTAGGTGTTTGTTGTTTCAAATATATTCTGTTCATTCAGCTTTGATTTCAAGTCTTCTAGCTGGCTTTACGCCATGAAACTTAAAAGAACTCTCTTTGTAGTTCTATTTGAAATATGTATGTCTCCTTCCAAAATCAGTTGAGGTATCAGTGCTGTTTTTGTCATTTATAATAATTTTTCAAGTTTCCATTAAGTGAAGTTCTTCGTCATCCTCACTCTTCTCTCTTCAACTTTCCCACTTTGGTTTTTAGTGGCTACTTTATTTCAACTTTTATTTTGTTTAATCTAGATTTAAGAATGATGTGGGGTTTTTTTTAACGGTTGCTTTCATGGGTCAACAATGTGTTGGTATGTGACTAAGACTGGAGGACACCATTTAACTAATGGCAGCATAAAGCCTTTGCCTGTAACTGATGCAATCTGTTTCCAATTTTGTAACAATATCATCCTGGTATACAATGTAATCATCGGTATCTTCAGTCCCCTTCTTGTATACTTCTGATTTGTCCGCTTTAGTGATCCGTAACATCAGCACTAAAGCATTTCCAGTAGGTGGGACTCTGGTATTTTTAATTTATTCTGATGTAGAATAAAATACTCATAGAATAGGAACACCAATTAGCACTAGCCATTTTGTTGTTCTCCAAGGTGATTGATCATCACATAGGTTTTGAATAGGACCAGCCTGCAATCCTACGCCACCTCATCTATATTTTGGATTCATAGAAGCACATTCATCACAATAACTTGGGTGCTCTCAACTGGCCAGCATTTCAGGGTTCTTGCCAGGCCTTCACAGCTACTACAATAGTCTCAGGGTACACAGAGTTATCACTAGATATCACCCTGGCTGGCCTTTCTTTGAGTCGCCTTTGCCCATCTCCTCATGACATGGAAGACGTTTGGGATTTGGTGGCATTAGGATTGTAATTATTTTCTAGAACCATGGGATTCTAGGGAAGGACATGTGAAAACTATGACAGTTGTGGAGCCCACTGCTCCCACAGGTAACATTTTGGGAAATAATGTTGGCAGAACTAGGTGTTACTGACTAACGTGGTGACTACAGGCAAAGGCTTTATGCTGCCATTAGTTAGGTCAATGGGAAGGCTTAGCTCTAGTTTATCTTCCCAGGCTTTTTTGCTTTCCCCCTTATGTACTATGTAATATGTAATACTACATATTCCAGCAAAATTTACCTAATTGCTCTTCTCTTTTCATCTTTTTATTAATATTTTCTGTTTCTTATATCACCAGAATATTCCATGTATCCCTCCCTCTCCCCAAGAGTCATCCCATGTGATAAGTAGTATTTTTTAGAGAGAGAAAAGAAGTAGCATAACTGATTGATCCATTGAAAAAGTCCAAAAACACATGCAATGTATAACATCTCCAACCTCCCACCTCCTTGAAAGGGAGTCTCACTTGATCTTTATAATAATTTTGTTTCATTTATTTCTGATTTTTTTTTTTGGTATGTGGTTGTTCTTTCCATTTACAACATTATAGTTACTGTGTATATTGTTTTCTAAGCTCTGCTTACTTCACTCTGCATCAGTTCCATACGGATCTTTCAATGCTTCTCTGTATTTTCACACATCATTTCTTATAGTCCAGTAGCATTCCATTATGTACATGTATCAAAATTTGTTTAGCCATTCCCCAGTTGATAGGCATCTACTTTGTTTGCAATTCTTAGCAATCACAAAAAGCTATAAATATTTTGGAGTATATGGGGACTTAATTCTTATTGAATTGTTGAGGTATAAGCCTCTGGTTCAAAGGGTATGGACATTTTAGTCACTTTATTTGCATAATTCCAAATTGCTTTCCAAAATGGCTGTACCATTTCCCAACTCCACCAACCAAGGCTATGTAGGAGATGGGAGAGGAGTTTGAGTGAGCTCAAGGTCAGTTCCTGAGTTTCACAGGGCAGTAGAGTTATCTCCTTTTGAATTCTAGGTGCCCTAGGCCATGAAAGCAGCTGAATTTGCTTTGTCCTTGCTTAATAATTTATGTTTTGAAGAGGTTTGAGAGGTTGGGGGGGCAGGGAATGTCTAGTCCCCCATTTTGTTTCTTACATGACCCAGAAGTCCAGTTGCTTTTCTTTTTCTTCTCTTATCTCCTACCTCTTCCCTATACTTGGAATACCTCATGGAGAGGGATGCAATATTGTCCATCATACCTCCATCTCTATAAACTCCTAACTCCCTTCGAGGCTCAGCTCAAATTCTGCCTCCTTCAGGAAGTCTCTCCTAATTCCCCCAGCTGTTTGTGCCACTTTCAACACTGAAAAAGATTTGTATTGTGTGTATAAACAAGTATACATATATATGTGTATATATACATATATGTATATGCATGCATGTATGTATATACATGCATGTATGTGTATATGTGTATATACATGCATGTATGTGTATATGTGTATATATACATATATGTATATACATGCATATATGCGTATATATATACATATATGCATGTACACATGCATACATACATACATGCATGGAGAGAGAGAGAAAGAATGTGTGATTATTTTTCTCTGACCAGTTAATCCTTCCTGTGCTCTCTCTCCCAAACCAAACGCAGTTGATATAATCACAGAAAGCAAGGGACAGATAAAAGAGATAATTAGGTATTACTATGTTACCTAATTGTAAAGATGTTAGCAATTTGTCATTCCAAGCTTTCTTAGATTGATTGGCTATGCTACTGATGTCTTTTAAAGAGCTGAATTCACTGGCTCTTAAGAGCCAGCAGTTAAGGAAGAGCCCAGCATCTACCAAGGTATATCTGACAAGTGGAGATACTCTGTAGATGTATATGGACACAGGGTGACTATTTTTAGGGAGATAGTAGCTTTGAAGAACACAAGCCCTAGTAATCTTTAGTTAACCTACAGAGAGGAATAGAACCTGGGATCTCCAATGAACAACTTGTCTAGAAGAGATGCTTCATCTAGTGGGGCATAAGAGTAACCTGAAGACTCCAAAAGGAGAACAAGCACATTGAGAACCCATGATGCCAGAGGTGTGAATTCCCTTGACCACCTAGTTTGCCTAGATTTGTGCCTCACTGACATTGCACTCTAAGTTAATACCCATTCTTCCCATGGGCTTTCCGGGTATTGGTGGACAGAATATGAATTACTTAGGTCTGAGTTCAAATCCTGCCTCAGACATTTGCTAGCTGTGTGTCTCTGGGCAAATCGCTTAACTTCTCTGTGACTCAGTTTTCTCATCAGTAAAATGCGGATAATAATTGTGCTTACCTCAGAAAGTTGTTGTGAGAATCAGATGCGTTAACATGTGTAAAGCATTTTTTAAAGTTTAAAGCATTGTTATAATAATAATAATTATTATTATTATCAATTATTACTACCTGACTCTCACCCCTTTAGGTCCTCCTGTATTCAAAGCCAGTCTGCCTTCTTTCCCTAGTGGGTAGTACAGTGTACCTGGCCTGGAATCAGGAAGATCTGAGCTCAGATGTGCCCTCAGGCACTCGCTAGCTATGGGTAAATCACTCAAATTCTGCTTGCCTCAGTTTCCTCATCTGTAAAATAAGGATAATCATTGCACCTATCTCCTAGGGTTGTCATGAGGATGTGTTATATAAATATTAGCCATTATTATTAGAGCGAGTTGGGAGACAGCGCCAATCTGAGGCAGCCTGGCCTGGCTGACCACATATTGAATGATATCATAACAGACAATCCCATGTGTCCAACTAAGAAAAGCCATTTAATCCATTAGTATTTGACAGTAATGACAGAGAAAGAATGGGTCAGTTTCTGAGAGGGGCTGCCTCTGTGACAGCGTTTTACAGGGCCAAAGCGGAAGAAGAAGATCTGGACATCTGGACGCTGCTCTTGTCGGTGAGTGGCCGAGGTAAAGAAGGAAGAAAGCGTGTCATTTCAAGGCCGCCATTTTGCAGTTGGAGAAGCTACTGACCTGGCCACAGTCCCTCACCCCAGGGGCCATGGCCCCACTACCTAGGAGGAAAACAAAGTGACCTTTGGCAGGCAGAAACTGGACAAGCTGTTCACTTTTCCTCTCTGGTTATCTATCTTACTACACTACCCTTTAAACTCCCAGCACCAGCCTTAAGAGAGTGGGGCTCACCAAGTTCAGCTCCCCAGGGGAGCCATAGGAACACAGCCTGTGCCTTCTTTACATATTAGTCAAAGGAATCACAAAACCCATGTCCAGATGATAATATTTTGAAAAGCCGCAGGGAGCTCCGTAGCTGCTTGAGATGGAGTCACTCTTTCATGTGATTAAAGAAACCCCTACAGCGTTGGGATTTTTCTTTTTGTTTTGTTTTGTTTTATTTGTGTTGTTTTTTTAACCAGAGTTTTCTTCTTTTTCTCCAGGAGCCCTTACATATTTTAGTCTTTTTAGTGCCCTGGTACTTACTATTCATTCTTTCAAAAGAAAGGGACGCTCAAGCTTATGAATACATCTCCTAATTATTGCAGTCCTTGAGAAATTGATTACCTGCAATGCAGCATGGCTGGGTGCCTCCCTGCCCCTCTTGCCCTCTAATACTGGAAATGAGAAAAACAGAAGCTTGCCAAAAGCTGGGCAATATTTCCCCCTCATCTTCATCTTCAGAGTCACCCAGTGAAGCTTCTAACAAGAAATTGAACCCTCTCTTGTTCTCCCCACGCCTCCCAACTCTCATGAAAAGTTGTGTCCCTTCCCAATTCACAGAATCTCTGACTTGGAGGAGAACTTTAAAGACCATTTTTTAATCTGACTCACACAAGAAACAAGAATTTACCTTTAAACCATCTCTGACAAATGATCACCCAACCTTTGCTGGTCTTTGTCATGAGGGAAGGGAGAAGCCAACACTTCCTAGGACAGCTCATTACACTTTGGGTTAGCTCTAATTGTTAGGAATTTTTTTTTCCCTACATCGAGGCATCATGTGCATTCACAATCAATCATTGTACATTTATTACACTACTACTGTGTGCCTGGCACTGTGCTGGACTTCAGAATGCAAAGGCAGAAATGAAATAATCCTACCCTCAGGGAGATGACATTTTATCAGGAAAGGTATATATATATATGTGTGTGTGTGTGTGTGTGTGTGTACATATATATATATACATATATATATGTACACACACATATAAACATATATAAAATAAATATGAGGTAATTTTGGGGGGAGGAAGGCATTAGTATTAGGGGGTTATCAGGAAAACCTTAATGCAAAAGGTGGCTTTTGAGTTAGTCAGTTAATCATCATTTGTTAAGTATTTACTATGCATCAGGCCCTGTGCTAGATGTGGCCAGATGGAAGTTCTAGGGGTCTTAGGTGACTGCAAACTCAATATGAAGTCCATAGTGTAACATGGAAGGCAAAGAAGCTAAGGGGATCATAGGCTGCCTTGAGGGGCATAACGTCTAGGAGTAAGGAAGCAATACTTCCAGTCCTGATTCTGCTTTGGACATTCTACATCAGGAAGACTTGGTTCACTTCTGGGTGTGGCAGTTCAGAAAGACCATTGATTAACTGGAGACCAACCAAAGGTGGTTTACCAGGATGGTGAAGGGCATAGAATTCACGCCAAGAGGATTGAATAAAGTAACTGGGAGTGTGTCGGCTTGCTGTTCCTTATTGTCGTTCTGGAAGACACTAGGTTTTGACTGTTTTATCTAGGCTGGATATGCAGTGGTCAGCCGGATGTTCAGGAGCCCAGCCTCACTGATCATCCCCACAGAGGCTCGGGTTAGTTCTCCTTTCTTTAGGAAGTCTAATGGCCCCCTGCTTCTGGGGCTCACCATATTCGTGCTAGACTTAGTGTGGTTTTAGCCCTGCAGCTCAGAACTTGGGAGCTACCAACTTCAGCCTCCCCAAGTAGAAGAGATTACAGGCATGTGCCCAAACAACTGGAGGACTTGGGGATTTTTAACCTGGGGAAGAGATGATTGGGAGGGTGGGGCAATGATAATTTTATCATTGTTTAGTCATTTTTCCATTGTTTTTGACTCTTTGTGACCTTTTAGGGGTCTTCTTGGCAAGGATACTGGAATGGTTTGCCATTTCCTTCTAACCAGATCATTTTACAGATGAAGAAACTAAGGCAAAGAGGGCTAAGTGACTTGCCCAGGGTGATACAGCTAGTGTCTTAAAGCCAGATTTGAATTCAGGTCTTCCTGACTCTAGGCCTGGTGCTCTATCCACTGTGCCACCTATCTGATAATTATCTCCAAGTAAATGCAGAACTGTCATATAGAAGAAGGATTAGATTACCTGGCCTTAGAAGGCAGTACCAGGAGTAATGGGAAATATTTGCAAAGAGGCAAAGTTCAACTTGGCACAGGAGAGAACTTCCTAACCATGATAGCTAGCCAAGAATAGAATGGACTGCTTTGGGAGTGAGGGGCTTGGCCTCAGAGGAGGTTGTCAGGGAAAGACTGAAATGGCTATTTGTTAGGGATTTTGTAGAGAAGAATCTTTTTCAGGTACACTTTTGAAGAGGCCCTGTCCAATTCTAAATTCCTGGGATTTGAGAGGTCTTCTAACCCATCCACCATGTCCAAATAGATAGCCTGGCACTGATTCCCCAGGCTTTTGAATTTCACATGCCCCATTAAATCCTGAGAGGTAGAGAATTGGACTCATAGCAATTAAAGCTGCCCATTCAAGAATCACAGGGCCTTCCACTGGTGATTTGTTTCATTGCTCCTCTGAAGAGCCCCTGGTTTCTCCAAAAGCTTACACCTGATAAGTCCTTTTCAATATTATAACTGAACACCTGGGCCCCAAGAGTCTGGACAGAGCAGAAATCAAGCAAACAAACAAACAAAAAAAAAAAAAACCAAAAGTCAAAGGAGCAGCATCTGGTGAAGAAGCCATTTCCTTGTTTAGAATCCACATGGATGTTTTTATCTCCAGCATGGACAATCTTTGTGCATCAGCGATTGGTCATGAGGCCACCGGTGTAAAGAAGAAATTGTATAGGGAGCTGGCTGTGAAGCAACCTCTGGAGAGGCAGAAATCATAGCTGTGAACAGATAGAAAGGGAGGATTATTTGATGTAGCACAGTACGTGGTTATGTGATATAAATGTGACCAGCAGGATAGGAAATCCAACTAAAGGGGATCTACACCACACAACACCTGACCAAGAATGAGAGCCCACTGGCACTGTGGGTAATGACTCTCCTAGAGACAGGAAAGGGTCAAGTATTTCTTTCGAGACTCAGCTCAGGGTCTACAAGCTCCTGATTCCTCCTAATTACCTTGAATCCATTTTTTATATATTCATGTATGTACATACTGTTTCCTCTGATGAAATTTAAACTCCTTGAAGGTAGCTACTGTTCCATTTTTACCTTTAAATTATTAGCTCCTTGTACAGTGCCAGGCAACAACAATGCATCCGCTGTTTCAGCAGCCAGTTATCTGTGGGCTGGATTGATGTGAGTTCTGAGCTTTGAGCCCCACCTAACCAAAGAGACTGTTGATCTATTGGGCTCTATGATCAGAGTGCAAAGAATGAAGCAGCATTTGTTCTCAAAGAGCTTTTTTATTCCTTCAGCAATTCACCAAATTCAATTCCAAAAATATTCATTAAGCACCTGCAGTGTTTGGACTGGGGGGTGTAATCATTAGCAATCTTGTGATGAGAGTAGAATCAAGAGCGATGGACAGAAATCACGAAGAAAACGACTTCAGTTTGGTGGAAGGAAGGTCCTCCTGATGTTTAGAGTCATCCTGAAGTACAAGGGACAACCCCCACCCCCAACCCCTCACTGAAGGTCTGTAAGCAAAGGTTAGAATTATCAATTGTTGGTAGGCAAGGAGGTTCAGTGGATAGGGTGCTAGATTTGGAGTCATCCTGGCCTCTGCCATTTCTGCTGTGTGACCTTGGGCAAATCCGTTCCCCGCCCCCACAGATGATCCCTTGCCAGGTACGTTATGGAGGTGATTTGTATTTCTCTGATACAGGGTGAGTTAGATGGTCTCTGGGGCCCCATCCAGCTCTTCAAGGCTGTGATTCTAAGGCACATAGCAGCGATCACCCACCTGCCACGCCTTCTCTAAATTGGTTGCTATCTTTCCATCTCCCGAATGAAGGACAATGTCATTCATTGTAGGAGAGAGACAGCTGAGCAATTCTCCCCCCCAGCAAGCTGCCATGGTAACAGTTATCCTGAGGTCTCATGGCCCGTTCCTCCCCTGGTAGCTCTCTGTGCCCCATTGCTCTACCTTTCCTGTTAGCTGAAGCCAAAATGTGTCCCTCTGTGTATATCCCTGCCAGTGGCACATCTTGCCTGCCTGGGATCATGGATGTAGGCACTGTAGGGATTCTGGCAAAGCAGACTGGCAAGTGGGAATCAGTCAATTGCCAGATGAATGCCCGAAGGCCCAGCCTGCAAGAAGATCTGTACTGAGGTTATTGGACTTTCCCTAAAGGCATACCTGCGTGGGAGGCCAGAGCCTCTGGAAACTGACAATCTGACTTAAGCAGGCTTCCATGTTCACCTTCAGCCCCAAATTGCCCCAAGTTCTCTGGCAGAACTAGTCAGCGTCAACCTCTGGATCTCAAAGACACCGGGAAGCACTTATCTTGATAGACTATATAACCTGATAAATCTCACAGCCACAGATTTCTCCTTGAAAACTGAAGCATGTATTTATCAACTGCATAGGACTAAAGCCCACATTTATTACTTGGGTGAAATTTTGATGTGTAAACAAATATGCCAATCTGCCAAATAACTTTTTTTTTTGCATGGGGAATTTTTAACTCTAAAACAAAATTGTAACCATCCATTTATAATGATAGCTGACATTTATATAGTCCTTTAAGGCTTGGAAAATGTTGTACATACTTTATCTCATTTAAGATCAAAGGAGCATTGATTCAGCACTACCATAGCTCTATTTACGGTCCCTGCAACTTCTCTGACCAAAACAGCCTTGCCTGGCCACCACTCCCATATATGTGTGGTCCCCTCCTATTAGAATATAAGCTGCTGGAGGGCAGGGACTGTCCCACTTTTGCATTTGTATGCTTAGCACTTGGCACTTAATAAGGGCTTAATAAATATTTTTTTTATCAATTCATTTATGGATTAAGAATTGCTGGAGCTAGAAACATACTCCATGCAGGTACAGGCAGGGCCAAGGATACTGAATATGGAGAAGGTGGTCCTTGTGTTGATTGAAAATGATCAATAGGACGTACATAAAGAGGGTAGAATTAGGAGTCGGGAATATCCGAGGTTGAATCCTGCCTCAGACTAGCTATGTGACCCTGGGTAGACTCAGTTTCCTCATCTATAAAATCTTATAGGGTTTCTGTGAGGATCAAATGAGGTAATGCATGTAAAGCAAGCCTTCAAACACCATAGAAATTATAGGATGGTGATGATGATGATGTCATTATGGGCAGGGACTGTTTTGTTTTTAGCTTTGTATCTTTAGTACTTCTGATAGTACCTTGCACACAGTAATAAATGGCTTTTTCAGTCTGGAGCTGGAACCTAAGAAGTTATATAATCCAACTCCCATTTTACAGATGAAGAAACTGAGAATCAGCACAGTCCCGTAAAGTTTTATATTCTTTGTTTTACAAAAGGGAGAGGGAGGGATGAGACTCTAGCAGGTTTAAGTAACTTGCCCATGGGTTAAGAGTCAGTGGTAGGATTCAAACCCAGATCTCCTTTGACTTCAGATTTTGTGCCCTTTCTACTACATTCAGTAGATCAAGGCTCCATGCAAATGTCAGGACCACAGAATCTCAACATTAGAATACTTTCTACAAAACTGAGCCCTAGGCTTAGAGGCAGGGAGAACTGGATTCAAATTCTGCTTCTGACAATCTCTAATTCTATGTCTCTGGGCAAGTCCCTTCACTGATCTGTGCCTCCAGTTTCTCATCTGAAAAAAAGAGATGGGTCCCAGTATCCTTCCAAGATCCCTTCCAGCTCAGAATCTGTAATTTCTGACAAGCAGTCCTCTCTTCTGTTCTTGAAAGCCTCTTGGGAGGGGCACTCGCTGTACCCAGAGGTGGACCATGGCAGAGTAAAGGGTTGTACAATTGTAGAGGTTCTAAGTGGAACCTTGAGGGACTAGATTCTGAGCAAAGTGTCCCCCCATGAGGCACGGGGAGCCTGGAGGAGGAACTCAGAGGTTCCAGGAACTTCCAGAAACTCAGACCAGGAAAAAGCAATAGGCCCTTAGCTCCAAAGAACTCTCTCCAGTCAGGTGGGAGCTTGGGCCTGATTTGTACCCTAGAAAAATCTTGTGACATTTGTTTGCCATAAGTTCCCTTCTCTCTTGCCAGGTTTGGCCTTCATACTTAGGGTTCATGAAGAAAAGATTCTGGCCCAAGAAGCACAACTTCTGCTGCCCTGTGATGTTACCCTAGAAAAAAAGAGACGTATCATAGAGCTGCAGGCTTAGAGTATGAGGGCTGAAAAAGGACTTAGAGCTCATCTAGTCTAACTCTCCTTTATAGATGAGGAAACTGAGGTCTCGCTCAAGATCTCAGAGCTAAAATCAATCAACAGACAAGCATTTATTAAGTGCTTACTTGCTATGAGCCAGGTGCTATGACAGACACTGGGGATATAGATATAGGAGTGAGATAGTCTCTGCCCTCCTGGAAGTTATATTTCACAACCCATACCTAAGCAAGAATCCTCTATGGCAAATGGTCATCCAGCCTTTTTTTGGAGACCTCTTATGACTGAGAACCCATAACTTCCTGAGATAAGCCAGTCCACCCTTGGATGAATCAAATTATTAGGATGTTTGTCCTGACATTGAGCTGAAATGTGCCTCTCTGAATTTTTTCCCCATTGCTGCCAGTTCTGCCCTCTGTGTTGAACAAGGCTAATGTCTCTCTATTTAATTTCTTTTCAAGTAACAGAAGATAACTATCATATCATATTAATTGTATAAACCATAATATCTCATATCACATAATATCACATCATAATCATATCGATGACATAAACCATCATATCATATCACACCATGTCATATCATGCCTTCTCATCTCCAGGCAATGCAGCACTGGTTCCTTCCTTCCACCCTTGTGTGGATTGTTTGAAGATTTTTATTCCACTAGCCACCCATTCCCTTGTACCCTGTTGTCCTCCCAGAGCCAGTCCTTGACCCCTTATTGGCCAGGAAGGAGGTGACAGTGATGTAGAGGTGCTCCATTTTCAAATCGGAAATGACCAGCAAAGCTGGAAGGAAGAAGTTGAGTTGAGGGTAGGAACCAGCCATAGCCATCATTCATTCAGAATTCCCAATGTTAAAAGATGAGTGGACTCCAGGCCTGACTTTGCTTTATTATAAATTCATAGGTTGTTTATATTCTTCTATTTTAGAGATTGGATGGTTTATTTTTTAATGGTCTAATTTTTTTTAGAATGGTCTATATTTGATAGTTGAGGAAATGGAACCACATAATTTCAGAGTGAAATGGAACCTCATTGACCATTGAGTCTAAATCTCCCCCAAGCAAGAATCCCCTCTCTGACCCCATGCCTGGCAAGCAACCTTGGCTTGCAGACTTCTGGTGAGAGTTCTCCATTTCCACCAGCGGATGCACTTTAGGCAGAGACTTTTAGGCAAAGAGAAAAGTTAGAGCCAGAGGGGAGGATGACTAAGACACCCCACCCTATTTCCTTGTTACCTTATCTCCCTCCTTCATGGCTCTCCTGACCCTCCTTGAAGATGCTGAGTGAATTTGCACTTCCCTACATTCTAGGCCATGATCCTTATGGAATAAGACTAATGGAAACTAGATGCATCCTGCCCTGACATATCCGAAAGTGTTTCAATTTAACACTCCTGAGTACCCCTTTCCTGAGTCCTTTAGTACCTAACGGGTGGTCTTCTCAGTGTCTAGGATGGCAAAACGTGTTATCTTGTTCCTTGTGGTCATTCTAGATGTCTTGTGGATTATTAGCAGCTGACGTTATGATGACTGCTATTAACAACAATGTCCATAATAACTAACATTTGCTTGAGTATCCCTTATTCAGAAGACACCAGAATGATTTCTCCTTTTGGAATAACTTGTAACTAATGAAATACAATGCAAAATATTTTGGTTCTGGGAAAAGGGCTTTCAGATGCTAAGAGAAGCCTTTCCCCTTGGTTATTAGGGTTTTTTTCTCTCCTCGATCATATGTTGTATTTCCTCTACATACGCACAACACACACACATGCACAGAGAGTAGGCGCCAGTAGAATGTAACTTCCTTTAGGCCTAGCTCTAATTTCAATATCTGTATCTATATATTCTAGCTCTAATTTCCATATCTATATCCCAAGAATATAGGATAATGGTTAGTGCATAGTTGGTGTTGAATAAATGCCTTTTGGGTTGGATTAGACTGAGAAATTCCTTTTAGTCAAACAGGCGGAATCCCCACCTCTACTGTCAGTTGACCACAGTAACCTTCAGAGTTGCTTGTAAACAATGAGGTAGGGCCACCCAGAGCCTTATTCAGTTCAAGAAACTTCCGTTGTAACCATGGTATAGAAACAAACATTGCAAACATCTTACTTATTCTTGTCCACTTGGTTCCTTCTTTGTTTGAGAAATGTCTTGGGTAAGACATTCAAGAAGGGAACTGACCCAGAGAGAAAAGGCAAAACACTTTTTTGCCTCTACTTTCTGGTTACAAATGTAAGTAAGGATTTTAAGATTTCTGTTTCTGTTTTTTGTTTTGTTTTTCATTGCGCTCCTTTTGGTGGGTAGGTGAGTTGGTCAAAGGAAACACAAGTTGGTAAAGGGTATTTGATTTGCCAGATTTGATTAAAGGGGGGAGAAAAATAGGTGAGGATCCAGTAGAACCTTGCAAATTCTCTTTGGGTAGAGTGAGACTATCCTCACTGCTTAGAGGAGGTGTTGGGGAGATGGAAAGGAGAGTGGGTAATGATGGAAATGCCTTGAATAGGCTCTAGGTGTTTGTTGGCTAACTGACATTAAGTGGGGGGCGGGGAGGAGGAACATGGTCTGCTCTAGAAAGGAGATTGACTTTTTCAAATAGGAATAAGAAAGCCAAATTCCTCTCTCAATTATGTTTAAGGTTTTTGGTTTGGCTCTCTCTAAACTTGGAAAGATTCTAGTTCCAAGGGCAGAGGTGGGTAGGAAGAAAGAAGGAAGTTTTAGTGAAATAAGATGTTCCGGCTATGGCAAGGTGGGAAATTGTTCTGCCAGATGCAGCTTCAGCTATGTATAAAGGGCTGTGTTTGAGAGAGGTGAGGGTTGTTTTTTTAAATTTATTCAGTAGTTGGAAGGGTAGATTAATTTAAATTGTTTCTTAATTGAAAAATATGATGAACTAAAATAAATTAAAAAAGAAATAACATGTCCTGGGATTTGTCTATTTGAAGGGTATTTCCATTAAATTACCAAATTTTAGAATTGGAAAGGATTTCAGTGGCTGTTTGGTCCAACTCGTACTCATAGGACTACCCCATTAGTCATTCTGTCAGACATTAAGCATTTATTAAGCACCTACTATGTGCCAGACATGGTGCTAAGCACTAAGAATACAAAGAAAAGCTCCCCCCTCCCAAAAAAACCAAACAAAAACAACAAAATAGCCCAGTCCCTGCTCTCAAGGAGCTCACATTCTAAGAGGGAAAAAATAAATGACTAGGTGGTGCAGTAGATAGAGTGCTGAGCCTGGAGTCAGAAAGATTCTGGCTTAGGACACTAGCTGTGTGACCCTGGGCAAGTCACTGAACTCTGTTGGCCTCAGTTTCCTCATATGTAAAATGAGTTGGAGAAGGAAATGGCAAACCACTCTAGTATCTCTGCCAAGAAAACCCCAGATGCGGTCATGAAGAGCCAGACGCAACTGAAAGGAATGAATAAAATATACAAGACTAACACACAGTAAATGAAGTCAGTTTGGAAGAGGATGGTGTTAGCAGCTGGGAAACCCAGAAAGGCCTGCTCGGGAGGTTGCCTTGAGTAGAGTCTTGAAGGGGCTTCAGTAGACCCAGCAGTGGTCATCCAGCCTCTCCTTGAAGATCTCTTGTGAAGGGGAACCTATCACCCAGCAGAACTCAAGGGCAAAAGGAAGCCCTTCTTCTTCAGACACAAAATCTTTATGGCAAAAAAAGGCTATAGGGATTCAGCTTTCTAGCAACTTGTCAACTGCCCTCCCATATCTGAGGCTTTGCAAGACTTCACTTAATTTCACTCCTCACAAAAGGTGACATTTGGGGTTTGGGTGGGCAGAAGGGTCAGCTGTGCTGACGTTCCAGCACAAAAACGAAATAGAAATAAAAAATAGTTCAGTTCAGGGAGGATCTGGGAAATTTCTGGGCTTTTGTCTGCCATCCAGGCTGGCGCCTCTTTCTTTCATAGGGCTACAGTGGGCCAGGCTCCATGAGAGCGGGTGATGTTTCTCTCAAATGACAGACAAAGAGATAGCTGGATGAAAAAGGTTAATGCCTTTTCTGGGAAAAAATAAAAGCAAGACAACCTGTGTGGGTGAGAAGAGCTCGCAGGTGACCAATGAGAGTGCAACAGCATTCACTGTGTCCAGTTAGGGGAGGCCGGCGGGCCTGACAATGTCTGACAGGGAAGAGAACACACGGTGTTCTTTCACAGTACACTAAGTCCATCTGGGTGGAGAGAGCCCCACCTCAAGGTGCCTCTTGGCAGGGGCCTAGGGTTTATTTGGGAGCCAACATTGTTCGTATTTCCCTATGAGCTCCACACAAGGCTGGGTCTGGTGCCCCCTATTGATCTGAGCTGCCTAACCAATGTTGGAGCAAAGCCATCTAGAGCTCAGCATCCCCAGACCCCGGGCTGTCCTAAAAGGCATATTGTGCGGTATTGTGAAAGTTTCCTTGGAGAAACTTCTCTTGCGACTGGCCAGTGAAGGAAAGAACTTTAATGGGGCTGATTTTAGCATCAAAAATTTAGAGCTGGAGGGAACCTCGGAAGCTGTCAGACCTGCCCAATCATTTAAAAATGAGGAAATTAAGCCATAGAGAGTTTAAGTGACAAGAGTCTCATAGCTAATTGAGTGTCAGAGGCTGAATTGGAACCCAGGCTTTCTTGGTTCTAAGTCTAGCTTTCTACACACCATGCCATATTGCCTTTCTCATGAGGACATCCTCATTCAATTTGACAAACATTTATTCAAAGCCTACTTCTGGGCACTGTGTTGGGTACATGGGGTACAAAGACAGAAGTGAAAGTCTTGTCCTTCACAGAGTTTACATTCTAGGGAGATATAACAGCACAATTAACAGAATGCTGGGTTCAAACCCTCCATCAGACACTGACAGCTATGGGAACTTTGCTTTGTGCCTTGGTTTCCCCATCAAATGAAGGGCTTGAATTCAATGACTTCTAACGTTCCAACTCTAAATCTATTATCCTACAATTCTCTATACACGGACAAGTTAATACAAGGGACATACAAACAATATAACATAGTTTCAAGAGGGAGGGAACGTTAACAACTTGGAGGAAATTGGGAAAGGCCTTCTTTAGGAGCTGTGTCTATAGTGATGTGTCTATGAATTCCAAGAGGTGGTGGTGAGGATGGACTGTATTCCTGAAACAAGAAAATGTCTGTGCAGAAGCTGGAGATAGAATATCATGGAATGGCCAGCTGGTAAACCAGCTGAATTAAACAGAGAGTGAGTACATGAAGACCTAGATCTGGGAAAGACCTAGGGGTTGTCTAGTCCAAGTCACGCATATTACAGATGAGGAACATGAGTTGTTAACTGAGACGATAACCCACTTGTCCAAATCACACAGGTAGTAAGCGGCAGATTCATTCTCGGTTCCTGTGTCTCATCTCTTCAGTTTCCATCCCACTTTCTGTTCCACTGCACTGTCTCTGAATAATAAGAAATGATTCTATTTAGCTGAGCTCTCCTGGGACTTTTGTCTTGTAGGACTATCATAAAGAAAATGGTTAACAGCAGTGCATAGTCTGACAAACATACTCTGATCAGGAACCGAATTTGTTGCTGGCTTAGGGTCACATTGATTTGCATTTTAAACCCTGTAACTTGGTAAGATCATAAGATCATAGCTGTCGAACATGGAGAGGCCATCTAGTCCAGTGTTCAGTAGCTAAGTGGTATAATGGGTAGAGCTCAGGGTCTGGAGTCAGGAAGACTTGAGTTCAAATCTGACAAAAGAAAAACAAAACAAAACCAAGAGTCCCTGCTTTCAAGGAGTTCACATTCAAAGGGGGAAAACATATAAACAATTAGGTAGTGGAGTAGATAGAGTGCTGGGCCTGGAGTCAGAAGGATTCATCTATATGAGTTCAGATCCAGTCTTAAGACACTTACTAGCTGTGTGACCCTGGGCAAGTCAATTAACCCCATTGGCCTCAGTTTCCTCATCTGTAAAATGATCTGGAAAATGAAATGGCAAACTAGTCCAGTATCTTTGCCAAGAAAATCCCAAATGGGGTCATGGAGAGTAGGATATGACTGAAAAGACTGAACAAGAACAAGAATTGCTATTGAGCTGCATACTCCCTTCACTAATACAAATTTCTGCCCTTCTACACTTGGTGGATGGTCTTTACTGTGGTCAAAAAAAAAACCCCCAAGAAACAAAAACAAAAAAACAAACCATCATTTTGTGGCCAGCCTATTGATGAACTTTCTTGACTCAGCTAGCTGGTCTTCAGAGGCCAGACACTGAGTTCATCACCGGCCCATATGTGTTCTAATCATTTCTAACTTGGTTGGATCTCTCAGAGCTTGACCTCCACTGGCATAACATTTGAGAACCAAGTATCCCCTCCATGCTACATCACTGGCCCAGGTCAGACACAAGTAACTGTCATACCGGGCAGCTAGGTGATTCATTGGATGGTGCTTCCTGGAGTCAGGAAGACCTGAGTTCAACGTATACCTAGATTTGTGACTCTGGGCAAGTTCTTAGTTTCCTAAACTGTAAAATAGGGACAATAGCACCTATTTCCCAAGGTTGATGTGAAGATCAAATGAAATAATATTGGCAAAGTTTCTAGCACAGTGACTGTCACATAGTAGGCACTTGATAAATGTTTATTCCTTACCTCCCTCATACAAAATAACACACCTATGCCGCTAACTAGCTGTGTGATTTTGGGCAAGATGCTTGGCTTTTCTCTGCCTCGATTTCTCCATCTGTAAAGTAAAGGGATTATTTCTTATGAAGGCCCATGATTTCTTAATTAATTAACCATCTAAGATGGCAGTATGGATCATGTACTCTCTTTTCTTCAATTCAGTGAGCACTTAACTATCAATTAACAGGTATTTATTAAATACCTACTATGTACCAGGTACTGTGTTGGGCCTTGGAGATACAAGCACAAAGAAAGAAATAATCTCTATTTATTATCAGTTTACATTTTAATAGAGGAGACTACAAGTAACAACTATCTTCTACATGCCAGGCATTAGAACAACCATCAAACAGAATAGGCCTTGCCTTCAGGGAGTTTACATTCTCCTATGTACATAGAAAAATAAATATGAAAGAGATAGAAGGTAATTTGTCAGTAGTGGGTTGTGGGATGAGGGCACTAATGACTGGAAAAAAGCCAGATTCTGAGAGATGGAGGTGAGGAGTGAGAGCATTCCAGGCACAGGGACAATCAGGGCATGGAGGTAGGAGATTATATGCTGAGTACAGGGAACAGCAAACAGTCCAGTTTGACTTGAATATAGGAGGAGGAAAGGGGAGTAATGTGCAACTAGACTAGAAATGGGGGCTGAATTCAGATTGCAAAGGGATGTAAATGCTAGGCAAAAAAAGAGTTTTTATTTTATCCTACTGGTAATGGGGAGCCATTGAAGCTTCCTAAGCAAGGGGGTGACATGTTCAGACCTGTGCTTTATGAATATCAGATCCAGAGTGACATCAAAAATGAGGTGCTGCTCTTTGGCTGATTGGACAAACAAAACAAAACAAAACAAAACCTGAAATAACTATTTAAAGCATGAGCAATTTAATTAATGGCTTCTGCAGCATTTCTGATCATGTAGAAAATTAATGAGCCCGTGTTACCTCATGCAAAACTTAAACAACCAACAACCTCCTGAACATCGCATGATTGAATGAGGAATCAAAGCTTTTTCATTCTGCAAATACACCCTTCTCTTTCTGATACCCAAGGAAAGCCACCCAACCAGCCTCGGCTCTCCGATCCATAGAATGGGCACTGGCATCACCTGCTCCTTGTCTCCCATACAGGTACTTAGTGACCAGATGGAATGTTTGGAAAAAGCTTCGACCTGCTAGAACTGGATGTGGACAAAGGGTTGGCCTTTGTTCAATCTAGATTGGGGGGGGAGGGGGAATGTGGGGGGAGAGAAGGAGGCTGTGGGAAACTTTGTGGATTAGCCAAGGAGCATTTGAACAAAAGCAGCTTGCTGCTTTCTCCGTATTCCTCACAGAATCACCAATTCAGATTTGGAAGGAACCTGAGAGGTCATCTGCTGCAGGGTTCTTCAACATTTTTATGTCCTGGACCCTTTCGGTGGTCTGGGGAAGCCTGTTGGTATCTTCTCACAATGAAGTTTTACATAAATAGAATAAAATCCAGAAGATAACTTTACTGAAATATATATGTTTATATATATTTGTATATGCATGTATGTAATAATGACAGCTAACATTTAAATAGCACCAGGCTATGTGCCAGGCACTGTACTAAGCAGTTTACAATGATGACATCTGATCTGCACAACAACCCCAGGAGGTAGGTGCTATTATTATCCCTATTTTACAGATGAGGAAACTGAGGCAAGTGGAGGTTCAGTGGGTTCTCATAGCTAATAAGTATCTGGAGCCATATCTTATCTCAAGTCTTCCTGATTCCAGACCCAGTGTTCTATATCCACTATATTACCTAGTTGTGTATATATTTATACACGCACATATATATGCATACATAATTATATACATGCATGTAATGAACCATGAGTGGATATATGTATAGATCATATGTGTATGTACATGTATATGTGTGTATATATTTGTGTACATATATATGGAGAGAGAGAGAGAGAGAGAGAGAGAGAGAGAGAGAGAGAGAGAAGGAGCTTATATGTGTTACCATCTGAGTCCATGGACGCCCTGAACTCTATCCACAGACCATTTCAGGTTGAGAGCTCCTCATCCGGTCCAACCCATACCCTCCATACCATCCTCTAATAAGTGGTCTTTTTGCTACTCTTTGAAGACTTTCAGTGACGGGGAACTCATTATCTCCCCAAACTACCCGTTTCCCTTCTGGATAGGTTTAATTATTAGGAATTTTTTACCTGACATTAAGCCTAAATCTGCATCTCTAACTTCCATTCAATGCTCCTAATTCTTCCTCTAATGCCAAGGAGACCAAGGCTACTCCCTCTTCCACACAATGGCTTTTCAGATACATGAAGACAGCTGAAACATGTCGCTCCTTACTTCTCTATGCAAGTGATGCTTCTGTGATATGATTCCAACTCTTTGACTGTCCTGGTTACCCCCTGATTTATCTATTTCCTTCTTAAAATGTGCTAGCCAGCACTAAGCACATGATTGCAGATATGGGAGAACAGAACAGGGCCGAGACTGTCACTGCCATTTGTTCTGAATTCCTTGACTTAATGTAGCCTATGATGGGACTTTGTAGGCTTCAGGGTCCTTAACTCATACAAACCTTTTTTTGGACTGGACACAAGATTTTCCTGGTGGAAAGAATTCCCTGGGAGGAAACATTCTCTGCTAGTGGATGAAACTGAAATGTTAAGTGACTTACCCAGGGTCACCCCATTATTAGTTTATGGTAGAGCAGGATTTGAACTCAAGTCTTTCTGGCTTCAAAGCCAGCCTTCTTAGCACACTATTTCTCATACTGAGCTTACAACTCACTGAACCCCTCACCCCCACCCCAATCCTTTTCACCTGAAATGTTGTCAAGCTATATGCTATTCTGTTTGTATCTCCAGTGCTCAGCGCACAGTAGGTGCTTAACGAATGTTTATGGATGGACTGATTATTTGTACAGCTAGATTCTTGAACTCAAGGGCAGTATTTTAAATTTGTCCCTTTTTAATTTTGTCTTCAATTGAGTTCATTTTTTTTCAACTGTCAAGGCCTTTTTAGATGCCTACAGGCTAATTATTGGCCCAGTAGATAAGAGAACTGGGCCTAGAGTCAGGAAGACCTGAGCTCAAATATGGCCTCAGGCACTTACTAGTTCCTGGGCAAATCACTTAAGTTCCTGTTTGCCTCAGTTTCCTCCACTGTAAAATGTAGATCATAATAGTGCTTACCTCCCAGGGCTGTCATTTGTAAGGCAACTAGCAAAGTGCCTAACATAGAGTAAACAATAAATGCTAATTTCTTTCCCTCCTTTTTGGATCCCAATTCCATGGTCCAGGGTATTCCCTTTCTCTCTCAGTTTCGTGTCATACAGAGATTGCATGAGCATTCCATCTATACTTCCATCTTTATCATTGATAAAATGATTATAAAGGAAAAAGCAGGTCACTGGTCCCCTCCGGTGGAGACCACCCTCTCTTCTAGGCTAACTGAAATTCCCTTTTCCAGTATGCTTTGTGTACAGTCATTAAATCACTTCAGAATTTTCTGAACAGGGCTGCTAACTGGCTTAGATTTCTGTATCTTGCTTACAAGGATGGCATAAGAGACTTTGTCAGAGGCTATGCTAAATCCAGGAATCTGGTTATCTGCCAGATAGGTCTTCGCTGCCCATTTGAGTTTGCTAGACAGTTGAGGATAAAGCAGTAGGGCTCTCTTAGGACCCCATAAACAACTTCATTCCCAGAGATGGGGAGCCATCCACAAGGGCTAGCCTTCAGGGAGTAGAGGCAAGGATTGACATGGCTGTATGGATGAAACTAAATGCAAAATAGTGAGTCAAAGATGAGTCATAGGCTGCGGATCGTGGGGTAGAGGCAGGATAGAAGTGTTTTTAATTTAGATGGAGAATTAGATGGAGAAGTTGGGGGACAGGGGGAAATCTAGGGGAATCTTACCCATATAGGATTATTGTTACTTTGGGTGCTAGGGACGTGGGGGAGTAAAGGCTTTGGGTTTTTGAAATCTGCTCTGGCTGTTACCAGGAGGTGTCTAGCACCCAGGTAATGGCCTGGGTTGGAAACATGGCATGCATGCTTAATGAATCTTAACTGGGGAGCAGCTGAAAGCATGAAGAAGTAGCATGGATGGTGATTAGCATCAGAGAAGTAACCCAAATAAACCCACTTCAAATTTCATATCTCTGCTGTGCCCCCTGACATTAGGAAACCTGCTTTGAAACCCCTTCCCCTGCCATTGCCAGATTGGGAAGCCAAGGATGCTGTACATAATAAAAGTCCAGCTATCCTATTTGTGATTCTCAGACAGAAAGGAGATCTGGCCACCTTTGAGAGCTGGCAGTCTGAATTCTCCTTTTTATCCAGGGCTTGTTCAGGAAACTGCTAGAAGGATTAAGAAGCTTAGTCTTGTGTGATATGTGCACTAGGGGGCGATAGCGCTCCAAAAATCTTCCATGGCAGCCCAAGCAGCCGAGTCCGCAAAGGGACGTGGCACTGCATCATAAAATCCATAGAACCAAGGAATATTTCACCTGGAAGGGACCTTAGGGACCAACTAACTCAACCCCCACATTTTATTGATGAGCAAAGATACACAGGGAGTTTAAGTGATTCACCCAAGGTCAAATAACAAGTCAGTGTTGCATCAGAATCCACGTTTTCTGACTCAGTCAAGCAGTCAATCAACCAGTAAACATCTATCCAGCCCCTGCTTGGTGCCAGGCACTGTGGTAGCACTGGGGGACCCAAAGGCTGGAATGAAACTGCCCCAGTTCTTGAGTGAGTGATCAGTAAACCAATAAGCATTTACAGTGAGCTCAAGGAGCATCCATTCTCCTAGGGCTATTTGTTGAGTTTGGAAATACATAAATAAATAACAGACACACAAAATTACAAAGTAATTGGGGAAGTATTAATAATGGAGGGCATAAAGAATGGCCTCTGCAAGGAGAGGAGCACTCAAGCTAGGGGTTCCCAGAGGCAGAGATGAGGAGGAAGAGCATTCTGGGAAGGGGGGATTCTATAGCGAAGGTGAGACAGAATGTCTTGAAAAGGGGAAGAGTGAGTCAGACAGTTTGGCTGAAGAGTGGTGGACAGGAAGGAAATTAGTCTAGAAAGATAAGTGGGAGCCTGATTGTGAAGGGCTTTAAATGCCAGACAGAAGAATTTGTACTTTATCCTAAAGGCCATGAGGAACAAACTTTGGGCACAGAAGTGACCTGATTAGCTGCATGATTTAGAAATTTCAATCTGGCAGTTGGGTGAAAAATGGATTGGAGAGGGAAGAAACCAGGAAACAGACACAGGGAGAAGAGACACACAGAAATTCAGGGAGACTGAGAGAGAACACACTGAGAGAGAAGAAGATAGATGTGCTTGGAAAAAAAAAAAAGATACAAGCAAGCATAGGCAAAGAAAGCCGGATAAACATAGAGAGGGCTCAACCCATCCACAAGCCTTCATCAATCTCTGTGTGCAATGTACTGGGCTTGAGGCTGAGGATGTTAAGATAAAAGTTTACTTTTGGAGGGAGAGAGATGTAAACAGGAAGGTGCAGATAGGGAAAGAGAAATAGAGTTTTAGAGACATAGAAACACAGGGAAAGACACAGGGAGAGAGAGACACAAACTCAGGGAAGGAGACGTGTTGCAGTTGGAGTTGGAGAGGTGAATAGAGGGAGAGAAGGAGATCCATACAGAGACCCATAAAACACAAGAAGAAAGGGAAATGCAGATAGGGAGAGAGGTACACGGTATTAGAGAGGGAGACAGGGAGAAATGCATCAATACAGAGAGAAAGAGAGGGGAAAGGGAGACAGACTCAAAGAGAGAGGGAAAGGGAGACAAACTCAAAGAGAGAAGGAAACATCTGTATGAAGAAAGAGAAGTACACAAGTATACAAAGGGAGACATATGAGCGCAGAAGGAGGGACAGACATACAGGGAGAATGAGATAGAGACAGGAAGATAGATGGGGGAGGAAGGGGGACCACCAATAAGGCCAAGAAGAGAGGTACATAGAAGCAAAGGAAGAGGGCAATAGGCATTGGTGTGATTGGCATTGGTAAGTTGCAGATGTGCAGGGAAAATGAAATGAGAGAGAGAGAGAGAAAGAGAGAGAGAGAGAAAGAGAGAGAGAGAGAAAGAGAGAGAGAGAGAGAAGAAAAAGAAGGAGAGGGAGAGGGAGAAGAAGGAGGAGAAGGAGGAAAAGGAAACTCATGGTCAGAAACATGGGGAAAAAAGAGGGAGCCATAGTCAGGAATAGATCCCCACTGGGAGAGAGACATCCATAAACCACAGGAGGAGAGGGGCACACAGCACAAGGGTGGCTGACACCTAGAGAAAGAGAGTGGGATGCAGATAGGGAGAGGGAAACACAGAGTTACTGAGAGAGACATTAATAGAGAGGAAGAGAGACACGTGGAGAAGAGGAAGATA
>CM053626.1:299852475-299887080 GCA_028646595.1 Phalanger gymnotis | reverse complement strand
TTTTTTTTATCTTCTTCCTCCTTTCCTGTTGGGTAAGCTACACACCTGAGTATGTATGGTATTCCCTGAAGAGGGCAATTTAATAGATTCCTATTTACCTTGATGCATAGTTATCAAGAATAAACTAGTTGCTTCTCCACACTTGGAATCCAAGAAAGCAGATTACTTGGGGTCAGGGGATGGTCTGAGTGTTGCATCTGATTAAAGTGTAATTGGGAAATGTTTAGCAAAATAAAAATACAATGCAGGATAGTTAATGTTAATTTGTAGTTAGTTACTAGATCACTATGTGGGCCACAGAGATTCATTTCCATTTGATTTTGACACCACTGTCTTAGAACACACCTTATCCAATTTTTTCATTTCACCAAGAAGGAAACAAAGACCCAACTTTAATATCAGAGTGAGGCCTAGAATTTAGGTCTCTTGACTTCTAATCCATTGATATTTCAGCCACTTTGCTGAAATTTGGCCTCAATTTGGGTATTTAGGAGACTTGTGGATTTTAAAGCAATAGGCTTGGTTTCATGATTCAGTCCAAGCAGCTGAGCAGGGAAAAGGCTCAAGGTCTTCTAGGCACTCTGTTGTGCCAAGCTCACCTTTTCCCCTCCACACCTTAAAAAATTTCATCAGTTTGGAAAGGCAGACCTTCCAGGAGGAAAAAGTCCTAGTGGTAATATTGGTAGAGGCATTCTTAGAAAGTTGTAGTCCTTAATCAGGGGCTGACTTACTGCACCTGAAATGCCAAACTCTAGGAAGTCCATGATAAAAGATTAGGCCCAAGGTAGCATTTTCCATTCTTTCAGACATCCCAGTTCTTCAGGGTCTCTCAGTTCCTAAAGTGATTCTTCCCTTTCTACAGAGAAGCCAACACATTTTCAACTTGCTGCTCCTGCCCAGTCTTAGAAAAATTTGAGAACAAGGATAGGACAAAACATCAGTCCAGAGCAAAGTTTTCCAGGATGGAGGCTATAAAGACAGGCTGAGAAAGTTGTAGTCAGGAGCATTTTCTCCTCCTTCCCACTACTTCCTTCATCTTCCATAAAGGGACATTATCTCTGAAGACCCATCTTAGATAGGGCAGGGGCAGGCCTTTCCTAACCTGACCCTAGTACCAGAGCTGCCTAATCTCCCTGGTGGATGAGATAAACTGAGGTAGACCTTGAAGGGTCATCCATTGGTTACTCTTAGGCTACCAGCTCTCTGGAGGAGGAGGAGCCTCCCTCCCACTCCTAGGCCAGGCCAGAGTTTACGTCCCACTGGCTTTGAACTTTTTTCTGAGAAAACCCAACTTGCAATCCCAGAGTAAGATCTTCCTACCTCCAATTCATCATTTTGTTATTAGTCCATGCAGCCACAGCCCACAATTAGGCCTCATTGCTTCTTTCTTTGGAGAAATACAGCGGCTTATCAGTAGCCATTTAAATTTCTTACTGTGTGGTAAATTTTGCAGCCTTAGACAATTCTCCATGATACAATGCAACCTCTTTGAGGAAAGCTCCTCATTCTTTTCATCATTATATCCCTACTATACCTAGCATATAGTAGGTGATAAATAAATACTCGTTGATTTTTCTCTGCTGTCAAAAACACAGCATGCATTTTTTAGCAAGGGGTAAAAGGGGAGGAATGTGTGCAAGTGTCTCATGTGTTTGTGGAGGACTGATTGCCTGGGTGATTGGAGCAAAGTCCTAGTCATCTGGCTCTAAATAAAACTCTGCTATGGAATGTGGCTTAAAATAAAATAAATGGAGCTCACGGGCTTTGGGCTCACTCTCCCAGTCCAACTCAGGACTTAGCCATTTGGAACCACAGAGAATGGTTCTTACTTCTCAAAAAATTTCTTCTGATAACCCTGAAGGGCTGAGAATTCTTGAATACCATCACCTTATCCAGCGCGCTCTTCCTAATATCAGTTAATAGGTCCCCAACATTTAACCAACTAGCATCAATTATGTTTTACAAAAGGACATTTATTGACGCAATATAGCAAAGACTAAAGTACAACGGCATCCAAAATTAGGAAAATAAATAATTCCCTCAACAAACCTCATTCCCTGGGGAGAGTGGTCTCAAATTTAAATCAGTTACTACAAAGTATTTTTCCCCATCAAATTCTCTTCTGGTTATGGCATAGTTGATGAATGAGTTACTCTCATGTTGACAAGACACAATGCAATGGATTCAGGGTTGATTGCTGGATTGGATAAAGCAGGCTGCTCTTCAGGGTTTGCTCCTCTCCAGACTTGGCTGTTATGGCTACTAGAAGACCCTTTTATTGCCTTTGGTTACTAGATCTCTGATGGCTCTTGTGACTTCTTGGAAACTGACAAAGTCATAGATTGGACTATTCTATCTCCAATACTTATTCACCCAATGTCAGAATTGCGTCATCGCCATAGGGACGGAAGAAACAGAGATGCTACAAATTCATGGACCCGTGGTGGCTGAGTAGGAAGATGAAGCACTGGGTGACAGATAATAGTCATTTCTGCTGCTGTTACCTTTTTTCCTACCTAGAGTTTTATGGCAGTTCTTCCTTCTCTCATACCCAGGAAAAGAGAGAGTTTAATCCTTTGGAGCCTTTTGTATGTACTCAATTCTAGCTCAGTAGCAAGTTATAAGTCTTTTATGTCACCATGCAGTAAATCTACAGGAAACAACTAGAAAATACCTTTATGTTCTCTGAAGTGGGATGGGAAAGGGTTCTTCGTCATGCATCTCAGGAAGAAGGCTCACAAAGCCTCCTTGTGAATATCGTGCAAAGCCTTCATTGGCCAGTCCCCCCATTATGCTTTGAGCATAGGTTGAATTAGATAGATGGTGAGGTTTCTTCCAATTCTGAGGTTCTGTGAATCTATAACACTTTGGGATGTGGGGGTCTTTTAATTAAAAAATATAAATAGTTAAAATGTATAACAAAGATTTATGATAATCAATGCAATAAGTTTGGTGCCATTAAAGACATCTCTAAATCACGTATATGGATAAAAATATTCCAAGCCTATGTTCCCTAGTTTGTTGGTTGGGTTGAGAAACCACTACAGGGTTGAATCATCAATATAAATGTGACAACTGCTAAGGTGCAACTCCACAGTAACCGTTCCCAGCTAGCATCATTTGGACTAACATGTACAAATTGTTACCAACCAATATCAACTAAATACTTTTCCAATCATATTGCATATGCAAATTTATATTGAATTTATATTTATAGTTCCATGCAATTGTAATATTGAAATCCATATTTCAATTTTAAGTTTATCAAATTTAATATGTCAAATATGACAAAATTGCTCATTTGCCCTGTGATTTCAAGACAGATGATATTATAAGTCTGGACCAAATTATTTGTCAGAGGAAACAGTATCAAATGCTTTCTACTAATTTTTTTGACCTTCTATTTACTATAGTCTTCTAGTGTCCAGCACACTTTAAAGTATTCTTTAGGTTGGGAGATATGGAGGTTTTTTTGTTGGCTGTAATAGAGCATAAAAGCCAAGGGTTTTGTAGCTGACAGAATAATAAAGCCACAAACTTGGGTCAGGTGGATGGAGAACAGAGACCTTCCTTTTTTTGTTCAATTTTTGTTATAGCTCACATTCATCTGAATGCCAAGTTTAGAAGAATCTTGGGAATTTCTATAGCTGTCTAAGTGAAAGGATAGTGATTTGTTCAAAGACATGGAAAATTAAAAGAAAATGCTTCAGCTTAGTGTGAGTATGGTCATCTTGACTTCTGAGTTGTATTTGGTGACATATCCATAGTGAGTAAAGAACTGTCAGCCCTTCCTTATCATGGAGAGGCTTTCTAGTCACTTCACTTAGCAGACCAAAACTGAGATGGTTGGGAGGAGGCCCTGAAGGAATGAACCCCAGAAAGTGGAATCGGCGAATATTGTTCAGAAGTGACTATAAAATCCCAGAGATAATGGAGCTACTTGAGAACAGAGAAGACCAGGAGAGGGATGTAGGGAGTAGCAGAGACCTGATACCCAGTAAGGAACAACACAGGTGTGATAGCCAGTGGAAAGCAGCAGAGATATGACACTGTGTTTAGGTATAGGTTCAGCTGAGATCAGTGCCCAACAGAAACCAGGCTAAGAGAAAGCATATTGGTATTTCCAGAATACATGGGTAGTTCTGCAGTATCAGGAATATGAGTTAACTCTCCGTGTGAATGTCTTGGTCACATATATTTCATTTCTGTATAGATCCACACTTCATTCCTGTGTGTATCTATCCATACTAATAATGATGTATATATTTGTGCTTCAAGTTTATGGGAGAAGGGAAATGTGCTTCAAGTTTATGGGAGGAGGGAAATGATCATTTGGTATTTATATGCACTTTTGTTAAATGCTTTTGCTTTTAACTAATCTTGTCTTCTCACTGAATAATGAAAATTGACACATTCATAGAGCTTGTGACTTAAGATTCTGAGTCAATGCAAACACATAGAGTGACTTGAACCTGGGGTAGGTTTTCTGGGCGCCTCCATTTTGGAAGGAGGCCTCAGGTGCTACCCTTACAAGCCTTTAATTTAACTCCAAGATTACACTGCATTGCACTGATTGAATCTCCTTTCAGGTGCTCAAATGTCTTACAATTAGACTTATATGAAATTAGCTTGAATTTAATTGATAAAGAATTCACTCACTTTGTATTGTTCATTTATATTGGCACATGTGGCAAACAAGTCAAATGTCCCGTAAAAAAAAATGAATGAAGACTTGCTATTTCCCCAAACAGTCTTACTTCTTGCTACTGTTTTCTAAAGGTAAAAATGTAAAGTTTACATTTAAATTGAATCGGTCCACGGTGCTGAAAGGAGCACATACTTAGGGATGATTTTACAATTTTAAGAAAAGTGAGGCTGCTGTTTTTGCAATGGTCCCTAAGCCTTGGCTGCTGCTTCTTCAGTGCAATGTCCGGGACTCCTTGATTTTCTAGGGCTCATGAATAAAAACAACCACAGCAAAATTTCATTCTGAAAGGAGAATAAAACACTTGGAACCTTGCTTTTGATACATATGCATGCATTTGCTTGGAAAAGAACAAGCAAGAGTATGTGGGGAAAACGGTGTCATTAATCTCTCCAAACTTTACTCTTTACTCTTTAGCTCTCTGAATTCTAGTTCCTTTCCACATTGAATTCCTATTCTAGTTATCATTCCTAGAATCACAATTCATACAAATTCTTCACAGAAACAATCATATACTGATGATGTAATTCCACATTGTGACATCTCTCTAGGTTTTTCAAGCCCAAAGAGTTGTTGACTTTGTCCCCATGTCCCTCAGATGCAAAGAAGGAGAGAGTCTGTTTTATATACGATCACTAAGAAGTCTTGTACTCGGATTTTCCTAAACTAATTAGCATACACAAGAATATACTTAAAAAAACATTTACACACATACCCAGGCATATACACACATATCTACACACATACACACACTTAAATAAACAGATTTAACATTGAAACTTAAAAAATACATGCTAATGCAGATATCTTGGACAGTGTTTATATGGATTTTCTCTAGTAACTCCAAAGCTATCCCCCTACTCTCCATATGTGCTCTATGAGCAGGAAGCTGTTATCCTCTCTTCTCTGATTGTTATTTCTACTCTTTTCTAGGGCTACTTGACTTTGACTCCTCCAACTATTTTCTTCCTCTCCTCATGGATGACCCTACCTCCACCATAGATTAATTTCTCCTAGTGGATTTGTCATCTCTCCCTTCCCTTATTGTAAAAGAAGATAGTTCACTCCAGGTCCCTTATTTTGCTTCATTTCAATACTACAGCATGGTAAGGGGACATTTTCCCCTCAGTTCCTTTGTGTCCCCCTTGTATCATATTATGGCTTCCCACAGAATTTTTACAGTGGCGTTGTCCCCAAACACTCCTATTCTTAGTCTGTCTTAACCCTCAGACTAGCTGCATGGGCATTAGTAACAACAAAGATTCCCTGAAAAAAAGCCATATAGCAAACTTTGTTACTAACAGGATAGATTTATTAACATAATACTGAAGTAATTCAGTATTAGCAATTTTCAAAGAGATGGTTTGAAAAAAAGAAAGCCCTGGTCAGCAGTCCTATTAGGACTGTTATGCTATTAGCATAGAAATTCATAATATCTAGTTTCTTACATTCATAGATAAGTTGGGCCTTGAACAGCTAGGGTGATATGGAGACCACAAACAGAACACCAATCTCGTGCCCTGAGAGACTTGATTTTATCTGTTTCTAAGGGGTTTTATGTTCCTTAGGAGAGTTAAATGTAACATCGATGATGTCCTTGTGACTTGACTAGAGGCTTTATTGCTGACCGATCTTCCAGGACAGCCTTGTTCAAGACACCTAGGGTTAAGTCAGGGGATGGGAGAAACTCAAGACAAGAGATTTTATTTTTGGCACTTGTAGAATTCTAAAAGGAAAGTTATGTGCCTTCCATAATGGAGAATTTGGAGGTAATAGTAATTTCTATTCCACATATTCCATCCATTGTCCATTTATAGTATATCCTTATTTCATAAACCTTTCAAGGAGAGAATAAGGATAAATAAAACTGTGATTTCTATTAGTAGAACTGTGGCTTCTGTTGCCATATGAAGAGGGAGTAGGCTAGGACAGAGACCTAAAATGGGGCCCCAAAATACTCTTCAATTTGAGGAGAATTGTGAAGGCATCTCCCAAAGTGGGGCTAAGTTCCCAAAGGGTAGTAAGAACAAATTATTTAAAGAAAGAAGGAACTGGAACTTGAAGGATTTTTTTAATTGTGGAAATTTGGAAATTGTTAGGAAGATATCCTTCTAGGTTAAATTCTTTCCCATCTTCACCACTTTCTTTCTGATACTGTGGATTCCTGGGGTAGGGATGTTGTAGAAGTCCTTTGTTGTTTGTTTGTTTTTGAGTCATTTCAATCATGCCTGACTCTTCATGCCTCCATTTGGGGTTTTCTTGGCAAAGATAGTGGAGATACTAGAGTAGTTTGCCATCTCCTTCTCCAGCTCACTTTACAGATGAGTAACTTAGGCAAACAGTTACTAGGGTCACACAGCTAGTTAGTGTCTGAGGCCAGATTTGAAGTCAAAAAGATGAGTCTTCCTGGTTATAATCCCAGTGTTATATCTAGAAACTCTCTCATCTTGCCTGGTTTTTTACAAATATTCGTAACCTTTCTCTATATACAAACTAAATAGTAGCTGAAAGGGTCATTATAGGTCACTTAGGAATTCTCCTTAAGGATGACAGGAACTTGTTATGAAAGGAAAAGAAAGGGATACAGTTGAGGTGACACTGATTTAATTCTACTTGGCATGCACCTGAGAATAAGATTATATTATAATCTATCAGATTGTAAATTCTTTGAAGATAGGGACTGTCTTTTGCCCTTTTTTTGTATCCCCAGTGCTTAGCACAGTGCCTGGCACATAGTATGCACTTGGTTGTTGTTGTTCACTCATTCAGTTGACCCCATGGGTCCTAACACACCAGAACCTTCTATCCTCTACTGTCTCTTGAAATCTGTTCAAGCTTATGTTTGTTGCTTCCTTGACACTACTTACCCATCTCATTCTTTCCTGTCCCCCTTTCCTTTTGTCTTCAATCTTTCCCAACATCAGGGTCTTTTCCAATGAGCCTTGCATTCTCATTATGTGGCAAAAGTATTTAAACTTCAGCTTCAGTATTTGACCTTCCAGTGAACAGTCTGAGTTAATTTCTTTATGCATTGCCTGATTTGATCTCCTTGCTGTCCAAGGAACTCTCAAAAGTCTTCTCTAGAACCATAATTGGAAAGCATCAATTCTGTGGTGTTCTCCTTTCCTTATAGTCCAACTTTCCTTATAGTCCAACTCTCACAGCCATACACTGCTACTGAAAAAATCATAGTTTTGATTATATGGACCTTTGTTGGCGAGGTTGTATATCTGCTTTTTCATTTGCTGTTCAGATTTGCCATAGCTTTCCTTTCAAAGGAGCAAGAATCTTTTAACAACATGGCTGTAGTCACCATCTGTGGTAATCTTGGAGCCCAAGAATATAAAATCTGATGCTGCTTCCATTTCTTCTCCCTCTATTTGCCAGTAATTGATGAGACCAGTTGCCAAGATCTTCATTTTTTTTCTGTTAAGCTTCAAGCTAGCATTTACACTCTGACCTTCTACCCTCATCAAGAGGCTTCTTAATTCCTCTTCACTTTCTGTCATCAGAGTGATATCATCTGTATATCTGAGATTATTGGTATTTCTCCCAGCAACCTTAATTTCAACTACTGATTCATCCAGCTTGGCATTTCACATGATATACTCTGTATATAAATTAAATAAATAAGGTGATAATATACAAACTTGTCATATTCCTTTTTCAATTTTAAATCAATCAGTTGTTTCATGTTCAGTTTGAACTGTTGCTTCTTAGCTCACATACAGGTTCCTTAGGAGACAAGTAAGATCTGGTACTCCCACCTTTTTGAGGGCTTGCCATATTTTGTTGTGATCCACAGAGTCACAGGCTTTAATGTAGTCAATAAAGCATAAGTAGATTTTTTTCCCTGGAACTCCCTTGCTTTCTCCATAATCCAGCCAATGTTGGCAATTTGGTCTCCAGTTCCTCTGCCTCTTTGAAAACTAGCCTGCCCTTTTGGTAATTCTTGGTTCACATGTTGCTAAAGCCTAGCTTGCAGAATCTTAACCATAACCTCGCTGGTGTGTGAAATGAGTGCAGTTGTTCAGTAATTTGAATATTCATTGGCATTGCTCTTTTTTAGGATTGGTACATAAACTGATCTTTTCCAGTGGACATTGTTGAGTTTTCCAAATATGCTGACATATTGAATGCAGCACTTTAACAGAATCATCTTTTAGGATTTTAAATAGTAAGCTGGAATTCCATCCCCTCCACTAGCCTTATTGTTAGCAATGCTTCCTAAGGCCCACTTGACTTCATTCAGCAGGATGCATGACTCTAGATCAATAACCATACCAGCATGATTATCAGTGATGTTAAGATTTTTCTTGTATAGTTCTTATGTATTTTCTTGCCACCTCTTCTTAATATCTTCTACTTCTATTCAGTCCCTACAATTTTTGTCTTTTATCATGCCCATTTTTTGCATTATGTTTCTTTGATGTCTTATTTTCTTGAAGAAATCTCTTGTTTTTCCCATTCTATTGGTCTCTTCTATTTCTTTGCTTTGCTTATTTGAGAAAGGCTTATTATCTCTCCTGGCTATTCTCTGGAATTCTGCATTCAGTTGAGTATATCCTTCACTTTCTACTTTATCTTTCACTTTCCTTTTTTCCTCAGCTATTTGTAAAACCTCATCAGATAGCCACTTTACTTTCTTGCTTTTCTTTTGCTTTTTTGAGGGGGGAATGTTTTTTGTTGCTGTTTCCTATACAATATTGTGAACCTTTGTCCATTGTTATTCAGACACTCTATTTACCAGATCTGATCCTTTAAATCTATTTGTCACTTCAACTTCATATTCACATGGGATATTATTTAAGTTGTTCCTATATGATCTGATAGTTTTCCTTACTTTTTTCAATATGTTTGAATTTTGCAATAAGAAACTCGTGATCTGAGCCACAGTCAGCTCCAAGTCTTGTTTTAACTGACTATAGAGAGTTTCTTCATCTTTGACTGCAAAGGATATAATCGATCTGATTTCAATATTGATTCATATGGTGATGTCTATGTGGAGAGTTGCCTTTTGGGTTGTTGAAGAGAAAAAGTAGGCATTTAATAAATGTTTATTGACTAATTGACTGATAATACCAGAGAAGCTAAAGAAGCATCTGCAACCTACTATAAATATCAAACTTTTTCTTTATATAATGTGGAAATCTGGGAACTCATTTTGATGTAGTCATCCTGTTAACTAGACCCACACATTAGGCTTCGCTTGGTCTGGGTCACCAGCTGGTCCAGGACTTGGGAATCTCACAGATTAGATTACCATACATCTTGCACATGGAAACACAGGATCAGCAGCTGTGTTCTTAGCTATATTATCCACGGCCCAGTCATTTGTGACTCCAGATAGTTTTCAGAAAATTTGGCTACAGATACATGCATTTCATGCATGAGCTATCTTATTGCCCTGGAATGGCTGTTGGCTTACCACAAAATCACCCACTTAGAAAGCATTTGCAACTAAATGGTGTGGAAATCAAACAGGAGAGTCTTATCACCTCTCCTCCTGCCAACATCCTTCAGTGAACCCCCAAACCAAATCACTTAGTTTTTTTCAATTAATTTTGTTCCAAAATATAAAATTATTGGATTATGTTATCATATGATCCTAAGGATTATGGCCTATAGTCAACAAGGTGGAGGGGTGAGGCGGGTTGAAAATTACAACATCCCCTACATCAGCTTGCTTCTCTATTCTCATAGTTCCTGGTTATCTGTGTTGGATTGAATCAATGGACAGATTGCTACTCAGGGCCACTGTTATGGCTTCTACATGTAGGAGTGTTCTGGTGAATAGCCTGCCAACATTATCCCCTCACTGGTAGTTTCTAGTAGATGCCATTCACGTCAAAATATGATCACCAGTAATTAATAGGGCATAAGCTATAGTCCCCATGGCTTTCACTCTACAGTAAGTTCCAATGTTTACAATCATATAATGCATCAAGCTATTTGCATAGATACTCTACAGTCAGTTAACATCAGGAGTGACAAATATCCAATTAGGTCTATAATTATTAAATTTTTGATAAGCTCTTCCCAAGTTCCACATCTTATTCATCTACAGCATATCATATATCCTTCGGTATTCAATCCGAACTAAACCAAACATCAACAGGGAAAATCAATATTAACAATTAGCAAAAAACAATAACATTATAGGCTATACCATTATGGAATAGATAGAAGAGTCAAAAATAAATTAAAACTATTAAAATAACAAGGAAAATCCACTTACTCACTCCTGAGAGTCCATGTGGTAAAAATTTCAAAAAGGTCTACGTATTGTCCATTCTCTACTCAATTTTTTTAGGAAATATCACAAAATTCGTCACAGTTAACATTTCAGTATACAATGAAGGCATGTACTCCTGGATGGCAATATCACCAAGGATGACCTTTAATCCAGTTTTAACAATAGTACCAATGACTTCTGATAAGATTCATGGCTCAAAAAATAAAAATAAAAAATTGGGTCTCACCATCTCACCTAGGCTGAAAATGCAGGGGCTACTCAAGGACCTAATCCCACCACTAATCAGGATAAGAACTTTAAACTTGATGTATGTTCCAACTGGGGCTAGTTTGGCCTTTTTTAAGCAATCTGGTATTTCCTCCTCTCAGGCATTCTGTTAATTAATTATTATTAATGCCAAAGTGGCACAGTGGACTGAGGCTTGGGCTTAGAGTCAAGATGAACTGAGTTCAAATCTGGCCTTAGACCTTATCATCTGTGTGGCCCTATGCAAGTCACTTAACTTCTATCTGCCTTAGTTTCCCTAACTGTAAAATAGAAATCATAATAGCATGTACTTTCCAGGGTTGTTGTGAGGATCAAATAAGATAATATTTGTAAAACTGTTAGGATAGTGCCTGGCACATAGTAGGCACTTGACAAGTACTTATTACCTTTCTTCCTACTTAGTGCGGACTTTCAATCAGGAACTCCCAAGTTCAAGAGATAAGCATGGCTTCTAATACAATAGCAATTAAAGATATAATGCTTTGGTTCCATGGCCTCTCTCTGGAAATATTATTTCAAGGTCGGTAGAAGGATCAGTCAAATTGACTTGCTCATTAGAGAGGACTGAAAGAGATAGAGGTATTCCTTAGCCATGTTAGCCTTGTCATGGATAACTCCTGGTCAGAATGCAAAGAGGTGAAAGATAAAACTATAATGGAAGTAGCAAGAAAGAGCTTTGGCTGATGAGCTGTAAGGCCAATCTGTAAGTGAATAAGCCTCAGGTGGGGCCAACAAAGGGAGGCCGGATTAGAGGCAGTCCCACACCCTTTCACTAACTAGATGTGAGGCCCTAGGCCCCAGGCCCCACACCTTTTTTGCTAAATAGGCTCCCAGCCCTCAAGGCCCTAAACAGGGTACAAGAACTATGAGGTTGGCATTTTGCCTTTGGGGGCACACTCATTGAAAGAACGTTGGTGATGAGACTCTGGGTAAGCCATTGTAGCAGTCCCCCCACCTTTGAAAAACCCAGATGTTGGTGCTTCTCTGGTAAACTATGTATTGTGATTTGGTCTGTTTATATTGTCTCTGTTTATAATTTCTGTTTGTATTTGCTCTGAAGTTCAGGGTGCTGGCTTTTCCTCTTGAACTAAGTGAATGGTACATGTATATTTAATTAAAGTGAGATTCTTAACCCCTTAAAGTTGCTTTCCTTAGAAAAGCAGACCAAAAGACCTCTGCTAGCAGCCCTCCTGTGTGCTGGTGTTATTGGTCTTACACAGCCACCGTAACTGCAAGCAACATTGTTGTTATATGAACTTGGAAAGATGCCCTACTAGAATATTGGCAAGATCTATTTCCTGCCACCTGACAATTAGCCCCATCCCTTCCTGCTCAGATGATGAGCTAGCTGAGGGAAGAAGCAATTGGAAGTCCCTATAATCTTGTCTATGACAGGACAAGGAAAAATGTGTCATCTGTAAGCATTTCCATTTGTGCCAGATCTCAAATCTATGCCTCATGCTATAAGAAAGAAGAGTTGAATTCTGAGTGCAGAGTTCCTAAATCTCTTCCTAATTACCAGTACTTCTAGATGTACAGATCCAACATCAGGCGTGAACTGTATTGCATTGTCTACAATTTTTTGTGTAGTCACAGGAGGAGTGACTATTGGTCAGTCAGTCAATCAGCCAACCTTTCAGTGCCTACTATATGCTAAACCCTGGGGATACAGAGAGAGGCAAAAACTGGTCCCTGTCCTCAAAAAGCACATTATCTGATGAGGAAGAAATGCAAATGACTATTCCATACACACATACATACACACATACACACACACATTTATGTGTGTCTCTATGTACATAGTATCGCCATAACTTAGAGAGAACAGACCATCAACGGGAAAAATGGTGATCGACAGTGTAAAAGACTGCAGAGAGTTAAAGAAGAATGAAGACTGACAAAAGGCCGTTAGACTTGGCAATTAATAGAACGTTGAAGAGAGTAGTTTCAATTAGATGATGAAGTCAGAAGCCACACTGCAGAGCTGAGAAGAGAGTAAGAAAAGAAAGTGGTGCCATCTCCTGTAGAGGGCTTTCTTAAGGAGTTTAGCCTCAAAAGGGAGGAAAGATATAGGACAATATTTACCAAGGGTAGATAAATCAAACAAAGGATTGTGGGGGTTTTTTTTGGATTGGGGAGACATGGGTATGTTTATATACAGTACATAAATTGTAAAGAGGAAGCAATTTAATATTAGGCAAAGAGCGGGGATGATAATGGGCAATCTGTTGGAGTAGATGGAATATGATAGGATCATGTGTATATTTAGAGGGATTTGCCTTGGCAAGGAGAGAGGCCACCTCTTCATGTGAAATGGGTAAAGGAGGAGATAGTGGTAGAAGACATCTGAGTGATGGGAGATAAGGAACAGGGAAGAAGAGGGAGCTCTCTGTGAATGACCTTTTTTTCTGTGTTAATATGAAGTCCTTAAGGATCTCAGTTGACAATGTGGAGCCATGAGAAGCTCAAGCAGTCATGAAAAGGCTTGGAAAAGCCTCTGTGGTTAGTGGGCAAATGAGTCAATTAGAGAAGAGCAAAAGAACTGGCTTGCAGAAGTGAGGCGCCTGCCTGAGATTGTGTAACATTAACTTGTAGTGGATTCAACCAGCATGATTTCCTGATTTTTCTCTAGTTTTGTTCAGTAGGATCAGAGCAGGAGCAAAAGCAGAGAATAATAAGTATAATTCAAAGCTGGCGTACGAAAAGACAAGATCTTCTATTGGAGAAAGGGGAAGGGAACTTGAGCGAAGAAGGCAGTGTAGATAGAATCACACTGGTTCGTCATGGGGTCAAGATGAGAAAGAGAAGAGAGTATAGAAAATACTAACATAATGGCTTAGGAAAGAACCGAGGGATTGTAGGTCAGAGTGAAGAGTTTGGAGTTGCAAGCAAGACAGAGAAGTGGAAGGACAACAGATTGTGATCATAGAATGAGATTTCAGAGTTCATGACCATGGAAGTGGGTAATGACAAGATCAAGGGTGTGGCCATCTCTGTGTAGCTGGGGTGATATGGAGGAGATATCGGAAATGAGTAAGGTGAGGAACTGGGAGATTAGGTTATTTTGGGGAGTATCAGTATGTATGTTGGCATCACCTACTATGAAGGCAGAGTTGGGAAGGAGAGAAATACTATGAGCCAGGCACTGAACTCGATGAGTAAGGAAGGTGAATATTCATAGACAAAAGCTACTAGAATCTTAATTAGGAGGTAAAGATGTACTGAATGAACCTCCAAGGAGGAAAGGTGACTGGTGAGAGAGGGAGAGACTGTAAGTAGGTAATAGGAAGCAAGGAGTAATTCAACTCCCTCACCCTGACTGGTAAGTCTGGTTGAATGTGTGAAAGTATAATCAGTGCTTGAAAGGGTAAATAGGGAAGCTGTGTCACCAAGAGGAGCCAGGTCTTAGAGAGTATGAGAATATGGAGGGAGCAAGATAAGGAAAATGTTTAAGATGAAATCGAGTTTGTTAGCTATGGAAGAGGTATTCTATAGAGAAGAATCTAAGAGTTGGATTGGGGAACTGCATATGTCTGCTGGAGTCGGCCCCCACTGGCACATGAGAGCTGATGATTAAATTTTCAGAGTGAACATTTACAACTAGTCAGCTGACAAATGGTACAAATCAGGACTTGATTTATTATTTCATTAATTGTCTAAACTTCAGAAAGTGATGGAGCAAATGTTAATTCTGCATATTAAGCTTAATTTTTTTTTTTGTTGGGGGGAAAGAGCCAGCAGGTAGGCATATGGAGGTCTGAAGTCAGGAAGACCTGGATTCAAATCTGGCCTCAAACACTGCGTGACCCCAGCCACATCACTTAACCTGTTTATCCTCATCTGTACAACAAGGATAATAATAGCTCTTCTCAATGTTGTTCTGAGTAGTAAATGAGATATTTGTATAGTGATTGCCACAGTGCCCGGCATGTAGCAAGCGCTATAAAATGTTGGTTGCTATTGGTGGTTGTTATTGTAACTACCAGCACACCCCTGGGAGTTGGACTGAGTAGAATGAGAATAAGGAAGCTGTCAGTGGAAAGCAGGGCTTGGAAAATAGCAGCTGGGTACTCAGAATCACTGCGACAGGGTGGCTATGACAAAATGGAAGCCGTGTGCTAGGTTCCAGAGCATAGACACCTTGGCACATTTCTTAACCTTTCCGTTCAGCCGAGTGTAGTATCATAACTACCAGAGCCTTATTCCTCCTCCTTCCCCTGGATTGGGATCCAGTGATCTAGGATCTAGCAGCACTGGTTGGCTGGTAGTGGAGAAGAAAAAGAATTCTTCAAGAAAGTAAAGAGAAGGGGAAACTAGATGGCGCATTGAGTAGAGCACCAGCCTTGGAATCAGTAGGACCTGAGTTCAAATCCGGCCTTGGACACTTAGCACACTTACTAGCTGTGTGTCCTTGGGCAAGTCACTTAATCCCAATTGCCCTGCCTTCCTCCCTGCAAAAAAAAGAAAGTAAAGAGAAGTCACAGGTAAAACATGAATAGCGATGATGATAATAAGAATAATAATGATAGTTACCATTTATATAGCGCTTTAGGGTTCGTGAAGTGCTTTTACAAATAACTCATTTTATCCTTGCAACTACCCTAAGAGGCAGGTACTGTCATTATCCACATTTTACAGATGAGAAAACTGAAGCAGGTAGCAGTTAAGTGACCTGGTGTGAGGTCACAAAGCTAATAAGCATCTGAGGTCAAATTTGAACTCAGGTCTTCCTGACTCCAGATCCAGTTAGTCTATCCAGGAGTTACTGAGTCATCTGCAAGTCTATATAGATCTTACTCAGTCCTCCTAACCCAGTGAGGAAAGCGGTGCTGATGGAAACGGAGACTCAAATAAGCCCTGTCTTACCCAAAGTCACATAGTCAGAAAGCATTAGAAAGGCAAGACCTCAAATCCTGTTTTTCCTGACTCCTAGTCAAACTTACCTCCCAGTATACCATATTGCTAATTAGTGTTTATTTCTATTGGTTTATTCTCTTCTTTTCACTTTCTCACAGAACTCCAGAGTAAATGCTATAAAGCTCCTAGATTACATTGTATGATCATCAGGGGGTTGCTTTCTTCTAGTCCACTCTCTCTACTTCCTCCCCCTCATTGCCAAGGTGTCAAGCATTAAACTCTTAAAGATTAGAATGCTTGTAATTATACCTCACTTTTTGCTTTCTTAGATAGAACCTTTTTCTCTGTTCTCAAAAACAGTTAAAATCAAAGTGGGCCTTGACTATATTCAAGTAGAGGAAAGGTGGGGAAAGAATCAAGTGTTTCATGGAATTGAAGATGACTGGTTGCCAAAATAGAAAAACCAACTCTAAAGGTCAGGCAAGAATGGGCAGAAAGTTAATTCATATGCTGCTTTGGATTGAAGATAATGGTTACCTTCAGATTCTTGTCCAGAGTACTTCCTGACACTACCCCAATGTAGTGTGAATAAACCTTAAAAATAAACGGAAAAGGGCATTTTTTTCTGTTATGAATTTCACGGGATATTCTTTACGACTCTAAAATTCGAATCTTGTGAGTTTTTGGAGGGGAATAATGTTGGGGGATGGTATTTATAAAAATGTAAAACAAACAAAATATCAAAATATAGTCAAATAAAGTATAAACACAAAAAAGTATAAGATTAGCTGAATAGCCTTAATTTTACTGAATGCATTTCCAAATATTTTACATGGATAAAATATTCCATGAACATCTCTTTAAATTTTTTCATTCCATGTTGGTTAGGTTAAGAATTTACCACAAGTAGAATTTTCAATATTAAGGTGACAGCTACAAAAGTGTGGTACCGTCATCCATCAATTACCCTTCATGACAGATATCAACTATACCACAGAGAAAGGTCACATATAAACCCAAATATTTGTAACATTAGTTCTGGGAGAAGCAAAGAAATGGAAAGGAAATGAAGTGTCCATTGATGGGGGATTGGCTGAACAAATTGTTATATATAACAGTAGTGGCATAATATTGTTATGTAAGAAATGGTGACTAGGAAGAGCTTAAAGAAACAAGAAGACTCATATGGTGGAGTAAGCGCAAGTGCAAAAGCAATGTACATAAGAGTTACAACACTACATAGAAAATTAGCACGGAAAAGCTCCAGAACTTGCGTCAATGCAGTGACCAGTCTTAGCTACAGAGAACTGTCAGTGAAGCATATCCCCTGCCTTTCACTTCAAAAAGGGGTGGCCTATATATCTATATATCTATACCTATATACATACATATGTATGTATATAGGTATAGATATATAGATATAGATACATAGATAGATATAGATATATACATATACATATACATGTTATATATATTTATATATGCAGAATTAGGAATTTATTTTTAGATATGGCTAAATGTTTATTTTATTTGACTGACTTATTTGTTGTAAGGGATGTTTTTACTGTATGAGGTAGGTCAGGTGGAAGTGAGAGTGATCTTAAAAAATAGAGCCTTGATATGGGAGACCTCATTATGTGAGAAGCCTTAATAAAACATTAGAAAACCCTATGACATATATAATGATTGTTCTCCACCAGCATCAACTATAGCAGATATACTAAGATTCCCCAAACTACATCCACTAAATGCATTCTCAGTCATATAGCATATCCGATTAGATTTATATTGAATCCAATTTCCATCTAATTGTAATCTTGAAATCCAAATCATCTGCAAATTTAAATTGATCAAACATATAAAATGTCAAATCTAATAGCAAATTATTCATTTGTCCTGTTATTTTGAGACAAATGAAATCACATTTTTAAATCAACACATTTGTCAAAGAGAGCAGTATCAAATCCTTTTGACGTTTTCTATTTCTGCCTTAGATTTTTTATAGTGTCCCACAAATCTCCAGGTATATCTTATTTTGGGAGATATGAAGGTTTTTTTGCTGCCCAAAATATAGCAGTAAAGCCAGGGTCTTTTGTGGCTGACAGATTATAGTGATAAAGACAGGAATATGGGCCAGATAGGTAGAGCCTCCTTTGCTAAGCTTTTTATGGCTCAAATGTATTTGTAATGTAATCCTGGAATGGTTCTTTGGAATTTCTAACCCTGTCAGACATGTGTCTGGGACAAAGAATTGTAATTTAGTCCCAGACACATCCATTTGATAAAAAAAAAAAAGACTAAATCTTCACCTGGCAGTAGCCTGCCTGGCTTTTGTTAGCTGGGGTTGATGACTAACCTTTAGTCTGAAATCTGAGCTCTGATTAAAGGACCGTCAGCCTTCGCTTATCAGAGAGAGGCTTTCCAGTCACTGCACCCTTTCAGAAGGGAGCTGAGATGACTGGCAGAAGAGCTTAAGCACGGAAGACAGCAGTGGGGAACAATGCGCAGCTAAGATCACAAGACAGACAGAGTGATGTATCCAGCACAGAGCACAAGTCAAGGAAAATGATAGATCTGCAGGTGGAAAAGATATGAGGCCATCTAGTCCAACATGCCCATTTTATAGATGAGGAAACTGAGGCTTAAGGAAGTTACATGATTTGACCAAATAAATGGGCAATAAGTATCAGAGGTGGAGTTCGAACCCAGCTATTCAGATTCCAGAGCCAACATACTTTCCACTGTACTCCACATAGCAGAAGGGTGATGCTCAGGAAGAACCAACCTAACTTGATACTTAAAAGTAGACTAACAGAGACAGCACCCACATGGGAGTAAACCAAGATAGAGCAGCCTGATGACATCATCCAAAGACTCTTGCTGCTCTGTAGTTTCTGAAGCATGTGCCTAAAACATCTGTCCTAGTCACATGTGTTCTTAACATACACTTCCACATACTTTAATTATACAGAGTAAATATAGTTACTCTGTAGGGTAAACATAGTTATTCTATAGAGTAACCATGTTCTTCTCACTGCCATTTTTTTATATTTGTGGAAGAATATACCCTGTGCTTATCAGGGAAAATGTTCTACTGCCATCTTTTTACTATACTAATTCACTAAATGCCTTTACTCTGAAAAAATTGTATAGGTCTGACTAGGAAAGGTGATCACAGCCTTGGGGGCTTGTGAGGTGTGGTTTGGAGTGGATCTAGAATGACAAAAGATCTCGAACCAGGGGTAACTTTTCTAGGGACCCTCCTATATGAAAGGGAGGTATCTCTATTAGGTGTTAATTGAGTTTCAATAACACATTGAACTCACTGAAACTCCTTTTGGGTGTTCAGATGTTTTACATTTAGACGCATAAACTATTTGATTCAATAAGATCAACAAATAATTCAATTCAAACAAATAATTCAGCCTGTCACGTGAAATTGGACACATCAAACTTTCCACATTAAGGATGAATAAAAACTTTCCCTTTCAAAAAAAAAAAAAGAAACCACTCCCTCTTCTACTATTTCCTGAAAGTTAAAACTTAAAGTCTGCTTCCAAACTGAAGGGAAGCGGTGGTGAGGCTAGAAAGCAAAAAGGAAGCACAATCCAGGACTGATTTCGCGGCTGTAAAGTAAGGAAGGTGGTTACTTTTGCCACTGTCACTAAGTTACTGCTCCAGTAGTCAGCTACAGTGAAATGTCTGGAGTCCCTTGATTTTCTGGGGTTCATGAATAAAAGCAACTGCAACAAAACATTATTCACGATGCAGAGTAAAACACTGATAAGATATTTGTGCTAGTGCATGCTTTCTCTTAACAAGAAGGAGTATATGGTTTTAGGGGGTAGAGGGGAGTGGTGTCATTCATCTCCTTAAAGTTTATTCTGCATTGCTAACTAAAGTTACCTCCTTGTATTTCAGCCCCTCTCCACATTGTATTCTGCCAGGAGATTGGTTTTCTTATGTATATTGTTCCTAGAATCCATATGTGGAGAAAAATTCTTCACATGCCGATTTATTCATATAAATGGCATCCAAAGACCAATGAAGTAATCTTATGTTGGGAATTCTCTCTAGGCTGTGCAGGTAAGAGACGTTAACTTCTTTACCACCGCCCCACCACCCCCTCACCTTACCAGATACAGAGAGGAAGAAAGTTGGAGACTAAAAATTATCTTTAGGAGGTATCTTGTACTCTTACCTTCCAAACCCAATTAAAACTAGTAAGTATATATCTACACAGAAATATACAGACATACGAAAGCAGATTTAACACTGAAACTTTAATAAACTTCATCTGGGACAGTGGTGGATCTCAGGCACTGTTTAAGGTAACTTTTCCTTGTAACCCCAGTGCCTTTCTCCCATTCTTCCCCATATAGAGGAAGAGGGGATGGATTCTTTATTACCCCTTTCTTCTCCAATTACCTTAACTACTCATCCATGAGGCCATTCTCATTGGCACCACCTCGACACCCTATTTATTATCTACTCTTTTCATGTAAGATCCAATCTTTTCCACGTACTAGCTTCTTACACTGGGGCTTCAGCCTCTCCCTTTTATGTAAAAAACAACTCATTGCATGTGCCATGCTTTCTCTCCCTTCAATCTTCCATCTTGAGATGGGAAAATCTTTTCCTGGTCCCTGCGCCTTTTCTTTGAACCACATTCTGTCCTTCTAGAGAGTCCCTACTTTGGTCTCATGGAAAACTTCCATTTCTGATACAAGTCAGTTTTAATTCTCAGCCTTGCTGGATGAGCAGTAGTCAGTTTGAGGGTTTTCTGGAAGGAAGATACATAAACCACTCACAGTTAGTAGTAGGAGCACAAGGGTAATTCAGACATTCAGCAGATCTCAGAGATGGGTAAAAGAAGCCCTAGTAAGTATCCTTTTAGGAAAACAACTCATGGGCTCCAATATCCTTCCCTCATAAGTAATCTGGACTCTAAGATGACCAGGGTCATGTAGAGATCATTAGCAGGACATATGTCTCTCACTGTGAATGGCCTGTCTTATCTGCCATGGAGGGAATTGATATCATTCAGGAAATTGGGTGCCAAAGTGTAATGAGTGGCCTTAAAACTTAACCAGGGGCTTTATCTCCTTGCCTTATTTCCCAAGACAGACTAGTGCACACTACCTCAGGAGAAGGCAGGAACCGGGAGAAACTTGAGACACAAGGTCTGGGAGTTGTTAATTCAGGATGAATGGCACTTACCTGTCACATTGGTGTTCATAGAAATATGACTAACTGGTGGCTTTCATAGTCAGCTCGTATTTACATCTTGTCTCCCCAAAAAATATTAGGAAAAGGTGAGGATAAAAGTTATGTTTCCTATAGATATTCCTGTGTCTATTGATGATAAAAGCAATGAAACATTTTCAAGTAGTAAGGCTAAAGAAAGAGATTCCACATGAGTAAAGAGCATTATTCTGTGAATTTTTTTAAAGCAAGCCACTGTAATTATGCCTCTGATGGCTGAGCCTGGAAACGTCAAGAGTAAACCAAATAATGTGCCTGGTAGAGGGCGGAGATGCACAGGAGAGAACAAGAAAGAGAAGACTGGGGATTAGTGGAGTGAGAAAGCTGGAGAAAGGGAAACTCAGCAGAAGTAGCAGAAAAATGACTTGATGCCCAGATAGAGGTCGCTAGAGCAGCACACAGCAAGGCACAAGCTGAAAGTAAGCCGTGAGATGGCATTGGCAGGAGACGTGGGAGAACCTTCAGCATTTGAAGAGTGACTCACTACGTATGCTGAGGCCACCCACATTACCTGTGTATGTGCCACATCATTCCCATGCATGACTCCTATGCATATAGGTTAAAAAAATTATAGCTGCCTTTTTATGATCATAGTACTTTCTAGATATACCTCCCCATACTCACTCAATGAGTCTTCCTTTGTAACAAAGAAAAAAAAAGGTCAATTAAGACCAATCGACTAAGCAACCACATCAACAGTATATGGAACATTCTGCCTCCATAGTGCTCCACCTCTCCAAGCAAAAGAGGGAAGTGCTTTCGAAGTTGCTATCTTTGGGGCCAAATTGATGTGAGATAAGTAGGAGGGGAGAAGACGAAGCTCAGTTTTGTTTTATTATTTTGGTTGACGTTATTATAATCAGTGTGTTCTAACTAAACCAAGGTCTGCTATTAGATTATACAAGTTTTTCCATGTCTTTTCTGAATTTTTCAGCATTTTAATGTAATAATAATACATAATATAATAATAACCTTCCATTACGTTTTTATTCATCACTTGGCGAACCAGTTCAACTCTATACTGTCTTCTTCTCTTGAATCTCTTACCCTTTTATTATATTACTGATCATGCCCAGCCTTGGATCACTCCAACTGTCCACCACCTTGTTCCTACGTACATGCCGCTAATTGAAGGTGGAGAAAACCATGCAACCATGCTGACTGGGTCCACTACAAATTTATATTAGCATAATCTCGACTGGGCCCATTCTGCTTCTAGGCAGTCTTTTTACATCTCTATGATTGACTAACTAACTAATACTAGTATTAGTTAGTTAGCACCATCCAAACAACTTTTCCAAACCTTTTCAGCCCTCCTCAAACCTCCCATGCCTCTGCCATCTCCACCACAGCTGAAAATCTTTCCATATATTTTACTGGAAAAAAATTGAGGTGATTTGAGAAGACCTCCCTTTTGTCCCCTCCTGCTTATGTCCCATTACTTAGAAACCTTTTGCTACTATCTCTTCTGTCACCCTTGTCTCACATGATAAGGAGGCCCTTCTCCCTGCCAAGGTAAATTCCTCTAAACATATAAGTGATTTCATTCCACTCCATCTTCTCTACCATATTGCCCCTGCTATCTTCTCCACTCTCTTCCTCATCTTCAATCTCTCTCTCTACTGGATGATCCTCTACTGCTTACAAACATGTCCATATCTCCCTCATCCTCAAAAGCTCTCACTTGACCCATCCATACCCACTAACATATTATGCCTCTCCTGCCTTTTGTGGCTAAACTCCTTGAGAAGGTTGTTTCTAATAAGTATCTTTACTTCTTAACTTTCTGCAGTCTGTGCTCTAACTTTGTCATTCAACTGAAATGTCTTTCTTCCAAGTCACCAATGATCTCTTAATTACCAAGTCAAAGACCTTTTCTCAGTCTTCATCTTTCTTGAGCTCTCTGAAGCCTTTGACACTGTTGATCACTTTCTCCTCAATGTTCCCTTCTCTCTAGGTTTTCAGTCCTCTTCTCTCTCTTGATTTTCTTCCTAACCACCCTGTGGCTCCTTTTCAGTTTCCTTTGCTGGATCCTCATCCAGGTCATGCCTGTTAACTGAATATCCCATGAGGCTCTGTCCTAGGCCTTCTTCTTTTCTCCCACTATACTATTTTACTTGGTGATCCCATCATCTTCCATGGATTCGATAATCATCTCTATGCTAAAGATATTCAAATCTGCTTATCCAGCCCTAATTTTTCTGTTGATATCCAGTCTTGCATCTCCAGCTACCGATTAGATATCTCTAACTGGATGTCTTATGGACATCTCGAACTCAACATATCCAAAACTGAACTCATCATTTCCCTTTTTTCTTCTAAACTTCCTTATTGCTCTTGAGGGTACCACTATCCTTCCAGTACCCCAGCCTCAAAACCTAGGTGTCATGGTCAACTTCTCACTCTCAGTCCTCTTGGCATGTTTATTGATATAGTATTAAATCTGTAAATTAATTCAGGTAGCTTTATAATTTTTATTGTATTAATGTAGTTCTGCCATAAGTAATGAATATCAATTATTTGTCTTCCTTTGTCAGTTATTTAGTTGAATTCCTATTTTTTTAAGAAAAAAGTGCATTGTAATTGTATTTATATGTCATATATATACTTTGGTAGATTGACTCATCTGGTGACCTCATGAGTTTCTTATCAGCTTCTATGGGTTTAAATACTATCTCTCTGAAGATAATTTCCAGATCCATATATCTAGCATCCATTTCTCTTAAGCTCCTGTCCTGCATCACCAACTGCCTACTGGATATTTCAAACTGGATTGTACCATTGATATCTCAAAATTACATAATATCTACGTAGGTCATTGGACTTGCACTCAAGAAGGCTTGAGTTCAAATCCTACTTTAGATATTTACAAGCTATGCGGCATTGGACAAGGCAGTTAAGCTTTCTATGCCTCAGTTTTCTCATCTGTAAAATGAGAGAAATGAATTAGATGGTCTCCGAGGTACCTTTCAGACCTAAACCTATTATCCTATGTCCAAAATAGAACTCATTATCTTTCCCCTCAAACCCCTTCTCTTTTAGATCCCCTTATCCCTCTTAAAGGTACCACCATCCTTCCAGTCTCCCTAGTGCAAAGCTTGAACTTTCCCCTCAACTACTAGTTCTTCCTAACTCCTCTTATTCTATCAATTGCTTAATATTGTCTTTTTCTTCCTATTTCCACAACTTCTCTTGCATCCATCCCCTTCACATTATTTTTTAAATTTTCCCTTCACACTATTAATATTACAATCACTAACTCAGTTCTGATCTTCTCATTGGCACTATTGTAATCTTTTTCTAATTGGTCTTTATTCCTAAAGTTTCTCCTAATTCCAATCCATCCTCCACTTAGCTGTCAAAATGATTCTCATTAATTGAATATCTGACAAAGCCATTGTTCTGCTCAGTAAACTCCAGTGGCCCCCAATTGCCTGTAGGATAAAAGGTAGTAAACTCTTTCTGAGTGACTTTTAAATTTTTTCACAACCTGTCTCCAACCTGTCTCTTCTACACTCTGTGTACATGACTCCCTTTCCTACATTATACAATGCAGGCAAACTGGCTTTCTTGCTATTCCTCACACACAGCCCTCCATCTCTGTCTTTGCATTGGCCCTTCCTCCTCACTTCTGCTCATAGGATCCTTTAGTTACTCCAAGACTCAGATCAAGTACCATTTGCTAAGGAATGCTTTTCTTGACCCTCTGTTATTGCCCACCTTCCCTAAACTATCTTGTATTTATTTTATATTTGATCTTCATGTTGTTAAATATGTTCGTGTTGTCTTTATATATTATGATCTTGAAAGCAGGGACCGTTTCATGTTTTGTCTTTGCATGCCTAGCACTTAGCACAGTGTCTCACACATAGTAACTGCTTAATAAATGCTTATTGAAGGATCGATTCTCAGATTTTTCTTTTTTTTCTTTTGTAGTTGTTTAATAGTTTCCATCCTCTTTATCATTTCCTCTCTCTTCCTTTAAATTTTTTTTACTGACATATGAAAATGCTAAATGTAGTTTATGGATTTATTTTGTGTCCTATTACTTTACTTGAGCTATATTGGAGCTTAATTTGTTTCTTTACTGACTCCCTGGGGTTTTCTAAATAAACCATGCCATCTACAAATGGGAATAATTTTGCTTCTTCTATGCTGATGCTTATGCCTTTAATTTATACTAATCAACTCATTGATATTACTAGCATTTCTAGAATTACATTAAATAATAATTGAGAGTGGGTGCATCTTTTGTTTACCATTTATTGAAATTATTTCCCTCTCAATTATCGAGAATAATTTTTGGATCTTTTAATGTTTGAGAAAATTCACATGTAAATCTGTCCAGACCAGATGTTTTCTTTTCTGCCTTTAGTAGTCCATTTATGGCATGTTCAATTTCACTCTCTGAGATTAGATTGCTTACGATCTCTAGTTTTGCTAATTTAGGTAGTTCGTATTTTATAGGTAGTTATTCTTAAAAATTTTATAGGTAGTTATTCTTAAAATTGTTTTTGTTTTGTTAGTATATAATTGCATATAGCGATAGCTGATAATTCCTTTTATTTTGTATGTTCTTTGTAGATTCATTTTGTTCATTTTTTTTAATCACCAGGAAATATTGATAGCCTCTCACACTACAATGTTCAGTTCTGAGCACCTGGGAGCCAAGCCTCATGGGGAATCCCGTGCTCACAGTGGTGGTTTGTACATTCCATGCTGAGCATAAAAAGTGAGAATGTACCATGTTCTCTATGGTTCTCGTGGAATCAATTACCTATCCCTCAGCTTCACCTCTTTCTACGGAACAACGTGAATTTGTTGTCCAGAGGCATATGGATTTATTGATTTATCCAATTATAGCTTAGCTCTGAGCTCCCACATCAGATGGCAAATGCTTCCTCCTTTTCCTGGGTATATTCGGTTAATTCTAAGCTCGTAACCATGGAGATTTCTTTCTTCAGAAGCAGCCAAATATGTTTGGATTTTGCATATATTTGTTTTTACTCAGCATAAAATCAGTCAGGAAATAAATGGTACAAAATAACAAAAGAATTATGCATATTAAACATACACCAAGTAACCCTGTGAGCATGCTGCTCTAGATTGCAGAAGTTTTCCAGACACAAGACCAATCTGAAACCAGGAATTCTAGTAAATGAACAGGTTCAGTCCTCCTTATATGGGGCAAGGAACTATAACAATATAATGCCACGAGATGTTTGACTCACAATTCCAACAAAATGGGTTTTCAAATTCTGATGCAGAAAATCTGGAAGTACTGAGGAGCTGGGATTCGTGAGATTAGGAAGAAGCCAGAAAATTCTTTTAGGCCTGTCTGTCTTATCACTAGTAAGGGCTTTTGACCTGTTCTGGTTGCTGCTAGCCTATCATGGAGCAGGACGAGAAGGCTCAGTGATCAGAACCTGCCACCATTGTCATGGTGCTCCTCTCTCCTTAATACTAAGCAAAACACCTCTCATATCACTTTCTGTACCTCTTCCTTTCATTCCTTGATCAAAGCTTTTGATGCTCCAAGTCGCCATAGAGAAGGAGGAAAGGGAATTATAGCTTAGTAATATGGTTTTCCTCTGTCTCTCTCTTTGTCTCTCTGTCTCTCTCTTTGTCTCTGTCTCTGTCTGTTTCTGTCTCTGTTGCTAGGTTAGCTAAAGTTTTGTTAACTTTGTTGTTATCAAAAAAAACCAACTCAGATTTATTTATCATTTCTGAAGTCATTGTTTCCCAAATGATCCATTATTCCAATATTCAAGATTTCTTCTTCTGTACTTATTTTGGGTTTGCTAATTTGCTGATTTTCTGGTTTTTAAAATTGTGTGCTCAGTTCATTAGTCCTCTCTTTTTCTATTTTGTTGATGTATGTTTTCAGAGATATAATTTCTCCTCTGAGGACTGCTTTAGCTGCATCCCCTAAATTTTGGTAAGTGGTTTCACAATTATCGTCTCTTTTACTCAATACTCAGGACTCAAATGGATCTATGATCTCATTTATTTGGAAGTTCCTTATGATAATGTGGCTCATAACCTTATCCATGCCCATCGTTGTATGTAACTCTTGTCCATGTGCTCCCATAACTTTGCCACAGGAGATCAGCCAATATGCTGGAAGCCTTCTTCAATCTCCCTCGAAATCATGACAGAGTCAGTGGAGCATGCCAACAATCTCCTAGTCATCTCTTTCTCTCGATATATGTCCAGTTCATCTTTTCTTCTTGTAATACAATTCCTTGATGACATCTTTTACTGCTGTTCTTTGGAGTTTCCTGTGACTAATATATTTCAGCCTTCTCATATCTACTGTTTGCCTCTCCACTGCTCCCTAAAGGATATTCAATTTTAATTTTCTAGAGACAGTTATTTCACCTGCTCCTTCCTTATAGCAACACTGATAGAATGTTGGTATTAAAAATATGGACTTTTGATTTCATCAGAATCTTGGTGTCATTAAAAGAGCCTTGCAATTCCCTGAAGGCAATTCAGTCAACTTTCCCCTTGTTCAGACGTATCACGTGTTGTCCATACTGTATTCTACACTGTACAGACACTCTCCTTTCCAGATCCATCCATCCATCCATCCATCCATCCATCCATTCATCCATCCATATATATATATAATATACATATATATACCATATATATGCATATGTACATAATTAGCTAAGCTTTATAGATTGTCCATACAAATATACATATTGAAATTTGAGAAAGAGACATTTTTTATCCACTTGGCTTTTCCTGTGTGGATGGCCAGGCCAAACTCTTTTGAGGAGGCTGTACAATGATTTGTGACTGAATATAACCATATCGATGCAATATCATTTGCAAATAGGAGAATTGGAGGACTTCACCATTTGGAGGGCATGCCTCTTCAGCTTAGACTTTCTGCTAAATCTCCATCTCAGTGGCACTCAATGCCCTACTCTATGTCTTCACTGGCGCTCATGATCCTTTGGCCCTTGAATAGTAGTACTTTCTGTAATGGTATCTTTCATGATTAAATGATCTTGATGAATGAATCCCAAATGATTCTTTGCTGTAAAAGAGCCTGTGAAGCTGGTTTCTTGTCCTACCAGATCAAATGCTTTTTTTCGTTATCAACATACAATGGGCACAATTGGGACCTCAAATTCTGTACATCTTGACATTAATATTGAAATGGTAAAAGATATGGTTGGTCCACTATTGAATATTGCTTGTGAAAGCCCACTTATTACCTACTAATTAATTCTTTCATTAAGGATATCCTCAATCCATGTATCTATGACTCTTAAAGATTTTGTTTTAAAAAACAGAAGAGTAGGCACTTGAGTAATTATTGATGCTGCAGTTTTGTTTTGTTATTTTTTGGAAGTCCATGGATAGAGTGCCAGGCCTAGAGTAACAAAAAATTGAGTTCAAATGTGACCTTAGGCCCTTATGAGCTATATGACCCTGCACAAGTTACTTAAGCTTTTTCTGACTCAGTTTCCTTATCTGTAAAATAAGCATAATAGTTAACACTTACCTCCTAGGGTTGTTGTGAGGATCAAATGAGATAATATTCGTAAAGCACTTAGCATAGTACCGGGAACATAGCTGAAATAATAAATGCTTGTTTCCTTACCCTCTATCTGCCTCATTTTTTTATCTGTAAAATGGGAATGATAATAGAACCTATCTCCCAAGTATGCAGTGAGGATAAAATTAGGTGATATTTATGACGCATTTTGTAAACCTAAAAGTACTATATAAATGCTAGTTATCATTATTAATTATAATATATGTTATTAATAAGATCCAAGACATCTTCCTCACAGTTGCTATTTTCCCTTCCTTCAAATACCTTTTATATGAATCCTTAAACACTTACAAATTGGATTGCTTCTGATATAAATCGACTCTATATACTTTTGGTCCAATCAAGCTGCTTTTCCCATCTTTGTTTTCTTAATGGACATTTTCACCACCCTATAAAGTACATGGGCGATGATGATATCAGGGTCCAAGGGTGGGAGTTCTCAATGGAGAAGTCTATTGTAATGACTTTTGTAGGTCATTTAAAATTTTCTGCTTGGCGTTTTCCTTCTTTCCATTTTTATCCTTAAATACCCTTTGGATGACTTTGCCTAGTTGGACATCTTGCCAAGCTTTCCTTAAACTGGTTTAACCCTCCATCGTTTCTCTCTGCTTTATAAAATAATTCTGCCCAGAGCTGTCCATCATCTTTCTTCATAAGATTTTTCAGAAGCAGCCAAATATGTTTGGATTTTGCATATATTTGTTTTTACTCAGCATAAAATCAATCAGGAAATAAATGGTACAAAATAACAAAAGTTTATATTCTAACACCCTTGTTGCTTTTGGCAGTCATCTCTCTCCATTTGGCAAATAAATCAGATGCTTGCTGACTAATGTTCTATGTGGACTCTTTTGGTCTCCTTGTCTTTTCTTCTTGCTGATACTTTTAATTAATATAAATTTGGTACATTAATTTTTCTTTTGAGGGTGTTGCATGTAGGAGAGTTGTGATGAAATCAACTGCCATCTTGCTAATCATGTGACTCCCTATATGTTCTCTATTCCCAGTGATGACATATGGATATGTGGAAGAGTGTGACCCAGGTTTATGGGGAAAACATTCAAGTGCTCCTTTTATTACTTTGCAATTTAATTAAATGTCTTTGCTTTGAAGTAATTGTATCCTTGGGCTGACTTATAAAAGTAAACACATTGGCAGAGGCTTGGGATCTATTATTTTGAGTAGATAAGGAAAAGGAGTAATTTAAATCTAGGGTAGCTTTTCTGGGGGTTCTCCGTGTGAGAGGGGTACCCCATGTGCTACATTTACTAGCCTTAAGCTCCAAGACACTATTTCAAAATTTCAAACTTTCTTCATGTGTTAAAATATTTTATACTTAGCTTCATACACAATTTGTTTCAATTTAATTAATAAATAATTCAATTGAGCTCGATCATTCATTCAGACTGACACATGTGGTCAGCCAAGTCAGACCTTCCACACTAAAGATGAAGGATGGGTTGCCCTTTCCCAAAACACTCTCTTCTCAGTTGTTATTTTCTAAAGGTTAAAACTTAAAGTTTGCATCTAAATTGAAAAGAAGTTAGGGACTTGGGGGGAAAAGAGGAAAAGGGAGCCTATGTCCAGAGCTGAGAGTGCAGTGGGCCATAGCTTTTGCCTCTTGTTTCTTGTATATCTTATATGTACATTTGTTTTGTTTTATTTGTTTTTGCTTTCCCTATTAGAGGGTGATTTCCTTTAGTTGGTCACAAGGACCATGCCTTTCTTCATATCCATAGCACTTAGCATATTGTCTGGCACACAATAAGTGCTTAATAAATGCTTTTTGGCTGACAGTATTAGAGCTTCTGCTGCCTCAGGGGGGCTGTCATTCAACATTGAGAACCCCTTGATTTTCTGAGTTAGGGAAGTAAACCCAGCTAAAGGAAAATCTCATTTGTGATGGAGATTCAATTAGAATCTCCCTTTTGATCTGTAGTCACGACTTTACGTGATCAATGCAAAGAATGTAGGGGATTATTATTTTCTTAGCTCCCTGGATTCTAGCGTCTTCCCACATGGCAATCCCTTAGAAGTGATCTCCTCTTCTGAATTTTACATCTAATATTCCTGCGTGGAGACAAATTTTTCACACTAATACTCAAATATTGATGAATTTATCTTAGATTGAGATGTTTTTCTAGGTTGACCAGGTCATATGAAATAATTTAACTTTCATCTTCCTAGCACTAAGCACACATACACACATGCACACTCAGAGGTACCCTCACATAGTCATATTTACACATGGTTGTGCACATCACCACTCACAATCAAAGACTGATACATGATAATAAGATAAATAGGGTCATAGATTTAGGGAGTAAGGGGGAAAAAAAGCAAAGCACCTCCCTGTAGAAGAGAAGTACATTTTTTAGTATTGTTTGAGCTAACCTTCCCAGGGAATCTTAGTGCCTTCATCCAGTGCTTTGCTACATAGGCAGAAGGAGAAAGGATATTCTGTTACACCTTTTTTCTCTAAATGCTCTCTCTACTCTTCCCTGACTGGGATTGCTTTGATCTGAGCTTCCTACTCTATTCTCCTCTCCCCATGGATGACCTGTCCTAGACCCTGCCTTAGTGAAGCTGCAACCTCTCTCTCCTTCTCCAGAGAGGACAATACACTCTATGGCTTTTCCTTGTCCTCATTTCAGTCTTCCAGGCTGAGGTGGGAAGAGCTTGCTGGACTAATTTCTGAGAATCCCACTGCTGGCACCAATATATCTAAATCATAGGACCTGATGGTATGGGTGCTGGTGTTTTTGCAGCTCCTCCATAGGGTGACATGTAGACACCTTACAGATAATGGTAGACTTATTGCTAGGATGACAGGCTAATTGAAGAATTTAGCAGCTGTGAAAAAAGCCCTTGTCAGCTGTCTTCTTCATATAGTCATTCACAGGTTCTGATTTTCAACCCCCAGAGCTAGGTTCTGTATAGCTATAATGAAATGGAAACCATTGGCAAGACATAGCTCTTACATGTCAAGTGACCCATTCTCTTCTGATATTAAGGGGTTTTTTAATTAATTAATATATTTTAGTTTTAGTTTGTAACATTCAGTTGCTCAAGTTTTTAAGTTTCAAATTTTCTCCTCCTTCCTCTCCTCCCCCTTCCCCACCCAAGATGGCATTCCATCTGATATAGACTCTACATATACCTTCACACTAAACATATTTTCACAATAGTCAAGTTGCAAAGAAGAATTATAACCAGTGGAATAAACCACTAGAATAGAAGAAACAAAACAGAAACAGAAACAACAACAAAAAGAGAGCAAATAGTTTGCTTCAACCTGCATTCAGACTCCATAATTCTTTCTCTGGATGTGCATAGCTTTTTCCATCATAAGTCTTTTGGAGCTGTCTTAGAACCTTGCATTGCTGAGAAGAGCCAAGTCTATCAAAGTTAGTCATCAGAGATACTGTATGTCTGTAATCATGTATAATGTTCTCCTGTTTCTGCTCCCTTCACTCAGCATCAAATCATACAAGTCTTTCCAGGTTCTTATGAAGTCTGTCTGCTCCTCATTTCTTATAGCACAATAGTATTCCACTACATTCATATACTACAATTTGTTTAGCCATTCCCCAATTGATGGGCATCCCCTTGATTTCCAATTCTTTGCCACCACAAAAAGAGTTGCTATATTTTTGTACATATGGGTCCTTTTCCCATTTGTATGATTTCTTTGGGATACAGCCCTAGAAGATGTATTGCTAGGTCAAAGGGTATGCATATTTTTATAGCCCTTTGAGCAAAGTTCCAAATTGCCCTCCAGAATGGTTGGATCAGTTCACAACTCCACCAACAATCCATTAGTGTTCCAATTTTCCCACATCCTCTCCAGCATTTATGATTTTCCTGTTTTGTCATGTTGGCCAATCTGACAGGTAAGGTGTGGTACCTAAGAGTTGTTTTGATTTGCATTTCTCTAATCAATAGTGATTTAGACCATTTTTCCATATGACTACAGACATCTTTAATTTCTTCCTCTGAAAACTGCCTGTTCATATCCTTTGACCATTTATCAATTGGGGAATGATTTGTAGTCTTATAAATTTAACTCAGCTCTCTGTATATTTTAGAAATGAGGCCTATATCAGAGACATTGGTTATAAAAATTCTTTTCCAATTTTCTCCCTCCCTCCTAATACTGGTTGCATTGGCTTTGTTTGTACAAAATCTTTTCAATTTAATGTAATCAAAATTATCCGTTTTGCATTTCATAGCACTCTCTATCTCTTATTTGGTCATAAATTCTTCTTTTCTCCATAAATCTGACAAGTAAACTATTCCTTACTCTCCCAGATTGCTTATAGTATCAGCTTATGGTATCTAAATTGTGAACTCATTTTGACTTTATTTTGGTATATAATGTGAGATATTGATCTATGCCTAGTTTCTGCCATACTATTTTCCAGTTTTCCCAGCAGTTTTTGTCAAATAGTGAGTTTTTAATCCCAGAAGCTAGAGTCTTTGGGTTTATCAAATAGTAGCTTACTATAGTCATTGACTACCATGTCTTGTGTACCTAACCTATTCCACTGATCCACCACTCTATTTCTTAGCCAGTACCAAGTAGTTTTAATGACTGCCGCTTTATAATACAGTTTAAGATCTGGTATGGCTAGGCCACCTTTTCTAGCATTTCTTTTCATTAATTCCCTTGATATTCTGGACCTTCTGTTCTTCCGGATGAATTTGGTTCTTATTTTTTCTAGCTCTATAAAATAATTTTTGGTGGTTTAATTGGTATGGCACTAAACAAGTACATTAACTTAGGTAAAATTTTCTGATATTAAGGGTTAATTAAGATATAAATATCTTTCAGGAGGCTTGGATGGGCCAGCAGGACCCTCACGATCTGACTAGGAAAATTACTGTTGTCATATCCCAAGACAGTTTTGTGCAAGGCACATCAGAGGGAAGAAGGGTTGGTAGAACACTTATGACATGAGATCTTATCCCAGGGATATGCAGGTGTTCAGGGATAATGGTACATGTCTGCCACATAGATGTCCATGGAGTTAGTATCAAACACTGTCCTCCATAGTCATCATTACATAGCTTATGCCTAGATTCTAGCTCTTAAATAATGCTAGGAGGGGAATAAAGGTGAATAAAACTGGCTTTTCTATTGTTGGGCTATGGCTATTGTTTCAATAAGCAAGAAACATAAAGGAAAAAACGTTAGGACAATAATTTGGGGGAGGCACACTATTGGGCTATCTCGATCATTACAGTCAGACTTATCTGAGACAAGATATCCTTGACTATGATTTAAAAAAAATTCTTCTTCATTTCTCCTCTGCCTTGGAATGCCTAGCATCATTTAAAAATTTGTTCAATAGCCACCTCCTATGCAAGGCTTTTTCTGAATCTCCAACTTTTTGTACTCCACCAACTAAATTCCTTTGTATTGCCTTTGTAGACATTTTACTTTTATTTGTCCATATACATCTCATTTTTACCCTGAAAACTCCTTGAAAGCAGGGGCTACCCTAGTGCCTTACTGAATTAAGTGTAACTGAATGATGCTTTTGGCAGCTGATCTTGGCAGTATCAAGAATTTGACTCTATGGTGAAAGAAAGAACAAATGCTAGTTTGGAAGGAATTGGGATGGCATTCCCTGTGGCAAGAGTATCCACACAAAACACTGTAAAATAACAAAAAAA
>CM053626.1:299832733-299851975 GCA_028646595.1 Phalanger gymnotis | reverse complement strand
GAAGGAAGGAAGGAAGGAAGGAAGGAAGGAAGGAAGGAAGGAAGGAAGGAAGGAAGGAAGGAAAGTTATAGGTGTTTGGAAATTGCTAGGCATATACTCCTTGCATCCTTTTAGGATACATTCCTCTGACACTATACCTCACAACTGTGGATTCTCAAGGCAAGTGTGTCTTAGATGTGGTCCTTTATTCTAGCATCTTCTTTTAAATTCAGCCTGAACTTACATACACAAGCTAGATGGTTTTTACAAAAGATTGTTATAAAGCCCTTAGGTATTCTATTCAATTACTAGAACATATTATAAGAAGGGGGAAAGGCACACTCAAGTGATGAAGTTGATTGTGTCCAAAGTTTGGCTGAGACTAATTAAACGGATTAATTTTCCAATCCCCAGAGCTGCCTTTTGAACCATCTCAGATACAAAACACCCCAGTTTAGGGAGTAGTGAAGAAAATTCCTGAGTCAATATAAGTTAATTTGTAAAGACTGAGGAGCGGCTTTGAAGAGTTAAGAATTAAGTTACAAATTTGACCTATAGGGAAACTTAAAGGCATCTTTGTTCTTTTTGTATCTAACATTGTCTATTTTTGGTTCTCAGAATATAAAGATATCTTCCAGTTCCCAAATCCCAGTTCAAGAGATCTTCATCTCCTGGCTTTGTGGCTTCCTTATAGCCTCAGCTAAAATTCTGCTTTCTGTAAGAAGCCTTTCCCCCTCCTCCCTAATGTTAGTACCTTCCCTTTGAGATTACATTTAATTTACCCTGCATACATATTCTGTGTCCATAGTTATTTACATGTTTGTCCCAATCATAATTCGAGCTCTCTTAGGGGCAGGGACTGTTCTGCCTTTTTCTGTATCCCTAGGACTTAGGACCATACCTGGCATGTCGTGGATGTTTAATCAATGCTAGTTGACTTGATTTCAAGGCTATGGGAATTGACCCCCATCTCTAAACAGTGAATAATAAATTTATAAGATCTATCATGCGGTGAGAACCAGGTTCTCTCATTCTACCTCCTTGCTTTGAAAGTACAACTAATTGGAATGTCAAAGACCCAAAAGTATAGATCTGGGAATGGAGATAACATTTGTTTTGTTGCCAGTCAGTATATTAAAGTCAAAACCTAGATTGAGAAATGGGAATAAAACATTCCATATAAGGTTTTTTCTAGATACAAAGGGACAACTGGGAAACATTTTTGCTGCTATTAGATAAAGGAATCTTGCAGTTCCTTAAAATGAAAGTGGAACACTTGTGGGTGATTGAAAGATCAAGGTTGTGATCATTTATGTCAGTCAGTTAATATGTATTTATTAAGCACCTACTATGTGCGAAGAGTAATGCTAAGTGCTAAGAATACAAAGAAAGGCAAAAGACCATCTTTAATGGAGAAGTAGATCATGGGAATTGAGTAGATTGAGGACCCAAGAAATTAGAGTATTTGAGGAAGCACCAGTATGTATGTTTGTCCCTTACTACAGGGTTAAAAGCAGGGTAGAGAGAAAATCTGTAGGTCATTTACTGGACTCATAGATGAGGGAATGAGAATGTCCTAGGAGTTTATGGATAGCATCCATCAAGAACTTAACTGGGTGATAAATTTGGATAGCGTTCACACTTCCTCAAAGGAAGAGTTGTTGTTGAGTGATGGTGGGAGAGACTCTAGAGGGGGTATTAAGGAGCAAGAAGTATTCCAACTTCCCTACCTTGACTGAAATCAGAGGGAATGAGAGAGAAAATGAAGCCTCTACTGGAAAGGGAGATAAGTGAAGTAATGTCATCAGGAAGGATCTAGGTCTTGTTGAGTGACAGAAGATAGATGGAATGAGAAAGGGAGAGGTTTAAGATGAAAAGATATTCATTACTTATAAAACATTCCAGTGGATTAGGTAGAATTATGATTCCTTTAGCCAATCATTATCTTTTATCATCCCATATTTTCCTATGCTTTGTGACCCTTAACTCTATTCTTTGTCCCTACCGTGATCTCCATTCTCCCTACCCCTCAGTTCTTACCCAGGCCAACACTCCTCCACTGGCTAAATTCTCTTCCCTTCCCTACTTCAATCCCTTGGCACACCAATGTAACTTTATACTATTTTCTACACCCAGATCTCTTGTTCTCTTGTTATATCTCCAAACATCTCTTGCCAAATCCTAACTATAGATTACTCCTGAGTTTCACCTCTTTCCTTTCTATTTATGAGTTGCTGAAAAGTGCTGGGGAAGATACCACAAAACCACATTGATTGAATCCACTGCAAATTTAGGTTATCTAATCCAACTGGGCCCTCTCTGCAGAAAGGCAATCATTCTATCATTCTATTCCTCCCAGATAGATTTGCTATCCTACTTTTCACAGCAGCTATTCCAGGTCCATTTGTCTCTTCCCAAGATTCTAATGGAACCTCTGCTCCCATCTCTCAGTTAAGGACCTTGCTATATGGTTAACCAAACAATTGGAGCCACTAGCTGTCTTCTCTCTTTCTTATCTCATTTCACTCAGACTATCTCTCCCTTCACTCTGGTCTCTGATGAAAAGGAAGCTCTTCTCTTTGCCAAGGCCAATCCCTCTACATGCAGCCTTGATCCCATCCCCTCCCATCTTCTCCAAGTAGACTACTCCTATCAGCCTCATTCTTTCTCTTATTTTCCATTTCACCCTATTAAGTGACTCCTTCCCTGATGCCTATTATTCGTGGATCATGTGTCATACTGTGAAAGGGGCATAATGATCACACTTGTGGTCAGCCAGGTGAAAATTTGGCCCTTCAAGGTAGGGAAATGAGGAAAGCAATCAGCAAAGCCCTGTTGTTCCCTTCAGCAGACTGCTTTTACAGTCTTTTCCACTCCTCCCATATATTCACCTAGGACTGGTTCATTAGTTAGATATGCTACTCCTGGCTTTATTATTACTTCCTTGTATGTGAGTCCCATGGTATGCAGGCTGCTAATATCCTCCCTTTGTTGGTGGATAGGACCAAAAGCTAATTGTAAAGTACAAGCTATAGTCTCAATGGATTCTTTGCCATGGTTAAACCCCACTATTTACCATCACTGTAAAACATATTAAGCTGTCTGAATAAATATGATGCAGCTAGTTAACAATAAGAGTGCAAAAGTCCAGGTATTTGCACATCTATTCAATTTTTGAGAAGTTTTTAATAAGCTTCACATCTTATTAATATATAACATATCACATCATCATAAAAATCCAATCTAACCTAATCCCAATATCAATAGGAAAATTAATATCATCAACAAATAAAATAATTTCAGTATTATATGAGGCCGTTTAGAGTAGATCATTCATCGTGCAATTGGGTCCAATTCTTTATGACTCCATTTTGGGGTTTTCTTAGCAAAGATGCTGGAGTAGTTTGTCATTTTCTTCTCCAGCTCATTTTACAGATGAGGAAATCCAAGGGAAACATGGTTAAGTGATTTGCCCAGTGTCACACCACCAATAAGTGTCTGAGGCCAGATTTAGATTCATGAAGATAGGTCTTCTTGATTCCAAAGCCAGGGCTCTATCCACTGTGCCACCTAGCTGCCATTCAGAGTAGATAGAAGAATCTAAAACAATTTTAAACTTAGTAAAGCCTCACAGGGAATCCCCTCACTCATTCCTATGATCCCATGTTGCAGAAGTTATGAAGTCTGCTTATTTTGAATAAATGGATTGATCAACCAATGAAGTATTTGTTAAGTATTTACTGTGTTCTAAACACCAGGGGTACAAATAAGAAAGTAAGAAAATCCCTGCTTTCAAGGAGCTCACATTTTAATGGGGGACACAATACCAAATGGAAGGTTTTGGCTACAAGTCAGATGGAAAAGTCCCATGGTCCTTAGAGAAAACCAGGGAAGCAGATGGTCATGCCTCTTCTTTGATCTCATTACCACTAATAAAATCATATCAATCTCTGATTATCCATTCTACATTGGTAGAATCACAGATTTAGGGCTGGCAGGGACTGGAGAAGTTATCTAGTCCAATTTCTTCATTTGGTAAATGAGGAAATGGAGCCCTAAAAGAGGGATGTGATTTAGACCACATCACATGGAGAATAAATGGCAGACACTCAATTCAAACTCGGGTCCCATGCCTCCAAGCTGAATGTTTTGCCACTGCACCAAATTGCCCTAGAGTTTTCGAGGAAATAAATAACAGAATGCATCATACTTTACAGGGTAGGCAAGTTTTTCATGATGCAAAGTCACCAAAGAGGACAAGCATTTAAAATATTAGTACCAATACTATAACTTCTAAATACTAGATTTTACAATTCCAGATATTTCCTGTTAGGGAAGATTCTCTTCTCTTCTTCCCTACATGCTCCCACTTGGTGACCCCATCAATCCTAATAGGTCCAATTATCTTTTAAATGACTCTTAGATCTATAAGTCTACCTCCTGAGTTCTAGTTGCATATCACTAACCAGTTATTAGGGGCAGCTAGGTGGCCTAGTGGATAGAGCACTAGGTTTGGAATCAGGAAGACTTATTTTTTTAAATTTGGTGTCAGACAATTACTAGATTGTGACCTTGGGCAAGTCACTTGACCCTGTTTGCCTCAGTTTCCTCATCTATAAAATTATCTGGAGAAGGAAATGTCAAGCCTCTCTAGTAGTTTTGTCAAGAAAACGCCAAAATGGGGTCATGAAGAGCTGGACATGACTGAAATGACTGAACAACAAAACCAGTTATTAGATATTTCAAACTGGATGTAGAACTCATTATTTTTCCTCCCAAACCCGTTCACAGCATCTCCCTTCTGTATCTCCCCTTTCCCTCCCCTTATATGGCTCTTATCATCTTTTACTAGGACTGTTGCAATAGCTCCTTTAGTTTCCCTACCTTAAGCTTCTTCCTATTCTAATCCATCCTCCAGCTTCTAAAGAAGTTTTCCAAAAGTGTAGATCTGATTTGACAGCTTCCTATTCAACTAAGTCCAGTGGCTCCTTCTTGGAAAAGGGTTGGTAAACTACTGGCCAAGTGCAAAATCCGGCCTTCTGTCTGTTTTTGTAAGACCAAGAATGTTTTTTTTTTTCGTTATTAAAATACAAAAACAATTTTTAACTGTAAAACTCTGGGGCTTGGTAGGCTGGATTTGGGACTCCAGTGGTAGTTTGCTAACCCCTGTTCTAGGATCAACATTAAGTCTTCTATTTGAGATTTTAATCTCCTCACAAACTGCCCCTTCCTACCTTTCTAGTGTTCTTACACATTACTTCCTTCCATATCATCTGTGTTCCAGCCATACTAAACAACTCACCATTCCTCATGCATGCCCCATCTCTCCTCTCTGTACTCTTACACTGACTTTCTGCCATGCCTGGAATGTTCTCTCTTCCCACCTCTAACTTTTGGAATCCTTAATTCCTTTAAGACTCAACTCAAGTAACATCTTTTATATTAAGCCTTTTCTAGATCCCCTAGTTTCTCTAATGAGATTTCTTGCCCCCAAATACCACCACTAGTAGTCCCTTATAACTCTGAAAGTCTGTAGTTCGATTATACTGCAGGAGTGTTTTTGTATGGGGAACATAAATAATTAAAATATAAAATAAAAGTTAAAAAGTAAGGGTCAGTGCAATAATTTTAATTCAGTTGAATGCACCTCAAAATCATCTGCATGAATAAAATGTACCATGCGCATATCTCCCAGGTTCAGCATCCCATGCTGGTTGGGTTCTGAAACCATCACAAGGCAGAGTTATCAATATTGATGTGACAGCTGCCAAGGTGTGGCACCATCATCCATCAATTACTCTCCACAACAAATATCAACTATGTCATGGATAATAATTGTTCTCAACTAGACTCGACTGCACTATGTATACTAATGGTCTCCACCTAATACCAAGTAGAAGATGCATTCCCGGTCATACAGCATATCCAATTAGATTTATATCGAATCCAATTTTCATCTAATTGTAATCTTGAAATCCATATCATCTGTAAATTTAAGTTGATCAAATATAAAATGCCAAATATAATGCCAAATTACTTATTTCTCTTGTGATTTCAGTACAAATGAAATCACAAGTCTGGCCAACTCATTTGTCAGAGAGGGCAGTATCAAATTCCTCTGACATTTTCTATTTCTTCCTTATATTTATTATAGAGTTCAGCATATCTTCAGGTATTCCTGATTAAGAGAGACATAGAGGTTTTCAGCTGACAGAAATGCAGCCCCAAAGCCAAGGGCTTTTTGCTGTTGACAGATATAATAATAAAGTCAGGGATATGGGCCAGATGAGTGCAGAATGATGACTTTTCATCCTTTCTTTAGCTTTTGTTATGGTTCAAATTCATTTGCATGACAAGCTGGAGAGGATCTTGGGAATTTTTATCCCCGTCATATAGATGTCTGAGAAAGGGGCTTCAATTCAGCCCTAGAAACCGGGAGCTAAAAGGAAAGACAATCAGCCTAGGGGCATTCTACCTTGTTAGCCTGCGGGAGTAGTTCATCGCCTCCAGCTATAAAAGCACTCTCTTGCCTTTATCTCTCCCTGTTCTCTCTCCTAGACTTGGTTCAAATCCTATGGTGGTTACAGCCTGTGAGACCTTAGGCACCTCTCTAGCTTTCACTCCCTCATCTATGAAACAAAGAGATGATTAGAGTCAGTGAGGGCTAATGTCTTTTCTAGCTCCAAATCTCAGATCCTGGGATGCTAGCCATTGCTCCTTAGAGCTCAGGAGACGGAGTGACTTCCTTGTTCAATAAACTCCAGTGACTTCCTAATATCTCCAGGAGCAAATACAAATTCCTCTGTTTTGTGTTTCAAGCTCTTTATAATCTGGTTCCATATTAGGTATCAATTTTACATTATTATCACATATTTCTCTTCAAATACTCTACAATCCTGCCAAATTTGCCTTCCTGCTCTTCCTCACACATGACATTCTTTCCCATCTCTGAGGCTTTGTATAGGTGCTCTCTCTCTCACTTGCCTAAAATGCACTCTGTTCTTCCTTTCTGCCTCTTAGGATATCCAGCTTTCCTCAAATCTCAATTCAGATACGAGACTTCTTCCTACATAAGGCTTTTCTTAATCTTCCCAGCTTCTAGTAACCACCACTACCACATCCTTTTAAAAAATTGCTCAATATTTACTTTGGATACATTTTGCATGTACTGATGGGGGTATCTGTTGTTCCCCTGATAGAATATAAATTCCTTGAGAGTAGAGATGTTTTTATTTTTGTCTTTGTGTTCTAGCACCCAGCACAATGCCTAGAATGTACATAGAAGGCACATAATAAACATTTAGTGATTGCCCAGAGGGAGGAGGAAGCAATATCCAGCAGGGACCAGAAGGCCAGGCAAACGCGATGCCCAGTGGAGAGCACAGAAGCCCAGGAGACAGAGGGAGGCAAAGAGAGACAAAGTTTCAGCACTTGGTGGTAGAAACAGCAAAGATGTAGCACTGTCCATGGAGTAGCCATAGATATGACATGATGCCAAGGTTCAAGCCCAGCAGAAAACAGCACTCAGCAGGGAACAAGTCAAAAAAGAAGGAGGAGGGAGAGGAGAAGGAGGAGGAGGAGGAGAAAAAGACACTGTGGAAAGATTTTGGCAATCTTGAGTGGTCCCTAAGCTTTGGAATGGATGTAGATCAAGAAATAACTTGAACTTGGGGTAGTTTTTTTCCCCATTTATCCTACATACAAGAAAGGGGTAGACAGGTGCTTTACTTACTAGCTTTTAATTAAGCTTCAAGACTTCGTTTTGCTAATCCAAACTCCTTTCAGATACTCGGATGTTTTGCAATTGGATTCATATACAAGTTGCTTCAATTTGATTGATGAGCAATCCAATTCAACCTAATCATTCATTTCGACTGGCGTATTCGGTCAGGAAAGGCAAACTTTCCACGTTAAAGATGAACGAGGACTTACCTTTTCCCCAAACACTCCTTTCCCCATGCTATTTGCTAAAGGTTAAAACTTAAAGTTTGCATCTAAATTGAAGGGAGATTGAGGGTTTGGAGGGAAGGGAGCAAAAAGGAAATAAACCCAATGGAAAAATGTAGAAGCGATGAAAAGCTGTCGCTTTTGCCAGGGTGTCCAGGCTTCTGTCTTTGTGGGGGCGGGGTAGAAGAATGCTCTGGAGCAATATTAAAGACTCTATATTTTCTGGGATTCCAACTGTGCTGGGGACAAAAACTGTTAGAAACTTGTCCCTGACTTTTACGCGAGCCTTTACTTGGGCAAGCAATAAGCAGGAGTCAGTCAGTCCCCAAGCAGGTATTAAATGCCCCTGCCATGTGCCAGGCACTGTGCTAAGTGCTGGTGATACAAAGTCAGGCCAAAAACGTGGTCCCTCCCGGTAAGGAGCTCAAGTTTGAATGGGAAGGACTATGAGCAAAGAGCAATATACATACAATAGAAGGCATAAGCTGTTGGAGTTGGAGGGTGAGGAAAGGGAGCAGAGATGGATGGGAATTGGAAAGGCTTCCTGCAGAAGAGAGTATTTGAGCCAAGACATGGAGGAAGCCAGGGAATATTGGAGGAACAGCATTATAGGTAGTGGGGGTGGGGGCTGCCAATGCCAATGTACTTAAGCGGTCTCATTAACATCTTTGATGTTTATCCCTTTGCTTCAGGTAGCTCCCAGTGTTTCAGCCCTTCTCCATGCTGTATTCTACTCAGAGTAGTCTGCATATCATCCCCAAAATCCCTGTGTGGAGATGATTTTTTTCATAAAGAAACTCATATATTGATGATATAATCTTATAATTCATTCCAGGCTTGCCAGTCAAAAGAGCTGTTAATTTCCTCTCCTCAACCCACCCCAATTCCCACCCAAATTCCAGGGACAAAAAAAGATCAAGTAACTAAAAGAAAAATTTCTTAGAGGTCTCTTGCATTCTGACTTCAATCCCCACTAACAACATTGAACAGGCATTTGATCAGATATAGTCATACATATAAATATACAAACAGGTTTAAAACTAACACTGTATTATGCAGCACCCTGTGGAACAGTGGCAGATTGCTCAGGCATTGTTTAAGTTGGCTTTCCCTGGTAAAGTTTTGACTTTTATCTTGCCATGTACTTGATGACTCTGGAAGGGAGTGAAGCTGACAATTTTGCCAACTCTGCCTCACTTAAATCCAGTTCATCCAAAAGTCAAGACATCATCCTCATGGTGTCATAGTTCAGGCCACCATCACCTCTTCCCTGAACTACTGCAATGCCATTCTAATTGTTCTCTCTGCCTCAATATCTCTTTGTTCCATTTCATCCTACTTAACCACCCCTCTTATTGGCAAGTCTTTGGAGCTTATATATATAGGCGTTGTTTATCCTCATGGTGATGGAGAATAATCTCAACTCAACTGATTTTTAGGATTATTTCTAATTACTTTATTGTAGTATAGTCTTGGTTCTGTTTTCTTCACTCTATATCAATTCCTATAAATCAGTTCAATAAATGTTTACAGCAAATGTCTTCACATGTTTCTCTGAATTTCTTATATTCTTTGCTCTTTGCGGTGCAATGGTATTCCACTATATTAATATGCCACAATTTGTTTAGCCATCCATAGTTGTTGGGAACTCATTCTGGTTTTTTTTCTACCATAAAAAGTGGTATTATGCATATTTTGATATGTAAGGGACTTTACTTTCTATCTTTGGCCTCTTTGATCCAGTAGTGTGATCATCAGGTCAAAAGATCTGAATAGTATAGTCACTTTTCTCACTTAAGTCCCAATTGTCTTCCAGAATGGATGGGCCAATTCATTGAATTAATACACCTGGCTTCTGATAGTCCCTATGAGATTAAATATTCCATCTTTTATCATCTCTGCCAATATTATAACAGGAGGTGAAGCCTCCGAGTTGTTTTAATCTGCATTTCTCTTATTGGTAGGCATTTAGAACATTTTTTAATGCAGTTGCTGATAGTTTACATTTCTTCTTTTGAAAACTGCTCATATCCTTTGCCCATTTATCAACTGGGGATGACTTAATATTCTATATTTGTGTGAATTCTGTCTTTAACTGTTTGGTCTCCTTTACTCCTCCCAGAATTCAATCAGTTACCAAATCTTGTCAGTTCTACCTGCAGAAAGTTGCTGCCCCTTTCCATATATGTGTATATGTGCATATACACATATATGTATATGTATATATATACACACATGTATGTATATATGTATATACACATATATGCATGTATATATATGTATGTGTATATGTATGTGTATGTGTACATGTCTATGTCTATGTCTATGTCTATGTCTATGTCTATGTCTATGTCTATGTCTATGTATTGCCCCATCCTGCTGAAATTGGATCATGGGGCCTTAGAATCATAGATTAGAACTAGAGGAAACCTTCTTCATTTTGTAGATAAGGAACCTGAGACCTGAAAAGGTCAAGGGACTTGGACCAAGTCATTCAGGAAGTGAGTGTGAGTAGCAGAATTTGAACTTAGATCTTTTAACTGTGGTGCCCACCCTCTTACTTTCCACCCTCATACTCTTGTACTTATTTATCTGTATACATTACATCTCCCCAATAGATTGTGAGTTCCTTGAGTGGAACCACAGTTTCTTTTACTGTTTTTGTAATCTCTGTGCCTAGCACAGTGCCTGGCACATAGTAGATGCGTACTAAGTATTTGTTAAATTGAATTTAATCTACAGAGAGGTAATTCAGATTTGACCACATCAGCAAAATGATCAATAGGCTCTTGAAACTACAAATAATTCCATTTAAGGTCAATTTACCTTCTAAAAGTCTTGACACTGTGTTTCTTTCACCTACCAAAGTTTTAGTTGTAAGACTTATGAGCAACAATTATAACTTATAACTGGATAATTCCCCTCTTGCTCCCTTCAGATTATTCTAAATGCTGCTTCCTGAATTGTCCTATGACGATAATTTTGATAGCTCCTACTCAAATTAATTAATTAGTGCTTATTGGTATTTATGGGTATCAGTGATTGTATTAGTAAATTAAGCAGAATAGGATTAAGTTTTAGTTATGTATTTTTAATGCTGTTAGAATAAGAGTTATGAATGATTACTCCTGTGTGTATTGATAATTAGACTGTTTATATTTACTGGCTAGATTCATATAGTTAGGAATGTAATAAGAGTATAATTGCTATACTACCCTACCCCGCCACCTCCCACCCCATAACATGCTGTAATAAGGTTCATTTGCTGGTGTTACTACCTCCACACACACACACACACACACACACCACGAATCACTACTGACCACTCTGTAATAATCTTTGCTTTAAACCTACCTTTGGACCATGAGATACTGTCAGCCTCATGACTTGTGGAAGGCCCTGAGATGTTGTTAAAAGGGTCTTATGTTCTTTGGAAAACCTCTGCTAGGATGAGCTACAGTTGATGACCTGCAGAAGGTCTCATGACCTGTGGTTGACAAAGTAGTTATGATTGTGGATATATCCCTTAGCCAACCATAAGATTTCCCCACTTCTGTAACTGACCAATCGGTGAATTATAACACTTTCTTCTATTTTTAATGCTCTTCCCAAGTATATAAAAAAAGCTAGCTCCCAAGAGGAGGGGTGCCTGATTGTGAGGAAGATCTTGGACCCAATTAATTAGGGGCCTCCTGACTCCTTAATCAATCGATTAATCATGCTTGAAGCTCTTGGTGACTTTTGTTCCAGATTGGAATTTTATGGCCCACAGTCCAGTGTGATAATTTGACTCAATCACCCATTTTTGAGTTCTTTTGATGGCTGCCAATCTCCCAGCTTATTAGTTCTAAATTTTTTCCTGTGTATTTCAAGGTACTCCATGTCCTTATGTTGTTTTTCCAAAGTATTCTTCAATGTTCCATTAAACTCTATGCTCCAACCATGAGAGTGTACTTGTTGGTCCCTGAGTAGGGTCTTCTGTATTCTGCCCTCAGTTCTTTGCACCAGGAGTCTCCACACTAGCTTCTCTCTTCACTTCTCATCGAAATCAGAACAGATTTCATAAAAGTGAAAGATTTTAAGTTAACTCAAATCTGGTGTCACTAATGAACCATTGACACTCAACTCTTACCAATGCAAAACCATTGGCTGAATCAATCACAAAGTGTGAAACACCAACCGAGCACCCAGAACTATACTGGTTATAGAGAGGGTGATATTAATGTGTTTGTGTTTACATTCTCTAATGTCTGTCTGTTCCTAAATTTATTTTATTACATCTATGTCAACCTCTCTTATTTTCTCTTTAGATTGTGATATCTGTCTTGGAATCCAGAATCTCAGTCTTGGAAGAGACATCAGAGATCATCTAGTCTGGCCAATAGCAGAACAGAATCCTTGATATGATATTCTCAGTAGGCAGGGATTAAGCTTCAACTTTAAGACTTCCAGAGAAGGGGAAGGTACTACCTGCTATGAAAGTTTTTCCTTACATTGAATCAAAATCTGTCGCTCTGAATTACATACCTATTATTCCTAGTTCTTCCCCTTGGGGTCAAGAAAAACAATTCTAATAGCTCCCTAACATCACAGTCATCGAAGATAGTCATCATATTCTCTCTAAGACTTATCCTCTCTGGGATAAACATCTCTAGCTTCTACTATGTCCTTCATCAATCTCTTTAGGCTAAAAATCATCGTTCCTTCAAGCAATCTAACTATGGCTCAGTTCCTATTTCTTTTACCATCCTACATATTTTCCTCTGTATATACTCCAGCTCATCAATATCCTTCCTAAAATGAAGCACCAAGAACTGAACAGAAGACTACAGAAATGGTATGACCAGGACAAAACAAAGCAGGATTCATTTCCATAGTCCTAGACATGATAATTTTCTTAATGTAGCCTAAGATAACATTAATATTTTGGGCTACCATTTCGCATTGTTGACTCATATTGACCTTTCAATTCACTAAAATCTTCTGATCTTTCTTTCCCCTTCCAACTAGTCTAGTCTCTCTTCCCCCATCCTGTACTTGTGCAGTTGGCTTTCTGAAACCAAGTGTAGGACTTTACAACAATTCCTACTAATCTTATTAGATTTAACGCATGAGTCTAGTCTGTTGAAATCTTTTTGGATCCTGATTGCAGCATTGACCGTGTCAGCTACTGCCACAGCTCTATAGCATCTGCAGTTAGGACAAGCTTACTACCAGTAAGCTTACTATCTCTCTCTTTCATCTGGTCACTGAGAATAATGTGAAGGGATGTGACATGGTAGAAAGAGTGCTATATTTGGAATTAGAGGCTCTGGAGAGAGGGTGAGAGGGAGAGAGAGAGAGAAAGAGTTGTAGAAGCAGAAAAAATGGAAATTAGAGGATCCTAGCTCTAAAGCCAGAAAGGAATTAGAGGTTCCTAAGTAGTAAGAATTAGAGGCATGATTTGAACCCAATTTCTCTGATCCCAAATCCAATACTCTTCCTACTACACTATATCCCATCACATTTTAAGAGCCTATTATGTCCTAGGTAAGCTATTATCTAACATGGTGCCAGTTTGCTTTGGTAAAGGTGCTTTCTTCAGTGGGGGTTCCCTCTACCAATCAAATCAAAGGTCTGGCCCCCAAAGTCCTTCCTGGCCAGCCACAGCTCGTACTAAGCATTATTGTTCTAACACTCTTCTACTAATGTAGAAGTACAATAAGTAAGTACTACTCTGCTGCTTGTTTTATGCATTCATCCTGAGTTCCCTACCCTTGCTTCCATCTTTTATGTCTGTCTTTTAAAAATCTAAGTTAATCGATGAGTCAGTTCCCTCAACATCCACAACAGTTTCTTTAGACACCTTCCCCTTTTCTTTCACATGATAATTGTTTATGTTTTTATTGCCACCATTTACTTTTGTGTATCTCATCCTTCAGGAGAGGATTTCTCTTGCACAATTTTGGGCCAAGGGATCTTATCTGAACTCTCTGAAATCTGCTCTTCTAAAATCTCTTGCTCAGTTTCCCCCTCCTTTCCCTACTGCAAATTCTAGAATAGCCTGGTCACTTCTGTGTAAAGAGGCAACATGGCACAGTAGAAAGAGCACCGGCTCTGAAGTTGGAGGACCTAGCTTCATGTCTCCCCTCTAGTGTTTAATACCAGTATGACCTTGGACAAATCACTTACCCTCCCTGAGAATTAGTTTCCTCCTCTGTAAAATGAAAGAATTGGACTAGATGGTCTCTGAGGTCCTTTCTGGCTTCAGAGCTAGGATCCTTTAATTTCTATTTTTTATGCTTCTACATCTGGTGTTCTCTCTCTCTCTCTCTTTCTCTCTCTCTTTCTCTCTCTCTTTCTCTCTTTCTCTCTCTCTCTCTCTCTCCCTCTCCTGTCCCTCCCTATTTTTCCCCTCCTGCCCTCTTTCTGTCTCTATCTATCTCTGTCTTGATCTCTCTCTGTCTGTCTCTCTGTCTCTTTCTCTCTCTCTCTCCCCCTCTCTATTCTCTTCTCCAACATGATAGAAGAATGGATGATCCTTGAGGGCAGGTTATACATCAAGCCTTCACCTCATCCTTCCTAGTTCTAGCTAAGGCATCCTGTTGTGTGGTCAATAAATGTTTATTAATGATGATGACTGATGATGAATCTATTCAGAGAAACCATGGGCTATGCAAGCAACTTGTGGATGTAATTAAATTACCCTGGAACTTGAGGAAGAGTGAGCATACTAATGAAGACATAATGGAAAAACAAAAGAAAATACCACAGAAGGTTTGGAGGTAAATTGAGCGTTTCATCATTTCTCTGATGGGCCTGAAGAGAACTGACCTTTTGCAACTAATTGATCCCCACAAACACGATTTGTGCACTGCTGAGAAAGAATGAAAAGACCAAACTGTGCGTTCCTAAAACAGAAGACAGGCACGTATCTGCAATTGTCTCTAACTTCTCTTAAAAGGGTGGTTTTTCTCCAGAGTTACCTAGGAAGTAGGTGTCAGTTTTACACACCTGACCCCAAGAGTGACTGACACAAGCTAAGGATGATCAACTCAGCTCTTCCTTTGCATACCTATGAATGCTTGCCCAACTCCACTAGATCCTCCCTTTTGCCCTCCCTAAGGAGTGAAGGAGGTTGGAGAAATTTCTAGGATATAGCTTGGTACATATGTAGGATATATAAGAAACTTATAGGATATAGCTTGGAAAGAGGGCTTGATCTGGGGTCAGAGGTCCTAGGTTCACATTCCAGACCCACTACTAATTACTTCTTTAGCCTTGGCCAAATAACTTAACCTCTCTAGAACTCTGCTTCCTTTTCTGCAAAATGAGGGATTTAAACCAAATGACTTCTAAGGTCCCTTCCAACTTTGATATTCTATGACTGCTGATTTCGTCTATATCACTTATAATGAGGTCAATTGATTTAGAGCTGGAAGGGACCTCCAAGGCTATCTAGTCACTCAAGTAGTACACGGCAGAGATTGCTTTGGATTTGAGGTCTTCACAACCCAAAACCAGTGATCTTTTTAGTAATGTACCATGTACACTGTACTGTGCCATCAAGTTACCCCTCTCAACAACCTAAAACCAGTAATCTTTTTACTAATGTACCATGTACACTGTACCATGCCATACAGTTACCCCTCTCCCAACTCACCATTGTTAATTTGTCACAGCCTGCTTATACTTACTCGCCTTATCTTATCATCCATTGCCATTTGGACCACTTATAATTTTGACTCTTCCAAGACGATGGTGGTCCATGATTTGCAGCCATTTAGCATCATCACCGGGGGAATATTAGGATTTTAAACAGGGAGCAGCTTAGGATCATTGAAAGTACTGGCAAATTTCCCAAATGTTTTTTAGCTCAAACTCTTATTAATCAATTCCGGGCATTGTTAATTGTCCATCTATAAGAACAATCCACTCTACAGACAGGTAGAAAGATAATTGGAAAGTTTGTTGATTGATGATCAATTCAATAGATTTCCTGTCCAGGTGAAAGTCATCTTATCATATGTTAATTCAAAGAGTTAGAATGCAAGAGAATGAATTTAACACTAAAATGAGATAAGATATACTCTCATCTTTCTCTGCTGATTCAGAAGGTATGTTAGGATCCTTCTGGTCTTTAGTATAAATGTGTCTAAAGCACAAGTCTGACCATGTCACTCCTGCTCAATAAACCCCCATGGCTCTCTACTGCCTCTAGGATCATATAGGAATGATCATATAGGAGCTATTCTATTTGACTTTTAAAACCCTTTCACAACTTGGCTCTAATACTGTGTTTCCCCATGTATAAGATGCCCCCTTTTTCGACAAATTTGGGGTCTAAAAACTGAGTGTGTCTTACACAGTGGTTGTAGATTTTTTACCTGAATTTCCCGCTTTTTTGTGCTTGTTTTTGCACTCATTGTTGTAGATTTTTTTCTTGCATGTCCTGCTTTTTCATGCTTGTTGTCTTTGCACTCATTGTTTTGCATTTGTTACCGGTATATTAGGTTACATTTTGCCACATTGTGCCTAGAAATGGCTCAGAAAAGATTTTCATACAGAGCTGAATTCAAGTTAAAAGTGATCTAGTTTGCAAAAGTGAATGGAAATCGTGCTGCTGATTGTAAGTTTGGTCCTCTTCCAACTGAGAAAACAATCCAACACTGGCTACAGGAAGAAGAAACCCTACTGAAACCGCCACAGCCAAAGAAGGCCATGGGAGGCAAGTCAGCAAAATGGCCTGATTTAGAGAGGGAATTGAAGATATGGATTGAAGAGCAAAGGGTAATTGGAATTCCTGTGTCCACAAAGATGGTTCAGCATGAGGCAAGAGGAATTGCTGATGAAAAAGAAGTTACTGATTTCAAAGGAGGACACAACTGGTGCTTCAGATTCATGAAACAGAATAGACTAAGCATGCACCAGACTTGCCCAAAAGATGCCTAAAAGCTATGGGCAGATGAATAAAACTTGAGTTCAGTAACTTTATGTAATACATTTTTTTTTCAAATTTCAGGCCCCCAAATTAAGGTACATCTTATGCATGAGGAAATATGGTATATCTTTTCTAGGCTTATGATACATTACTCCCCTCTACTGAATCTTCCTATTGCTGCCCAGGGTACTACCATTCTTGAGTCTCTAAAGTTTATATACCTTGAGGTTATCCGCAGCTCCTCACTCTACATATCAGGTGCCAAATCTTGAACCTCCTCTGCTTCTACAACATCTTTCACCAACCCTTTATCACCACTTATATCCCATCACTCTGCCTTCATCAATTCTCCTGAAAAACTGCCATAGCCTCCTAATTTGTCTCTCTGCCTCAAACCTCTCCCAACTATAAGCCATCCTCCATACACCTGCCAAAGACACTTTCTGTAAGTTCAGACCTGACCATGTCAACACCCTTGCCCAATAAATTCTACTGGATCCCTATTGCTTCTAAGATAAAATGGAAATTTCTCTGTTTGGAATGGAAAGCCTCCCAACCTGGCCCCAGCTGACCTTTCTAGCTTTATAAAACATTATTCCCATTCAGCACTCTACGGTCTAGCCAAACTTGTTTTCTTGCTTTTCCTTCCAAAAATGGTACTCCCTTTCCTGTTTTCTATTTTATTCTGAACTTAAGAAATAAAACAAGTATTTCCATTACATAGCAGAATAAAAAGGAGATGATTGCACATGTAACTGCAAATCTATTATGTACACTTTAAATATTTAATGAAGTTATCATGTAACTTTTTCCCCCTTTTTTTCCTCCCCCTTTATATTACAAAGATTATACATTATGACCAAGCAGAATTTATACCGGGAATGCAGAGAAGGGTTAGCATAAGGAAAACTATTAACATAATTATTACATCATAAGAAAAGTAACAAAAATCATATGATTATATTAACAGATGCATAAAAAGCTTTTGATAAAGCACAGCTCTCCTGTTTTTCTGCCTTTGCAATCATTCCCTTCCCCCCCACAACTCCCATTTCCCACTTGGAATTTACTCCCTTCTCAACTCCTGGATCACCTCCATCACTAATTTCCATAGGAAGTTCTTCCTTAATCCCCCAACTACTAGCATCCTCCCTCCTTAATGACTTTGTTTTTAATGACCTTGTATTTATTTTGTGTTTTTTGTGCATGTCACCACTAATAAAATTTAAGTTCCTTGAGGGCAAAGACTATTTCATTTTTGTCTTTGTGTCTCTAGCACTTAGCACCATGACTGGCATATAGTAAGTGCATAATAAATGCCTGTTGATTGTTGATCCAATGATAGGATCATAGCATTTAGCTATTCATAGATGGAAAATAGGTCTCTATCTATAGACCAGCATTAATGATTTAATTTACAATTTAATTGCTTGCAAAATTCCAGAATGGATTCGCCATGGCAATGCACTGAGCCAGCAGAGTGTGTTGAACCTGCAAAGCACCTAATTCTTCCTTTTCTAGGCTCATATACTTAGCAATCAGGAAGCTATGTCAAGTGTTGAGCCATGGTCCCTTGGACCAATTAAATATTTGGCATGATTTCATTGCCTTTCGGGGGAAAAATGCCTATCCTATATGCAGTAAATAATGCTACTTACATATGGCTAGTAAACACCTAGGAAAGGAACTGATAATCTCAAAGAGCCAGAATGGTTATATCATGAAAAATTCATGCCAGACTAAGTCTATTTCCTTTCTTATAGGATTACTAGCCTGACAAATCAGAGAGAATACTGTAGATATGCTTACCTAGATGTTAGCAAAGCTCAAAACAAAGTCTCTCATGCTGTTTATTCTTCTAGAAAGATGGGACCATGTATTAGAGAAAATGGCACACCTCTGTTGTTCTGGAATTAAGCCTAATGGATTCCTTCAAGATTCTGCCACAATACTACCTTCTGCAGAATGCTTTTCCCAGTTTTCCCCGCCCCCACTCCCACCCCATATCCCTGCCCATGCTGTTGCTTCTCCCTCTGAGATTATCTCCCATTTGCTCTGTATGCATCTTGTATACACACAGTTGCGTGTCTCCCAGTGTACTGTGAGCTCCTTTAAGACAAGGACTGTGTTTTATTCTCAGCACTTACCATAGTATCAGGAACATAATAAGTACTTACTGAAAGCTTGTTGATTGACTGACTAATTGAATGGTTGCACCCAAAGAGTAATCATTAATGGTTTGCTGTTAACTTGGAAGCTGGCGTGACTCTGGTAGAGTGCCCCAGTGATTTTTGCTTGACTTGGTGTTATGTAACATTTTTATTAATGACACGATAAAAGTATACATGATTTGCTTATCAAAATTTCAGATGACATAAACCTAGAAGGGATTGCCA
>CM053626.1:299816647-299832233 GCA_028646595.1 Phalanger gymnotis | reverse complement strand
GCCATGCCCTGTTAGGTGTTAACCTAATCTATGTGGATGTGAACCTCCCAGGGTCCTAAGGGGAGGGGCCAACTCAAGAACCAATAAGCTCTGGTCATTCAGATGACACTTGATGACGTCAAAAACTCTATAAGAGGGGAGAAGACAGCTTGAAGATGGATTTTCTGTTGGAGCCAGAGACAGCTACAGCCATAGCTGAAGCCAAAGCAGGAGCTGCGGAAGCAGAGCCGACCGTGTGTGGACCAAGGAGTGCTGAGCAAGGACTTGAGGCTAGTGGGTAATCTTACCAGAAAGGGGAAACATGAATATGATTTGGTTTAATACCATCATGTTTTTCTGTGGCCTCCCGGTTACTCTTGTGAAGCAGACTTATTGATCCTGGAAGCTTTTGATCAAAATATCAAAATGCGGAGGCTGATTAGTGGGTCTGTTACTTTGGAGCCTGAATAAATGCTTTAATTCTTCTGCCTTCTACTTAGAGAATTCCTTATATCCTGCGGTTCTGAACCATTCAGACATATATATGATTCTCTTTGAAATCATAAATTCTGCATTCATAATACAGTCTCTGAGCCTCAGTTTCCCCAACTGTAGAGTGGAAATCATGATAGTGCCTGCCTGATGGGGTGCCGTAAGAGTTACATTGAAAGTGCTCTGCAAACTATAAAGTGCTCAACAAACTCTCAAGTCTTATGTGTGAGCTGTTATTGTAAGCAGTAGCATTTGCAAATGATAATCCAATGGAGATGACAGTTTAATTGTTGTAAAGTTAAGTAAATTCTACCTGTGGACAAAATAGAGCCCCTGTGTGGCTTGTTGATTGATTGATTATTGTTGATATAATGTGGCATTTCAGGATCCAGTAAAGAACAAATGTGGTCCCTGCCCTCAAGAAGCTTACAGTCAATAGGGAAGCCTAGACTGTTGCAGTAACCTCCTAACAAGTCCTTCTGCCTCCAGTCTTTCCCCTTCTATTCCACCAATCATCTTAATGCCAAATCAACTCTGATTACGTACCACCTCTGCTCAAAAGTGGTTCCCTTATACCTACTGAAGAAAGCTCAAACCCCTTAGTTCGCCATCTAAGGCTTTCACTCTCTATCTGTGCTACTGCCTTCTCCCTTCCTGCAACATATTCTTTATATTCAACCCTAATGGAGCCACTTGTCATCCACCATAGATGATACTCTATGCTTTCTGCTATCTGTGCCTTCGTTGATACCATTCTCTATCTGTGGAAGGTCCCAGCCTCCACTTGCCATCTGTGCCTTTTGAAATCTTACCCATCCTTCACTGCTAAGCTCATAGGTAACCATCACTGAGAAGCCTTCCCTGATTTCCCCATGTGGAGGTAAGGTCTGGCTTTTGAAATGATTGATTAGCCATCACACAATGCTTTGGACCTCTTGTATGCACTTATGTTCTATTATGCATTACAGTTAAACAGGCATGTGTCTTAACCCCCTGTATATTACAAATGCCACAAGTGCAGTCCTCTGAACATAGCATCACAGATCTAAAACTTGAAGAAACTAAAGAAGCCATCTAGCCCAATCTCTTTGTTTGACAGATGAGGAAACTGAGGTGGAATTTGAGCACAGCTCCTCTGACCCAGAAACCAGTTCTCTTCCTCCTGTGCCATAAATTCTCATTTGTTGAAGTTGATAAGCTAACATGTTACTAATATAGATATGCACAAGTAGAATGTATTTAATGGAAGGGGTAAGTCATAAACAGGGCTGATGAATTGGAGAATAGTTACCATGAACCAAAGAATATTTCCTGAAAGAAGTCACCATTGGGCTACGGTCTAATGGGAGAGAGATGTAGCTAACTGCATGGGAAGTAGGTGGCGAAAAAGACTAAGCTAATCCCAGGATGAGCATGTTGACCAGATGTTGGAGCGTCTGGTATTATTGGAAATATTTCTCTTTCGTTTCTACTTCTGCCCAACACAAACCCTGCACCAGATATACCAGTCTGACTATTACCAGGAAGATCCCATCACGCGTGTGTGGCGTATCAGAGACACATCAGCGATGCTTGGCCACTTGACTTTCACGTGTTTGTTCCTGTCATTTCTCATCAGCTTTCATCTTGTTCTCTCTTTTTCCCATCAATCGAAATTTTATACTTCTTCCAATATTTGTTGTTGTGGTTGTTGTTGAGTCACGTCCAACTCTTTGTGACCCAATTTGAGATTTTCTTGGTAGAGATACTGGGGTTTGCCATTTCCTTCTTTAGCTCATTTTGCAGACGAGGAAACTGAAGCAAACAGGGTTAAGTAACTTTCCCAGGGTCACACAACTAGTAAGTGTCTGAGGCCAGATTTGAACTCAGGAAGATGAGTCTTCCTGACTTCAGGTCCAACACTCTATGCGCTATGGTGCCACCTAGCTGCCCTATGTTGCCATGTAGTATACAATCTAACCTCCTCCATAAAGCCTTCCTTGACTTTTCCACTCATCTCTCTTTCTCCAAACACCTAGAATATGTATTGTCTCTACAACTCAGAATTATAGAGTGTCAGAGTTGGAAGGGACCAATTCAAGGCCAATTCATACCTGAACAAAATGCCTTCTATAACACACCCACCAAATGGTTATTCGGTCTCTGTTTGAAGATATCCAGTGAGGGGAAACCCATCACTCCCTGGAAGGCTATTCTCTTTTTAAATAGCTTTCAATATTTTTCAGTTGTGTCCAACTCTTCATGACCCCATTTGGAGTTTTCTTGGAAAAGATTCTGGAGTGGTTTGCTATTTCTTACTCCAACTCATTTTACAGATGAGGAAACTGAGGCAAGCAGGGTCAAGTGACTTGCCCAGGGGGACACAGCTAGTAAGTGTCTGAGGTCGACTTCGAACTCAGATCTTTGGGGCTCCAGGCTGAGTGCTCCATTCACTGTGCTACTTAGCTGCCCTTGAATAGCTTTAATTGTCAGCAATTTTCCTTACATAAAGCCAAACCTACTCCTTCACAACCTCCACCCATTGCTACTCTGCTCTCCGGAGCTAAGAAAACAAGGCTAGTTTTGTCTCTTATTCCTTGCCCTGTTCATCAAATGCATGTGTGTTGTACACAAATATGCATATATGCACGTACATACATAGCATGGATGTATGTATGTACGTATACATAAGCATATATGTATTTATGTCTATCTTCAATTCTATAAACATCTATTAGGTAGCTTTTATCTGTTAGGCACCGTGCTAGGTGCTAGGAAAATGATTTTTTTAATAGTCCTGTGATTTCCATGGTGCAGGAAGGAAACATCCTCTAATAACACAGACTAGCCCTTGTTGGCTGAATCACTGTGGAGTTCAGTGATCTGTCCTGGGTCACACAGCCAGGATGTGTTAGAGACAGAACTTGAACCCTGGTCTTCCTGGCTCCCTGTTCTCAAGAAGTTTTATATTCTATGTGTCTTGTCTTCTCAGTTACATTATAATCTCTTTGAAAATGAGGGTCATATCTTTTGCTTATCTCTATCTGCTACAGTGTCCAACATGGTTCCCTGCACATAGTAGGCATTAAATTAATGCTTGTTAAATTTTTGTCGAATAAATAGAATGTGAAAATGAAAAGCAAATGTATAAAAAACAACCCTAGGTTCCACAAATATAAAAAATTCCACTTTTAAAAGAAATATTATTGATTAGTAAAATATAGTAGCACAAATATTTTAAACACAAAATATCTCCTTTATTCTTTAAAAAAATGCCAGGTTACATTTATAGTATCTACAAGATGGAGGGTCAGTGATCTGCAGTGTCTTCATTTGTAAAATGACGGTAGACCAGGGTGACTTCTAAGGTCTTTTCCAGCTCTGAATCTATCATTTTAAGAGTAGTGAAAGAGTATTGGTCTTGGATTTGGATTTGGAACTCTTGGGTTCTGTCACTACCTGTTTCACCTATACCTCTCTGAGCCCCAGTTTCCTTTTCCCCAATAGACTGTAAGTTTCTTGAGGGCAAGTACTGTTTTTATTTTTACCTTTGTATGCCCAGTATCTAGCAAAATGCCTGGTACAAAGTAGACAATAAGGGCTTGTTGAATTGACTTATGAGAATAGGACACGTTTTCCATATGCCAGAAATTTGGTAAGCTCAGGAAAGGAAGGGGCGGGTCTATTGTGACAGTGGGGACAATAAGATGACAATAAGTTCTGCTAGGCAAGATGGTGGACCTTGGAAATGGGTGCTAGTGCAATGGGGCCCTGAGGGTGGCTGAGTGGGAGCTGTAGGATTAAGTCTGGATCAACAGAGGATGTCTATTACCAAGCAGAGAAAGAGTACCTTCTTCTCCTGCCCCCATTCTATTTCAGCACCTTGGGGCAAAGTCCTATTCTTTTCATGCTAGTTACAGCTCTGTTTGTAAATCATAAGAAGGAAAAGTACTTTTTCAGAGAGGGGATGATGAGAGGAGTGTGTGTGTGTGTGTGTGTGTGTGTGTGTACGCGCGCGCGTGCGCGTGTAGAACAAATGGATGCTTCTAGGGAAAATTAGGTTGCTAGGAAAAAAGAAAGGAGAAAGTAAAGATGGCTAGGGTATACTGATCAAATCCACAGAGTCCTTGGAGGTTATATCTGAGCCCAGAATAAGTATGCAGAGCAAAAAACAAACAAAATCCTAAAAATGCCAGAGGTCACAGGCAAAGTTGATGAGGGAGTCAGACACTAATTCGGAGAATTTAGACCAGAAGTCAATCTGAATATAGAGGGAACCCAAGCAGGAATGAGTACTGTTCTTCCAGATGCCAAAAAGTAGGCTCAGACTAAGAAAATAGGGTGGAATAGGGCGAACGTGGCCAGGGGAGCCATAACTCCTCAGGGTCAGGGGCTTGAAAGAAAGCCAGGAAACTAAAGGGAAGTGATGAGTCTCTGTACTTGGAAGGAATTGTTTGTTACTTTAAACTGTGCCCTCGCCCTGTGGCTATCAGGGGACCCACTGCTTTAACTCTGAATCAAGCTAATTAAATAACAAACTATGCTTATGAGGTGCCACAATTATATATGGTTTGTAGCCCAAAATTCCCTCCCACTGGAGTCAAGTTTAATTGTGCACCTAAATCGTCATTGTGTTCTGGACTGCAGTGGGCAAGGTGGTGAGTCATACTAATGCCTCCAATTTGCACACTCTTTTAGCTTTTACAAAGTGCTGGCCTCACAACAACCCTGCTGAGTAAAAGAGCTACTGGTGAAGGTTCCTGAGGGAATGGGGGCGAGACTGTTCTCAGGTAATTGGTCTTTGCTGGGAAAAATGCCCCCCACCTTTTTTTACTTAACCCCTGCATGGTTGAAACGTTCAAGGATAAAAACAGATAGCATCTGCTTTCAATCAGGCAAAGCCAGATACATGACCACACTTGATGCCCACAGGAGCCCTGTGAGGGAAACACTGTTTATCCCCATTTTACAGATGAGGAAAACAAGATTTGTCCAGGGTTATAAAAAGCTATTAAGTGTCCGAGGAGGAATATAAGCCTGCATCTTCCTGACTCTGTTAGACCACATTACTGTTGTGAGCTGCCCTATCCCATCAAATAATCAGTCAGCAAGCATGTATTAAGTGCCTACTATTTGCCAGGCACTAGGGATACAGATGCAAAGAACAGTCTCTACTCTCAAGGAATTTACATTCTAATGGGAGAGATGACAGATACATTTATAAGTATGTATACAAGAAAAAAATATAAAGGGAATACATACAAGGTACTTAGAGTTAATCAGGAAAGGTTTCATCTAAAAAGAGGCTCTACTTTTAATCTTGGGCAATCGTGGTCTTGGGATCATAGTCTTAGAAGCACAAGGTTGCAGAAGTTTAGTGATTTGCCTAAGGTCATACCAGGTAGGAAGTATCAGTGGGGGTGGAAGGGTGGGGATTGAACCCAAATCCTCTGCCTTGGGTTCTTTCCAGTGTGCTTTCTCCTATTACTTGATAACTTGTCATCTCATCTGTGCATCGGGGGATAAAACAATTTCATGGGCGAAAGTTGTTTGAATCCTTTCCAAGGCAGTTTTCTCAGCTAGGGCCAAGACAGAGACACTGTCTGGCTGTTCAGCATCATAGCCATGTCCAGTGGCCCTGTAGCAACAGGGCAGAGGAAGATTGGCGGCTTGAGCTTCTTTCTGCCTTGGTGATGCTCAAACCCAAGAACTCCATTGGGGGGTGAGCATGGGGAGTAGTGGTGAAGATTACCAAACCTTCTGTACTCTTTCAGCTTACTCAATGTTCTCTGGTTATTGGGGGCGGCGGGGGGGGGATGTGTGTGGAAGGGACTAACAAGAAAGAGCAGGCAGGTGCACCGGCCATGTAGTGTCATTTTCCTCCCGCTGACGATCAGCAGCTGTCAGAGACCAGTTTCCTAATGAACACGGGGAGCTAAGTGAAATTGATCAGGCCAGTCCCACGTTGCCTAAAGACTGGAGTTGCTTAATGCAGCCTCGGGCCTGGAGCAGATTATGCTCACAGCAGCTTAACAGTTCTATCCAAATTGGTTTTCAAAAAGTTGTGCTTAGATGAGAATCACTGACGCAGAATCGGTGGTACCTTTTCTTTCAGGAGCAAACGCTGCCCTCTCTCTCTCCCCTCCAGTCCCCTTCCTCCAGTCACCCCCGCCCCGCCCCCACCTCCCAATTACTCCTACCCCAAACCATGTTCAAAACAAGACATTTAGGGAAAAAATGAATCAAATCACACTGGGTTCTTCTACCATTAAAAACACGCTAAAGCAAAACAAAGCTTGAAAAACATCTCTAAAAACTGAGGTGGGTATTTGGAGGGAAAAAAAGGCAAAAGGATGTGTAAATGTGAGTTTCTCAGTGTACTTAACCAAAAGCAAAGTCACCATAGCAACTGCTAAATCCATTCCAGTCTAATGTTTTGGGAAAGGAAGGGAAGGGAAAGTGCCTGAAAGGCACCAGTTTGTAGGATTTTGCTTGGTTTTTTTTGTTGTTTGTTTTTGTTTTGAAGGGGAATTGAGCAGGAAAAGGACTAAGCTGGGGAAGGATCAGTCACTATTAAAAACCAGAAATCAAATAGTCAATACCATCCAGAAAGGACCAGAAAGTCCTAGAAAAAAAGCAAAAAACAGCTTGGATTGAGATAAATGGCCGGTTGGTGGAGCTGTTGTTTCATCACGACTACATTGCCCCAGACACTAGGACTGAGAAAAACAAGTCCTGAATAGCAAAGGGTTTGAGGATGACTAGGCAGGAATAAAATTACTTTTTTTTCCCTCCTCTATAGGACTTTGGGGCTCATTTGCTAAGCCCCCTCTGTTGTCAAGTTATTTTTCAACTTTCAACTCTCAAAGTTATATACTTTGTCCTCTGCAGAGGCTGGATCATTTCAATTCAATTCAATAGAGTTCAATTCATTTCAGTGTGGTGCTGAGCAAGGAGGACCGGACTGGCTCCCAGACATATCCACAGTGTGACCTCGAACATGTCCCTTGACCTGTGAAACCTCAGCATCCTTGTATAAGAAATAAACAGGTTGGATCTGTTATGATTGCTTCCAGATCTCACATTCTATGATTATATAATTTTACTTTGATAGACATTTATCAGGTAGCTACTCTCAGCCAAGCACTTCCCTGGGAGTAGATGGGAAGAAGAAAAGGGTTTGGAAGTAGATCTGAAAATTTGGATATGAGAAGTCCCCTCCCTTGTAAAGCCTATAGCTGAAGTAGTAAAAAGGCACCTGCATCTGTGGAGCCATCGAAAGGGTGCCAGTTTTAGACTCAGAATATCTGGGTTTGGGTCTAGGCTCTACCACTTTCTAGATGTGTAACCTAGAGTAAGCAGCTTCCCCTGTCTGGATCTCAGTTTCTTAATCTGTAAAATGAGGGAATTTGGACCAGATCAGGGGTTTTTAACCTGAGGGGGGTAGGGTGGTCTGTGATCTATATATAAATGAGTCTATCTATAAATGCATAAATGCAATATATACATATATATATGTATGTAACTATTGCAATATAATTGGTTTCCTTTACAGTCCTTTACATTTTCTCTCATGCCTTTAAAAACATGATTTTGAGAAGTGGTCCTAGGCTTCAAGAAGCAGCTGCCCAAGGGGGCCAGGACACACAAAGAAGATTAAGGTCCTCCAGAGTAGATAATACTGAAAGTCCCTTCCAGGTCTATCATTCTATTATTGTGTGACACATACACAGAACAGGATAATAGAAAATAATATAAGTGCACAAGAGAGGTGAAATGTGCTATCAGGGAGAAGGAAGGTCATTATATCCTGGTGAAATCAGGGAACCTTTCAAGGAGGAAACAGTAATTGAGTTGGACTATAAAAATGGGTAGACATTCAATCTACTGTGGAGGGTGGGTGGGGGAAAAGGATGAGGAGAGGTATATTTTAGGAGAGACAGTGGTGTGAACAAAGGCACAGAAATATATTATGGAGTCTGTAGGGGCCAGCAGCGTGAGATAAAGCCCATGAGCCTTGCAGATGAGGGCCTCTCCCTCTGGGTGCTCAGAGTTCACACAGACACAGTGACTATGTTTTATCTCTGAACACACCTTGTTAAAAAGGAGATAAAAGAGTGGACTCCAATACCTCCTCCAGTTTCAGTGTGCCCAGGGACTTCTATCTCTATACCAACACAAACAACAGCCTCAAGCTTTCCAAATTCAAGGTTGGTAATCAGAGATGGCCCTCAGAGATAAAGGCACGGGTAGTATAGCCAATATCTGAGTGACCCAAAAACCCCAAGAACTTAGGGGTGGACCTGATTATTTTATCCCCAAAGCTTCCTAAGGGCTTTGGGGCTGCCTGTCAGAGACCTTGGTTTCTAGCCTCTGGCGGTTCATATCAGGTGCATGACAAACAGCCCTCCTGCAAGGTCTGTGGCCAATTGTCCACAGGAGGACAGTTTTCTTCCCAGAAATGAGTACTCCCCTCACAGTATAGTCACAATAATGTTCTTTTATTCAACTGAGATTCAGGATATGTGGGTTTGAGTCTTGACTCTTGCCCACTTGGGCAAATCTATCAGCTTTTCTCTGTCTCAATTTCCTCATCTGTAAAATGATAAGGTTGGATCAGATGACCAAATCCAGTCATTTTAAAATTATTCAGAACAACATAAGAGCTGTGTCAGTGAAGTAATGAAATCAGACGATCTTCCATTGGGGCTTATTAAATTAGTCTCATTGTTACATAGTCCTAAGCCTTTCCTGATCTCCTTTAAGGCTAGTCCTTTCCCTGTGATTCTCTACAATGTATCCTGTCTATAGCTTGTTTTATACTTGGTTTGTATGTTGTCTCTCCCAGTAGTCTGTGATCTCCTTGAGAGCAGTGACATTTTTTTGCCTTGTTTTGTATCTCCAACACTTAGCATAGCACCTGGCACATAGTAGGTAATTAAATGCTTTTTCTCTTGACTTGACCTCATATTACAAGATCCAAAACAGACTCCAGACCTAGTCAACAACCAAATATCAAAGTTTTAGTACACAAAACAAACTGCCTGGATTCAGAATGCAGACAATCCAATTTTATATTAAAGCAAGTATGAGCAGACATTAATCAATCCCTCCCTCCTATCTGTGACTCACACATGGTCTCCGGGGAGGGAGCTTAGACACTGTGTGCTCAGACAGTGATCAATAAGGCAGAAAAAGTGGTCAACAGAAGAAGAAATCCTGAACAAGAATCCTAACTGCAAAGACCATGTTTTTCCTTAATCCAATCTGAATTAACTCCTAAGAACTGAAGGAGAACACAGAGGCAGCTGTGGCAGAGTGTGGAAAGAGCCCTAGATTAGGAATCAGACCCCTGGCTTCAAATCCCAGCCTTACCATTTTATAGGTGTGTAAGGTTGGGGATATTACTTGGCCATTCTGGGCCTCAGTTTCCCTATCTGTAAAAGGAGGTTAGATGAGATGACCTTTTAGGTTCCTTTTAATTCAAAAATTCGGTGAACACCTGAACTATTTGCCCCACAGGGTTGTTGTGAAGAAAGACCCTGGTAATTCATAAAGCTCTAAAGTAGAAATATATTATTACTGTAGTGGGCTCATTTTAGCAGCTCCTTCCCAGCTTCACAACCTTCCTCTTCTTTGTTCTGGCATTTTTTCCATCTTCTTTTTCTTTAGCTTTTTTTTTTCTACCTCCTAATCTTTTGGAACAGTGGTTAGAGTTTGAATATTCAACTGTCATCCACAGAGGACAGGACTGGTTATAGAAATCTTTACTAATCTCCAACCCATGAAATATTCTATCACAAAATAGCAATCTAAAAGACTTTTTGAGGCTAGACCAGATGACTTCTAACTTCTACAGTAGATCTCTTCTAACTTGAAATTTCTGAGTAATTGCCAAGAACTTCATGTCAGAGGTGGCCCTCAGAGATAAAGGCCAGGATAGTATAGCCAATATTTGGGTGACCCAGAAACACCAAGAACTCAGGGGTGGACTTAATTATTTTATTTCCAAAGCTTCCAAAGGGCTTTGAGCCTGCCTGAGAGAGACCTTGGAAAGTATCATTCTGTCAATCAGGCAGAATTTTGCCCATACTTCAAATTAGGAATACTGAGGCTCAAACCTTGCCTCAGAAACTTGCTAGCTGTGTAATCATGGGGAAAATCACTCTGCCTTTCTGAGCCTGTTTTCTCACCTCTAAAATGTAGCTAACACTCATAGTACCTACCTCTCGAGGTTGTGGTATTCTCCTGGAGGAAAACAGAGGAGTGGAGATCAGCCTGGGTAAGGAGGTGGGCTACCTCATTCTCTGAGACTGAAGAGAAGAAAGAGAATGAGTAACGAGGTTTCAAGGTATGGAGAAAGAGGGGAGAAGAAGCTCATAGCAGATAGCCTCAGTCTTCTTCCTAAAGTAGCGTCACTGAGAAGATAGGGATTGGGATTAGATTGTGGTTTTAGGGAGACGGGAGATGGCTCAGAATAGCTACTGAGAGAAGTGTGATAGGGGTCAGTCTCAGAATTAGGCTTTATCTATGAATGCCTGCTGTGGGGTAAGATAACCTGAATTTGTAGTGGCCTCAGGCTGAAGTTTTTTTATTTCCTCCATCTTTCTACAAGTCATTAAAGTCAGCGTCCAGCTTGGTTATTCTTTTGACACATGGGGCTGGGGAAGTAAAGTGACATTTTTCTCCTCATGTCTAAAACCAGAGGCTGATACTTAAGAGTATGATATAAATCCAGAAAAAAAATGGAAATTATTCTTAAAGATGTATGAAAACCTGACCTGAGGGCTATCTGATATTCAGAAATACCTGACCTAGAGATAGCAATTAACAGAATACAGTGGAAAGAGTTGTGGTCTTGGAGTACAAGAATCTGGGTTCAAATCCCACCTCTAATGTTTGTTACCTGTGTGATGATGGGCAAGTTGCTTAAGTACCTGGGCCCCAGTTTCTTCATTTGTAAAATGTGAGTGAGATAGTCAACAAATATTAATCAAGCATTTACTCTGTACTAGGTACAATGCTAAGCACTGGAGAGTACAAAAAAAGGCAAAAAACAACAACAAACCCCAAAACGGGAGTCTGTTCTCTCAAGCAGCACATATTCTAATGAGGGAAAGAATGTAGGAATATCCGGGCACATGCAAGATATATACCTTGAATACAGAAGGCAGGTAAGGCAGTGGATCTGGAATCAAGAAGACCTAAGTTCAAATCCAGCCTCAGACACTTACTAATTGTATGATCCTGGGTAAGTCACTTAACTGCTCTCTGCCTCAGTTTCCCTATCTGCAAAATAGAGATAATGATAGCATCTGCCTTCCAGGGTTAGCATGAGGATCAAATAAGACAATATTTGTAAAAAGCACTTGGCACAGAGCCTGGCACATGGTAGGTTCTATGGAATTGCTTATTCTCTTTCCTCTCCCAGTATATGAAAATCTCAAAAGAGTTGGACTGACTAGATAGATTCTGAAGCCCCTTCTGGCTGTAAATCTCGAATCTTCTGATTCACAAAGAAGTGTTTTACATCATCTGAGAAGGGGAAAGATGCTGTTCTTATTGTTTGGGACACCTTGATTAGAGAGTAGACTAGCATGCTCACCATCATGTGAGCCATATTGTGAAGCTTGCAGAGATGCCAGTCAGTTCAGCACACAGAGAATTATCCCTTGAGGAGCTGGGAATGGAATAGCAGAGGAATGGAAGGATTCGTTAATGAAAAAACAAAAGGGGTGAATTTATATTAACCTCTGTGCAAAATGGGTTTTCCAAATGAACTGACAGGATTATACTGACTACTCATGTTCATTCTGTACCAAGGAGTCCAGAGAATCACATTATGAATAGTTAATCATAGGGTTTAGCCACAAAGAGAAGCAGTCTACCTCAGCCCAAGAAGCACAAGGCAAAGCTTACCCCAGACGACTTCCCATGCTCCTCCTTACAACATGGCGTTTACAATTTCATTTCATACTAATTGGGTTTTTTAAAAGTCTTTTCTCCCATGCTGTTTTTTTTTAATGAATAGCAAACTCAAATAGGATGTTATCCAGTTCTTCAATGTACAACGAGGATGAGAAGAACATTTTTTTTTCTTTTTGCCCGAGTGTGAGGGAATAAATTTGTCTTTTAGAGTCAGAGGTCTGATAGCCGTAGGAGTGGCTCGGCATTATGTCGTTTCACAGCCAGGGCTGAAAACTAGTACAGGTTAGTAGAACCCCAAATATGTCAGGTAGGAGGCGAAGTGGATGGAGTGCTGAATTTAGAGTCAAGAAGATCTGGCCTCAGACACTTAATAGCTGTGTGTCCCCGGCCAAGGCACTTAACCTTTCTCAGTCTCAGTTTCCTCATTTATAAAATGGAGATAATGATAGCATTTACCTCTAGTCTTGTTGTGAGAATAAAATGAGGTATTATTTTTAGAGCACTTTGCATTTTTTCTTTAAAATTGTTTTTATTCAGTTTTATTTTATTTTCATTTCCAAATTCTCCTCTCTCTTCCCTCTTTCCTCCCCAGCCGCTGAAAAGGCAAGAAAAGCAAATCCATTACAAATATCTACAGTCGTGCAAAACAAATTCCTAAATTAGCCATTTTTTTAAGTCCATCAATTCTCTTTCTAGAGGTATATAGCATATTCCATCATGAGTCCTTTGGAATTGTGGTTGGTCATAGTTAAGCAAAACAAATTCCCAAATTAGCTATGTTTTTTTTTAAATCTATCACTTCTCTTTTAAAAGGTGGATAGCATGTTTTATCATGAGTCTTTGGAATTAAGGTTGGCCAGAATTCCTGAGTCTTTCAAAAACTGATGATCTTTACAGTATCCTTACCGTATGAATTATTCTCCTGGTTCTTCTCTTTTCACTTTGAATCAGTTTCATGCAGTTCTTCTCAGGTTTCTCTGAAACTATCCTCTTCATCATTTTTACAGGACAATAGTATTCCCTCGCTTTCATATACCGTAACATGTTCAGCCATTCCCTGATGAATGGGCATCTCCTCAGTTTCCAAATCTTAGCCATAACAAATTACTAATATTTTTATACAGATGGGACCTTTTTCTCTTTCTTAAATCTCTTGGGGATGTAGACCTAGTAGCAGTATTTCTGGGTCAAAGGATATTGTACCCTTTTGTAGGGTTTTATAGCTCTGGGGGTGTAGTTCCAAATTGCTTTCCAGAGTTCCTGGGCCAGTTCACAGCTCCACCAACAAGCACTTTGTATACCTTAAAGTGCTGGCTATTTTTATTGTTATTTTCTGGTCTCTCAGCTCTGCATGGCTCACTTGAGATACAAAACAGAACTCTTGATTCCTAAACCTCAGTCTCTGAGGCACCCAGTAGTCCTTCTGAGTTTGATTACACCCTTGATTTTGGCCTCACCTCTTTCAATCATACAGCTACTGCTGTAGGCCCATTCAGTTTCATAATTGATAATCCTGGTTACTGAACCTAGTTTTGGCTTCACACATCCTGCTGCTTGGACCTATTAATTCTGAGGCCCATATTGTTGGGCACTGACCTCCGATTGCTTGTGCTGTGACTCACCTCCATCCCACGATCTGATCCTGGCTGAAACCTCATCCCTGCTCCTTTCTTGGTGGGAGAACTTCCATCAGTAATCCCTCCTACTCTACAGCTGAGGCTCCTGTCAGGTCCTGACCCTGGGGAGAGCAAAAAGATCCATTATATGTTTGAAAGCATTAATTTGGGGAAGGTTGGAAAAATGAATCCTGCCCTATCATTTCAGAGACAGAACACACAAATGTATCATTTATGCTGAAGGAAAAGAGGCAGGCAAGTATAATTTCCCTAAGTTTCGCATGATCCCATCCTTGTACACTCTCATAACTAAGGCTCATTAGGGGAAATATGGACTGATTTTGAGTTGGATAGTCTTTGCCTTGTACCCTGACTACCTCCCCAAATCCCCCCATCACCTAATCTGGTAGAGATGCGGTAAAGAAGATGCTGGTGAGCAGGAAGATGAAAAGAAAATAGTCTGAAAAATTCCGGTCCTGCCTCTGACACTCCTAGCTAGATGACACAGTGGATAGAGTGCCAGGACTAGAGCCAGGAAGACCTGAATTCAAATGTAACCTCAGACACTAGCTGGATTACCCTGGGCAAGTCACCTAACTTCAGTTTGCTCACCTGTAAAATAGGGTTAATAATAAGACCTACCTCCTAGGGTTGTGAGTCTCAAACGGGATAAAAATTGTAAAGCCCTTAGTGCAGTGCCTGGAACATAGTAAGTGCTATATTAATGTTAGCTATCATCATTATTATTGCTTTGTTTCAACCTCACTGGTGTTAGAACTGGAAGGGGCTTTAGCCATATTCTAGTCTGATATATTCCCTCTCATTCCCCCTTCTCTATCCCTGTTTTACAGATGAGAAAACAGGCTCAGAGAGAAAGACTTGTACAACATTACCCAACCAGGTGCAGGTGAAACCTGGTTAGAACCTGGATCACCAGCTTAGAACTCCCTGCTTTCTCTGTCACCTGCCTTCTGGCTATGACGGGGTGACAAGGTTATTGATTTAGGACCTCGTTGGGTCCAAAAAGCAGTCCAAAGAGTGCTAGATTTGAAGTAGGAGCCCTGGGTCAAATCCTAGCTCTGCCACCTCTGTGACCTTGAGAAACACATTTAATGTCTCCTGGTTTCAATGTTTTCATCTGTAAAATGAGGGGGCTGGACTACAGGATGTCTAAGTGCCCTTCCAGCTCCAAATTTAAGAACCTAGGATTCTACACCCAAGTGGATACATTTCTATTTTGCTGCTAGACATTGTTCACCCCCTCCCCCTTACCGATACCTCTGTGTCTGTAAGTTCTGCTTTTGGTTTTGCTTGAGACATGAAATTTTATTGATATTGTGAATTCTCAGTAAGGAAGTCTCTTTTATCAGTGAAGACTAGTCTGAAGGAGTTGCCTGGGGCATTGAGAGTCAAGTACCAGTACGTACCTCAGAGCGAAGCAGGTTTAAGATTTTGTGGAAGGAAGGAAGGAAGGAAGGAAAGAAGGAAGGAAAGAAGGAAGGAAGGGAGGAAGGAAGGGAGGAAGGAAGGAAGGAAGGAAGGAAGGAAGGAAGGAAGGAAGGAAGGAAGGAAGGAAGGAAGGAAGGAAGGAA
>CM053626.1:299794750-299808492 GCA_028646595.1 Phalanger gymnotis | reverse complement strand
TTTTGGAGGGACTTGGTGGGGAGCTCACGCCAGTTACTGCTTTCCAGTCGCCATCTTGGCTCCGCACCCCCCAATAAAGATTTTAAAAGAAAAAAAAAGAACTAGAGGGTTAGGACATGCTTTCTTTCCTGAAGTAACTGAGCCTTGAAGGAAAAGAAGAATGCAAGACAGGAAAGGTACAGAAGTAGAAATAGTTGAAATACCTAGTTCAGTGAATAGGAACTAGGCCAGTTTGGTTAGTGCAAAAAGTAAATGAGGGTAAGTAATGTAAAATAAAATCTGGAAAGGGAGGCTGCATTTACATTGTGAATGTTTTCAAGTGCTAAACTGAAGAGTTTGTCCTATAGCTCTCTTAGAGGTAACAGGTATCCACTGAAGGTTGTAGAACACAGAGTGGCATAGTTAGCCTTGTGCTTTAGTAAGAGGATTTCGGCAGCTTTATGGAACGTAGATTGGCAGGTGGAGAGACTAGAAGTTGGAAGTCCACTTAGGGAGCTATTGCAGGAGTTTGCAGAAGAAGCAATGAAGCCTTGAACTACTTCTGCCCGGTGATAGCTGATAAAGGGCAAGAACGGGAGGGATGCAAGAAATATTGTAGAGGTTAACTCTCTAAGACTTGGTAACTGATTGGATAAAGGAAGGGTAAGGTTAAAGTAGAAAGAAGAGTCAGGGATGATGCCTAGTGTGTGAACGGCAGTGACTGAAAGGAGGCTATTTCCCTTAAAATAAATAGGGAAGTTTGGATGAGCAGTGGGTTTGGGGATAAATAATGAGTTCCATTTTGAGCAAGTCTGTGGAATATCCAGGCAGAGATGTCTAATAGACATGGAGCATAGGATGGACAATAGGCCTGGTTATATAGACCCAAGAGACATCTGCATAGAGATAATTGAACCTATGGGAGCTGATGAAATCACTAAGAGGGAAGGTATAGAGAAAGAAGAAGGCCCTGAACAGAATCTTGGAGGGACATCCATAGTTAGGTATTTAGTATGTATATATATGCAACAAAAAAGACTGAGATGGAGGGGTCAGAAAGGTAAAAAACAAAACTGGATAGAAGACTGTCATGAAAGCTGAGTGAGAAAAGAGTATCTAGGAGCAGAGGATAATCAATAGTACGAAAAGTCAAGAAGGATGAGGACTGAGGAAAGTCTATAGGATTAAGTAATTAAGAGATTTTTAATTGAGTGGTAAGGAGGGAGTTGACTTTCTTTAGGCATTTTGTTGGGAAAAGGAGGAATGTGATAGAATGATCAATTCCTATCTAAACTATTTTTACTAACTAGGAGCTAGTTCAGCAGGGCCAGGATGGCAGCCGTTGAGGTTTGGGGGAGATCCAACACTTTTCTCTATACTCACTCACCTTTGGCTTCCCCCAGGTCTGAGCGCAGCTATGATCAGGACACTCATCTTTCCTTTTTCCCCATGATGGTGGGTGTGACACAGTCACAGGAAGGGATGCTAAAGGGTCCGAATCATCCACTGAGGATCAAAGATGGTTGGAATGCGAATGTGTGTCCTATCCCACTCAGGCCAAGCAGAAGTATTCCCCAATAGTATGCCTCCTGTCACCCTTTGGGGAGGAGGTGGCAGAAGGGGTCTCATTGAAATAGACAAAAGAGGTGAGAGTTTATAGAAGTGTCATTTCCATGCCCATTGGGTGGTCCCTTCTGTCCAATCCCTCTCCACTGGGTGTAGGACAGATCCTGGCTGAGAAAGCAATTAAGCTACTCTGTTGAGCCCACCACTTGATGGTAAACAACCCCATTTCCTCCATGCCTGGAGGTTTAAAGATCAGGGAACACAGAACATTACTATCACTTTGCCCTTCTCTGAATCTCAATTTGGGTGGGAGGCATGTAGAGTGTTGAAAGAGCAGTTTGGTAGAGAGAGTAAGAGAGGAAAGAGGAATTGCCTGGATTTGATTTTCCCAAATGCTAGTAGAGGGGCAGAAGTGATTGAACTGAGTTTGCTGGAGGACCCCTGAGTGTAGGAATGTCTGCTCCTTATCCTTCATCCTTTAGTGTGGAATCCATGTCCCAGTATGCCAATTTAATAGCTTCTACATTCAGCTTACTTGGGGTAAAATTCCACTGTCCCCAACCTGATTATAGCTCTGATTAGATTTGGCTATTAGAATGTCATTGGTGATGTTGAAGAGAGCAATTTCAGTAGATAGGAGAAAGTACATTTCTAATGGTTAAAGAATAAGTTGATGAGTAAGTATATAGAGAGGTTTAGTAGCAAAAGAAAGGAGAAAAATAAGATAACAGTTTGAAGGAGCTGAGGATTTTTTTAATATATTTATTTCTTTTCAGTTTTCAATATTCACTTTATAAGATTTTGAGTTTTAAATTTTCTCCCCCCTCCTTCCCCTTCCTATCCCCAAGACAGTGTGCAATCTGATATAGGCCATACACATACAGTCATATTAAATATGTTTCCACAATACTCATGTTGTAAAAAAAGAATTAGAACCATAAGGAAAAATGATGAGAAAACAACAACAGTAAAAAAGGAAAAATAGTATGCTTTGATTGGCATTCAGATGCTATAGTTCTTTCTCTGGATGTAGATAACATCTTCCATCATGAGTCTTTTGGAATTGTCTTAGATCTGGCATTGCTGAGAAAAGCTAAGTCTATCAAGGTTGGTCATCACACAATGTTGCTGTTACTGTGTACAATGTTTTCCTGGTTCTGCTCACTTCATTACAGCATCAGTTGATGCAAGTCTTCTCAGGTTTTCCTCAAGTCCACCTGCTCCTCATTTCTTATGGAATTTCTTATGGAAATGTATTCCATTACATTCATATACCACAATATGTTCAGCCATTCCCCAATTGATGGGCATCCACTCCCTTTCCAAGTCTTGGCCACTACAAAAAGAACTGCTAGAAATATTTTTGTACATATGGGTCCTTTTCCCATTTTTATGATCTCTTTGAGATACAGACCTAGAAGTGGTATGAGCAGAGGATTTCTAGACTGAGAGCTGGAAGAGATTTCCAAACCTATGTAGTCCAACCACTTTTTTTTTAACAGGTGAGAAAACCTGTGGTCTGGAGAGATTAAATAATTTTCACAAGACACATAAGAAGTATGTGGCAAAGTTGAGATTTGAACCCAGGTCCTCTAAGCTGTAGAGTAGTTCCCTAGACCAGGGGTACTTAATTTTTTTTTGCCATGGACCTGTTTAGCAGTCAGGAGATGCCTATAAACCCATTCTTAGAATAATGTTTTTAAATATATAAAATAAAATATATAATATTACAAAGAAAAATTACATTTAAATAGGGTTATCAAAAATTTTTTTAAATTCTGGTACCCCAGGTTAAATATTCCTGATGTAGTCAAAAGGGAAGGAATAAGCAAGGAAAAAAAGATTAAGATGGAAAAGGAGATAATTGATGGAACAAGATCCTAGAGATGAAGAGATAAGATATGGTCAATAGCATAGTGAAAGTGTTGCTCTAGAAAGCAGGAAAAACACATGCAGAGCTAATCTGTGATAAAAAATGTTATAATGGCCCTGACATTTAACAATGTGCATAGGTGATGTTGATGAAACAGCCAGATGGGACATGACTAGAGAAGATGTCCCATCTGGCCTATCAGTCAGCAGCATGATCTAAAAACAAATGCATGCTCTCTTAGGTTTGTAACTCAAGAATACATACATTGGCACGCAGCCATTTCTCAATTTCTGTCATTCCTTTCAAGATGCTTCTGAATCGTGTCACTGAAAAGGTTTCTCAGATATCCACAAGTGCATTTTGTATTCCCAGGTATTTATGGTTTCTGTGTGCTTTGTTATGTACCACAAGAATGGTACATAAAAGAGACTGAATAATATCAGGCCTGTTATGAAAGAATGAGTCACTCACTATACTCTTCAGGAGGAATGGGTCAGTCAGAGCATTGTTCCCTTGACTTGACCGGCCATTGCATCATCGTGGAGAATAGACTGCCAGAGTACTTCATTACACACCCACACTGAACTAGGATCTGCCAGAATCAAAGTCTATTGATGGTGGCAAATATTTCTCTGAGATCAGCTTTAACAAATAAGCAAAATGAAATCTCAAGAAGAGAGTAACTTAGCCATCAAAGACCTTTCTTATTGGATTGCCTAATTTCCTTTGTTTTTTTCCTGGAAGTGTTCAGTAATGAAAGTATAAATTTGGGTGAGTGGGTATGTAGGGAGATCAAGTAACTTATTCAATTTTTTTTAAAAAAATAAAGTACTGATGAGATTTCTGAGATTATAGCATGTACAAGTTCCCACCTGACTCCATTTCTTTATTAGAATCCGAACTCTTTGAAAGCAAAGGTCTGCATCATAGCTTTATTTGAATCCAAAGCACTTAGCGAAGTGATTTGATGTTGGGGTGGATGGTGGGTAGGAGGAAGTGTTGGTCCAGACCTGTGATTTCATTTATTGAACTTGGAATCACAAGACCTTATATCGGATGTTGGCTCTTCTACTTACTTGTTACCCATGTGACCTTGGACAAATCGCTAAACGTTTCCAGGCTTGCTTTCCCCATCTGTGCAAATAAAGGACTGGACCAGATGACCTCTAAGGCCTTCTAGACCTCTGAGTCTATGATGCTGTTATCCCCAGTGTGGAAACTCTTTCTGCTAAAGATCAGCAGACTTTCTGTAATGGATTTTTTTTAGAAAGTTGTCTGGAAAGGTTAAATCTTCTATCCCAAACAGGGCTTGAACCCTGTCAGATATAGGATAAATCTTGGAAAAAACAAATGGCATCCAACATGAACCAATTCTGTTGACCTCTTAAAGTAGAAGGATTGATGATCATAATTATCATCTGCTTAATAAAGAATAACATTGAAATCAGAAAGAATGTTTTTAAAATAAATAACTGAAGGATAAAAATATTTAGCATTAAAAAGAAGATAAATGGGTCCTCAATAACTTTTAAGAATATGAATGGATCACTAAAAAGATAAAAAAAAAGTTTGAGAAAAGCTCTTCTAACTAATCATAAACCTTTCTGAATCTGGACTCTGTCCAACCTGTTATCTCTGCTTCCAAGTTATCTATGTCTTTATCCAAGTCATCAATAAAAATTTTGAACTGCACAGAGCCAAGAATAGGTCCCCTGGAGTACTTGCCTAGGAAATCTTCCTCCAATCTGACAATTCCTTAGATCAATAAACATTAATTAAGCACCACTATGTGCTGGGCATTATGGTAGGCACTGGAGATAAAAATATGAAACAGTACTTGCCCTCAAGGAGTTAGCAATCTATGGGGGGTGGGGCTCAATGTGCAAGTATATAAGTTAATACAAAATATGTGTAAGGTAAAGTTTTTCCGGTGCAGTGGATACAAGGATTGGAATCAGGAAGACTTATCTTTATAAGGTCAAATCTGGCCTCAGATACTTAGTAAGTGTGTGACCAGTTTCCTCATCTGTAAAATGGGATGGAGAAGGAAATGGCAAACCACTCCAGTATCTTTGCCAAGAAAATTGCAGATGGGGTCAGGAAGAGCTGGACGTGACTGAAATGAAACAACACCTTTTTTTCTGGGGGTGGGGAGGCGTGAACAACAACAACACACTTTTTGGTGGGGTGATGGTAAAGAAGCATTAGCAGCTGGGGAAAATTAGAGAAGGCTTCATTTAGAAAGTGGTATATGAACTGAGTTTTGAGGGAAACTAGGGATTCTAAAAAGCAGAGAGGAGGATGAAGCAAAGTCCAGGCATGGGAGACAGTCTTCTCAAAGGCACAGAGAGAGAAGACAGAAGGTCATTGGGAAGGAACCATAAGAAGGGTGGTTTGGTTGGATTATAGAAGGAGATTAATGTATAATAAGGCTGGAAAGGTAGATTAAAGCCAGGTCATGAAGGACATAAACATAAGAGTTTATATTTAATCCTAAAGACAGTTGGAAGCCACTGGACTTTATTGAGTAGGTGAGTGAAATTATTAGACCTATACTTTAGGAAAATGACTTTTTGGCAGCTATGTGGAGGATGGATTGGAGTGAGGAGACAGTTGAGGCAGACAGTCCAATTAAGAGAATAATTAGACAACTTAGCCTTGGATCCAGTCAACCACTTCCAAATCTACCTAATCGTACTCTCATGTAGTACACCCTCCTCCATGTTATTGCCAAGCATAACAAGAAAGATGTTGTTAAGTGTTTTTCTCAAATCTAAGTATACAATGTCTACAACATGCTTCTGATCTACTAATCTAGTTACTGTTAGAAAAGAATATGAAGTTAGGATGACTGGTTTATGAAAAAATATTTTCCTTTTTAATATTCACTGCTAAATTTTCACAGACCATTCCCTTAATAATGTGTTTTAGAATTTTACCTGGAATAAGAGTTTTTTGGGTAATTTATGTATAGTCAGCAGACTCCAACCTCATTTCTATTTGGCATGTTTGCCTTTTTCTAGTCCTAAACATCTCTTGGAGATGACTGACAATAGCTCAGCCACTTCTTTAGGATATTGGTCTTCTGAATCTGGTGACTTAAACTCATTAAGAAAATATAAATGCTTTTTTGACCATCTCTTCATTATCTTGGGTTTCTACTTCATGCTAACCATTTTGTACTATCCTTCCCAAGGCAATGAGACTATCTTTCCTTTGGGCCTTTCCTTACTTCCAACATAGCTAAATAAAAAACAAAAACAAAATTTAAAAATAATCCCTTTAGCAATCACTGCCAACCTGAGTTCTTTCTGGACTTTAGTGCAGGTCAGCACTCTCCTTCTGTATTTGTCCTCAAATAACTTAGGTAATTTATTTCACCTTCTTTAGGTAGCTCCATCTGCTTTTTTCTAGTTTTTGGAATAATTTTGTTTTTTGCCTTCAGAATTTTATTATATGATTTTATTTATAAATTCAATATATACTTTTTAAAAACAATGCATCTATTACATAAAACAAAGTCACATAAAAAGTTTTTTGTATTAAGTAGGAAAACAGGAAAAAATTTGAAATTTTCTCAGACAACTGTTACTCATTGAAAACTTCAGTCTATTAATGTGTGTGCATGTGTTTAAAGTCTGTGGTAAATGAGAAAAGCAAAAATGTGATTTAGACAGCATTAAGATATGATTTCCTATATATTACAATTCAAACCATATTCGGACAGGAAAGCATTCTTTCCTGCTTCATATTTCACCACTTTGCTCACTCATCCTATCATTTTGGCTTAATAAAAACTTATATTTCAATTCTCTTTGCTTCTGCTGGCTCACAGAATAGTTTCACTGAAGATGCTGAACATGTTTAAACAGACAAATGCAGTAGCCCACATTCAGTTCAGTTCTCTTTATGATTGTCTGCCAAGATGTTTTTTTCCTGCAGAGGTAGCCCAAACCTGAAGGCAGAATGACAAAGGCAGATACTCTCAAATGGTGATGACTCAGTCTAGATCCCCAGTCTATTCTAGTATGTGATTATATATCAGAAGGTTGTTTAGTAAGCACTGAATCAGAGCAAAAGGAGTCAGATCTTTGTAAGGGAATAGTTGTCCTCCATTTACCTGCTCCTCACATTGTATCCTGGAATGGTTGTTAATAATAGGATCATTAGAGGACATATTTTATAGTACAACACAATTATAGTATATTCATTATTACTTATATTTGTGTATGCTCAGTAGCAGAAGCTATAGTGACTGAAATAATTGCTGGGGAGTCCTAAATAATTGATAATGGCTCATTCATTGATTCATTTATTTACTCAATAAAAATTTACTGTGGAGATACTATGTACTGTGAAGAATACATATCTGAATAAGACATAGGTAGTCATGTATAAGTTGTTTATGATATAGTAAGGGAAATAAGATATGTTGACATTGAAAACAGACAGAGAGAGCAGATCAGCTGGCTAGTTGCTGAGGCTAGCCTCTATAAGATGGCAGTATTTTGACGGCATTGCCCTCCTCTACACCATGGCTATTTCTGTCTAGATAGCTGGTACGAGTCATTAAAATCAGAGTACCCAGTTATTTGTGAGCTGATTCTGCCCAATAAAGAGAAGTTGGCTGCCAAAGCTGAAGTGATAGGAACCTTGGAAAGAAGTGATCACCATATCTTAGAGTTCATGATAAGCAAGGCAAGGAAAACAGGACAAGCCCTAAACTTGGGAAGAATAGATTTCATAGAAAGGGTAGATAGGATCCTATTCCTTAAAATTCTCTAGAAGAAGTTGGATCAAAAGTGGTGGGATGCTATTAAGGAAAAAAATATGACACAAACACTAGTGATTCTGATGAGGAATAAAAAGGAGAAAAGTCTTAAAAGACTGATGTGGATGCACAGGAAACTTCTGGACCAACTTGAACTCTAAGAAAGCGACTGAAAGAAGATGAAAACAAGGAAAGTTTGCTGAGGATGAATACAAAACAGTAGCATGGTCCTACAACAATAGTACCAGTGTACTAAAGCTCAGAACAAGCTAAAGCTTTCACTGTATGCTAAGGAAAACAAAATATTTTATGGCTTTTTTGGGAGTAAGACTAAGATCAAAGAAGGGAAGGCACTTAATAGAGGGAAAATTATAACAGATGATGGAGATGACAGAACTACTCAACACAATTTTTTCTATGTTTTTTAACTAGGAAGAACAATCTTCAGTCTGACATGAATAGAAGAAAGATGATTAACAAGGAACTGAAATCCAAGATAATTATGGAAATGGTAAGAGAGTGCCCCCTTGCCCTGAATAAGTTCAAGTCACCAAGCTACACACGAATAGAAGAACGATGATTAACAAGGAACTGAAATCCAAGATAATTATGGAAATGGTAAGAGAGTGCCCCCTTGCCTTGAATAAGTTCAAGTCACCAAGCTACATTTCAGAATACCAGGAGAACTAGCAGGTGTCATTGATCCCTGAGTTGTAGTTGCCCCCCAATATTTTAAAAATTATGGAAATGAGAGTACTACAGGATTAGGGATGGATTAATATCCCAGTTTTCCAAAAAAGAAATAGGATAATTCATCAAATGACTGATTGGTGAGCTTTACTTCGATTTCTGGAAAATTCTAGAATATATCAATAAAGGGATGATTATAAGCATTTAGAAAGGAAAATCATGTTCCTAAGAGTAGGCAGAGGTTTATCAAGATTAACTTATCCTAGACTAAATTCAGTTCCTTTTTGTGATTGATTCAGTGGATAAGGGAAATGCCATAGACATGATATACCTGTCTTAGCCGGTTATTTGATAAATTATCACGATATCTTTGTAGATAAGATGGAGAAATGTAAATGACATACTGTGAATAACCTGATGGAATAACCAATAGAGTTTCCTACGTCCACTAAATATTCATAGCAGGCGTAAAGCTGGAGGGGGGTGAGTGACACATCAAGATTTCAATACTGACAAGCTGGAACGATGGACCGGATCCAATAAGACCAAATTGAATAAGTAAAATAAAGAAGATGGAAGTAAAAAAGTTTAAAAAAACATACAGTTGGGCAAATTTAAAAAACTGCAGAAATATCACATTTCCCAAACCACTATTACAGAGGAAGGATGAATAGTCAACAGTATGAGTGAAAAAAAATCCGAGGGTTTTGTTGGTCTACAGTAACCTCAATATGAGTCAACAAACTGTAGGATATGGATGCTAAAAAAGCAATGCAATCTTAGGTAGCATTTAGAGAAGCAGAGTGTAAAGAATATGGGGGAGAATAACCATGCTGTTTTCTGTTTTGATCAGTTGGAATATCTCTATAGGCTCTGGCAAGACATCGGCAATTGCTTGATGGAAATTGTCTGTTATAGTAAGAAGGCTAGAAACTACACCGTAGGAAGATCAGTTGAAGGAACTAAGTCTGGAGAAGAGAAGGATTCGGAGGGACAGGAAATTTGTCTTCAAAGATTTGAAGGATGACTACCTGCAAGATGGATTAGAAATGTTCTCTTTGGTCCCAAGGAGGTACAAATCAGAGGAAAGGCAGACTGAAGAGACAGATTTTGTCTTAACATAAGAAAAACTTCCTAACAAATTTGTCCAATGTTAGAGGCGGTTTCTCCATCACTTAACAATAAGTTTAGGGCCTGGGCCTGTGATTTCAAACTGGTTTAACTACTCCCAGAAGAGGAGCACCCTTTAGTAATACTAATAGGTACTTTCTTGACAATTTATATCCTTAGAGAGTTGCCTGGAGTGTTGAGAGATTAAATTACTTGCCCAGGGTCATACAGTATGGGCCAGTATGGGTCAAAGACTTGAACTAAAGTCCTCTTGGTTTTAAGACCAGTTCATTATTCAATGTTACCTAGAAGAATCACTTTACAAACAATGTGTTCTGAAGGCAATTCCCCAAATATACTGACCATAGCTTCTTTAGATCTCCTTGCCCTCCCCTTAATTGTTCACCATTACCAACAGGAAACTGGACGTGGCTAAATCCATATATTGGACTTTTTGTGCTTGCAGTGTTTGGGCACAGTAATACCCAATGTGTTACTATTTAAGAAAGGAAAATAGCCAAAAGAAAGTATTAAGTGTATTTGAGGTTATTTTAAAACGAGAGCAGGTAATAGTTTTGCCTTTCTTTGTATCTTAAGTGCTTGTTACAGTGCCAGGCACATAGTAGGTGCTTATTGTGACTTATCGAGTCAGGTAGATGAGGCTAATGGAGGTCTTGACCTGGGATGGATATTTTGATGGTACTTTTGACAGTTTTCATTTCAGCATCACTCTTCTGAGTAAACCTGCTGAGTTTCTCTTCTCTTTTTCCTTTCTTTTTACATTCTTTCATCACCAAATCAGTAGTATGGGTTGGAAGGCAAGAGTATCATTCCATTTTCCACTCAGATCCCCACTACCATCAGCTTTCTCTTTAGTGACTGGTTCGATGCCGTATGTGGACACTTCCTTTGCCCACTCCCAACATCGTCCATTCACAAAAGTCAACCTGTGCAAACTCGAAGATCTTTTGGGTATGGAACTTGTACTTTTCTCAGCTCCGTTTTCTTCTCACTCTATTCTGCCTTTACGGGAAATCTTGGATTTGAAAAAAAAAAAAAAAACTCCAACACACTTCTAAAGACTGGCGAACTTTTTTGTTCTCGTCCCGATTTATTATTTTAGTTAGAGCAAGCTGCCAAGAATCATATTAAAATGTTAAACCTGCATTTTAATGCCTCCTCTTCCTTGCAAGTCCCTTGGCCTCAATAAAATTCACCATCCTTTGCATTTTACAAAGGCATCTTGGATTTTTTTTAACTTCAATCACTTGCTTGCCGAGTTCCTCTATTCTCTCCTTTTCGAGTTTTTCCTCTTGCTCCTTCACCCTCCATAGCAGACTTAGAGGCATATATGAGAAAAACGAAGAGAAGATTAGTTCATATCGTCTCTTCTCTTATTATTTCTAGCGTGCCAAACCACGAACATGAGTCAGTCGACATTTTTTTACTGGGTAGGCATAATTTTGGCATCCCTTCTGTTTATACGACTCAGAGAAACACATCTTTCATCTTGTCCCATTTTTCTTCTGGGCATAAGTCGCTCTTATTTACTTTCTCCATCCTTTCTGGTCTATTTTAGGCGTGCCAACTTCTTCTTTTTGGTCTGTTGTCTGTATCCACGCATCCCTTGAGCCTGACCTAATTCTGGAAGTCAATTATTGTTGTCCTATCGGTCTCCCTTTGCCAAAGCTCATGGTTGAGCTCCAGAAAGAGGAAAAAAACCTTCTCGTCTAGAGTTGTTGGCGTGTGTTCACTTAGACCCTTTAGAAAACGCAGCCAAGAAATGCCCTCTAATCCGCATCCCGAGCAAGGACCTGAAGTGCGAGTTGAGCAGGGAGTGGGAGAGCCTGGACAGCCCGCTCTGGGTGATTCACAGGATCTAACAGGTGCGTAGCTGCAGCTGCGCTCCCATCCCAAGCCTAGAGTGTAGGGAATAACACTTTTCAAGAGGAGGGGTAAGGGGGTGGAGCGAATGGGGAGGCCCAATCAGGTCAATGTAGGCCGCCGTTATTCATCTCCTAGCAACCGAGGGAACCAATGGGAAGGAGTCTAGGTAGAGGAAGGCGCGGGGGAGGGGTGGGAACAGTCCAAACCTGCGGCCCTAGGGAGGGGAGGCCGCGCAGAAGGGGGCGGAGCCTAAACTGGGGAGACAGTCGAGGAGGCGGGGCCTAGGGAAAGGAGGCTCAGCCTGAGGCGCCTCATTCTTGGGCCTGGCAGTTGGGATTGTAGCTGCTGAGGGGAGTCTGGTGGTCGTAAGGCGAGGAGCCCCCTCCCCCAATCACCCCCCCCCGCCCATGGGGGGGGCCATGACTGGTGAGCGCCCCCCCTTAGGGTGGGGTCACTGTGACGTGCCCAGCAGGGGCCCAGGAGCCTGGGTGGAGGAGGCGCCATTGGTTGGGGGAGGGGGTTGGGGCTTGAGGTGGGGGGCTGGGGTGGGGGTGGGGGGGGTGGGAAGAAGCATTTTCTCTGCGGCTGGGAATGCAGCGAGGAGGGGGCAGGGCAGGGAGGTGAGTGTGGCCGCCGCCCTTGCACCTGGATCTCCGCCCCTCCCCCTCTGGGAGGTGCCGTTAGAGCCGTTGGCCCTGACTGGGGGGCCCCCCCCCCAGGCTCGGATCGCCTCCAGCTCCCCCTTCCCCCACCCCCACCCCCGCTCTGGCGGGGTCGGGGGCGTGAGAGGAGAGGGCTCCAGATGGGGGACGCCCAGGCTGGGGGAGGGGAGGGCGGGGGCGTGGGGCGGTCCCCAGACCCCCGCAAGACCGACAGGTGCAAGCCACCAGATGAAGGAAGGACTGGGCATCGACGTGGGGGGAGGCGGCGTGGGCAATGCCGTCGCCTCCTTCCCTCCCGGGTGAAGGTGACAAAGGGCAGGCGACTGGGAGGGCGGTCTCCGGAACCCGCGGGGGGCGGGGGGCGAGAGCCGGGACCCCTCTCGCGCAGCCGGTGGGGGGGGCCTCCCTGGGAGGGATCCTCGGCCGCGGGGATGCTGCTGTCGTAGCCGCGGCGGTCGAGGCTGGCAGCTCCATGCTTTCCCCGCGGCCTGGACGAGGCGCGGCGCCGAGCGTGCTCTTGTGGGGCCGGGGGCGCCCCGGGGACCCTCCCCTTCGGCCGGCCCCTTCCTGCCGCCCAGGGAAGGCCTCCGGTCGTGGGCGGCGCGGGGCCGGAGGCTCGGGGGCGGCGAGGAGGCGGCTCAACCCTGGAGCGGTAAGATGAGATAGTGGACTGCCGGGAGTCGTCCTGCTGCTGAGCGCAGAGGAGAGCGGGCTCCGGAGCAGTGTCGGGCGCCGGAGTAGGGCACAGAGCGCGGGGCTGGGCTCGGGGGGATGCGGGTGCGGGGGGCTGGGAGCGGAGGTTAGCCCCGGAGTACCCTGGTGGCATTGCCCCGAGTGCGGGGGTGTTGTGTAACGGGGCACGGGGCTCGGGGTACTGCAGTACTGTGATGTGTGCTGCACGAGGACACTGCTTGGAGCTCCTTGGCTGGCAAGGTGGTGTGAGCTCCTTAGAGTAGTGCCGTGGCATTGCACCGGACTGATGCTACCTGGAGTACTGGGCATTATGTAATGAGGCACGGGGCTCGGAGTACTGCAGAGAGTAGACAGTGTTGGACTGGCAGGCTGGCCAGATGGTATAGAGCTTCTTAGAGCGGTGCGATGGTATCGCACCCGATTAATGCTAACTGGAGTATTGGAGCATTATGTAATGAGGCTCGCGCCTCCGATTACTGCGGTACTCCTAGCAGAGAGTAGACAGTGTTGG
>CM053626.1:299775346-299794650 GCA_028646595.1 Phalanger gymnotis | reverse complement strand
GGTGCGATGGTATCGCACCCGATTAATGCTAACTGGAGTATTGGAGCATTATGTAATGAGGCTCGCGCCTCCGATTACTGCGGTACTCCTAGCAGAGAGTAGACAGTGTTGGCCTGGCAGGCTGGCCAGGTGGTGCGAGCTCCTTAGAGTGGTGCGATGGCGTTGCACCAGATTAATGCTACCTGGAGTAAGTACTGGGGTGTTATGTAATGAGGCACAGGGCTTGGAGTACTGCAGTACTGAGGTGGTGTGCTACAAGACTACACAGCTTAGAGTGGAGACTCTGGACTCCCTGGAGTCATGTTGGCTCATGGAGCAGGACAACAGGCAGTGTGTTCGGAGTCCGGGGCTAGCAGGGTGGTGTCATGCTCCATAGAATATTCCGATGGCGTTGCACTGTATTAATGCCACCTGGACTACTGGGGTGTTATGTAATGAGGGGCGGTGCTCAGAGTACTGCAGTACTATGGTGGTGTGCTGCAAGATTACACCACTCAGAGTAGAAAGTATACAGTATTGGACTCCCTGGAGTAGTGTCATGCTATGGAGTGTGTTCTAGGGCGGTGTGCTCTGAGTCCTGGGATAATGGTGCAATGTTATGCTACTTAGGAGTACTAGAATATTATACTACTTGGAGTACTGTAGTATTATGTGATATGATAATATGCTTATCGGCATGTATTGTATGATATTAGACTACTTGGAGTAATGTTATTGAATATGACATTATACTTAGGGGCCTGTAATAATGTGCTACTTAAGAGTGCTACTTGGAGTACAGTAATGTTATATAATATAATATACTGAGGCTACACCAATAATATTATGGTCTACTACTTAAAGCAGTGCTATATAGTATTAGATAAAATATTATTATGCTACTCAAAGGACTGTAATGATATGACATACTACCTAGAGCAAGGCAATATTATATGATGTGATATTATACTCAGTTCCATAACAATATTATAATATGCTACTTAAGGAGTGGTGTAATATTATGTAACATGATATGATTTTAGTACTGTAACAATATAATATACTATTTAGAATACTGTGATATTACAACATTTAATTACTGTAATAATCTATACTATTATAATATAAAAACTCAACTACCGTAATATGTAATATAGTATAACATATTTAAAAGTTCTGTGATAAAATTGTTATACTATTCAGTGCTATGTAATATTCCATACTAAGACTACTGTAAAACATATTAAACTTAGAGTACTCTAAAGTGCATAATATGTTGTTGTTCTGTTGACTTTGATTCTTCATGACTCCAGTTGGGATTTTCTTGGCAAAGATACTGGAGAGGTTTGGAATTTCCTTCACCAGCTCATTTTACAGATGAAGAAACTGAGGCAAACAGGGTTAAGTAACTTGCCCAGGGTCACACAGCTAGTGTCTGAGGTTGTATTTGAACTCAGAAAGATGAATTTTTCCATACTCCAGACCCAGATTGCTTCCATGGTGCTACCTAGTTGTCCCAATATAACATAAAGTACTTTAATAATATATTATTCAGAGTACTATAATATGGCATATAATTAGAGGAACATGATAATATATCATACCACTTAAATGTGTAGTATAACATTATAATCATATATAGCAATGTAATTATGTAATAACACATTTTAATAATATATAATGATAACTAGCATTCATATAAGGGCAAGGTTTGTAGAGCTCTTTATCTACATTATCTGATTCAGTCATATAAACTACTGCAGTAACTGCTATGGCATACTTATTGTTATCCCTATTTTATGGAGGAATATGGTTAAGTTACTGGCTGCCCTAGGGTAACTAACATTATTCCCATTTTACAGTTGGGGGGTGCTCTATGCAACAGTCATAGAGTTAATATAGGTATCCTAGGCAGAACTAGGTGTCAGTTCTTATGACTCCCCAAGTCCAGCATTCTATCCACTATGCCACATTGTAATAGTAGTTTTAACTTCTTGGTTAATGTTACTATATTGCTTCACAGCTTTATATTAAATACTAAACACTAAAGGCATTTGTGCTAACAAAAAAAAATTACCTTGTATTTGTTTACTTTGTATTATAAATATATATGTTCTCTTCCCCATTTCCACAACTCCTGTATAGCATGTAAGCTCCTTGAGGACAGAGATTGTTTTGTTTTTATCTTTGTATCCTCAACACCTAGTAAGGTCTGGCACATTCTAGGTACATAGTGAAGGCTTGTTAGTTGATTGTTTGCTGATTTTGAGGTAATTGTGGTTTCTCTACAAGTATACCCACAGTGAATCATTAAAGATATGGAGGAACCAGTAATCTGGGGATTTCTTAGACTTGAGTAACCTATGGAATTTAATTCCTAGCAATTTCAAATCCTAAGAAAAATATTTTGGGATTGGACCTGAATGATGTCATGGACACTTCATTTTGGTGCCTTGTGGCACTTGACTGAGAGTCGAAAGACTTGGATTAACTAATCAGGACTAAGTACTGGCTTTGTTGCCTTGGGCAAATCACTCCAAGCTTTTGGGTCTGCCTACTTCTATTTGGCTTGTTGTGAAAATTAAGTGAAATTATGTAAAAGTAATTTGAATACTGAAATGTTAAGACATCTGCCAGCTCTAAATTTGATTTGGAAATAGAATGAATCCAGCACTTGTAAAGAGATATAATTGGTAAATGTTATTTTTCAAAATTTACAACTTGGACAAGAAAAAAAGGCTTAAAAGACAAAATCATGGGAGTTTAAACACTGTTGATTTGAAAGAAACAAGAAGTTAGATTTACGGATTTAGATGTATTAGGCAAAACTTAATAAAAGTGATAGAGATCTCAAGACATAACTAGCAAGCTTAGCCTTTTCATCCTTACTAAATCAACAGCAGATTAATAATCATTAAATAATTTGACATTTGTTACTTCATGTCATTAGCACACTTGGAATGTCATCAGGAGCTGAGAATTAAACATTTAAGATTCTTTGAGTCATAAGATGGTTTAATCAAATCATTTAAAACTCTGCTCCCCATATGCACAGTGAGATAATACAACTGCAGATTCAATAACCTTATACCGCAGCTGGAAGAGAACTCTGCAAAGGCTTAGTTATATAACTTGGATGATTTCAATGTGCTGAAGTGCTCATCATAAACATATTAGCACCTTCAAAGCACTTAATGTTCTAAACATTCCTTTGAAGCAGATCACAAAGATTGAAGCATTAACAGTTTTAAATTACCTGTCCAAGACTGGCACAGGACCAGATTATATTTTTCCAAACACACATTTATACAATTAGGCCTTAATGACTTTTCAGAACATTGATTTAAATGGCTTTTCACTTACCAGATTTGATCATTCATGTGTTGCTTCAACAATCAAAATCTTTTAAAAATATTTCACCATTACCTTTCACTGTATAGAGGATATTTGAATATCTGACTGATGAGGCCATTTGATTTAAACAACAAAATAAATTGGCACTCAGGCTATTTCCCATGTGTTTTCTAATTCCAGCTAGTCATTTGTAAATGTTTTTCTTCAGGGGACCAGAGAGTAATAGAATGTTGGAGATCTCACAAGAAAACTTGGAGATCATCTCACAAGAAAACTTGGAGATCATCTCACTTTATAGATTAGGAAACAGGCCTACAGAGCTTGGTTGCTTTGTCAAGGTCATGGATAATAAAGACCAGAGCGGCATTTCGAACCCAGGTGCTTTGATTCCAAATCCTGTTGCTGCTGCTGTTGGTTGTTTGCCCAATAAATTATAGAAACATCACAAACTATAATCAAAAGCTGCTGTCAACTCTTGATTATGCACTAGTGATTTTCTGTTATGTGGCATCTCAGTGGCTGCCTACTTACAAGGTGAGTCCCAGGCTCCTGAATGTAAAGTTCAATTAAGAGGTTGTCAAGAGTCAGCATCGGTGAGATGGGGTGTCAGAGGCTCAATTAGTAGGGAGTCATAGCATGGAAGAGATGGGGGGGCAGAGCATGTGTGTCTGCCTGGATTTTAGTGCTAAATATAAATTATTTTAAAATCTCTTGGGTCCCTTGGTTAGTGTGGATAATTGAATTAGATGTTGTCAAGTAGGAAATATGGCAAATATGCACATAATTATAATACTTGATAAATTATGAGAGGTGGAGAGTGCTCTAAGAAGGGTAGTCCATTACTGATTGGGTGACCAGGGAAGACTTTTGGAGGAGGTGGCATTTGAGTTGAATTTTAAAGGTTGTGTAGGAATTAATTGATAAAGCAGCTTGTAGATAACCCTTCTGAGTCCAGAAGAAGGCTTTTTAGTGAGAAGAGAGAACATTCCAGGTATAGGAAATAGCATAAACAAACGTATGGAGGCGTGAAAATGCAGGCTGTGTAAGTTCCATTTGGCTGGAACATAGAATATATGGAAGAAAGTAGTATGAGATCAGGCTGAAAAGCTGTCTACGAGTGTAGAAGTAGAATGGATTGCCTTGGCAGGTAGTGAATTTTTGATCATGGGAGCTTCGTGACATACCACAGACATAGAACTGACAGAACTTGTTGAATGTGAGAGGGAAAGAGAAAGACAAGTCAAAGATAACACCAAAGCTTTGAATGTAGGACGCTCTGTGAATGGTGCTGCCACAAATGGAAGTAGCCAGAAGTCAGAAGGAGAGGGAGCATATGCTTGGTTTTGAACCACTGTTGTATTTGAGCTATTAATGGGCTAGATCCAAATGACCAACTTACATGTCATTAGAGATGTGGGTTTTGGAGTGAAAAGAAGTGGCAGAACTAGAGACTATGAAGTCGAGGATTCATCTGTGAAGAGGTAGATGATAGCTGAAAATTAAAACTGTTAAAAGAAGAGAAGAGAACTGAACAGATACTTTTGGAACACTGAGGTCAAAGAGTAGAAAATTATGTGGGGCCAATGGAAAAAAAACAAGATGGAGGAGTGGAAAAATAGGAGAGAACTGCTGTTTCTGAAGCTAGGTCATTAGAGTGATCTGGAAGTTGTTTTGAGTGTAAAATATTTTTGAGAGGCGAAGAATAATGATTGAAAAAAGAGGGATTAATTTATTAATTAGAAAGTTGGTGGAATCAACAAGAGGGCAGTTTCTATAGAGTGGTGGAGAAGTGAAGCCAGATTGCAGAAGGTTGAGTCAGTGGGTGCTAATAGATGGATAGATAACTCTTGTGGAAATGTTGGCAATAAAGATGGAGCAATGGATGGGACAAGAGTCCACCCAGTATAGTGGAAAGAGCACTAGTTTTGTAGAAAAATTGACAGAATGAACCTCAGCTGTAGCACTTAACTGTGACTTCAGATGAGTCATTTTGACATTTTTAGGTGTCAGTTTCCTCATCTGTAATATGAGGGGTTGGATCTAGATGACCTTAAAGTTCCATGCAGCTCTAAAGTTTTTCGGTGATATGCATCTTTGGACAAATCGTTTTATCTCATTGAATGCTGCTTTCCTTGTCTCTAAAATGAAGAGAATGCTTCTGGGTGGTTCTAATAAAATACTTTATCAATTCTGGGTAAATTCTTAGTGGTCAGTGGAAGGCTGCTTTAGGAGTGGCAGGAGCTGGTCATAGTTATAATAATAACAGCTAATATTTATATAGTGCTTTAAGATTGCCAAAGGACTTTATACATAAATATCATTATTTAAATTTTTCAAATGAAGAAATTGATACTGAAAGAGTTTGAGACCCCAGAGTCACACAAATGGTAAGTAATTATGTCAGGTGGTTAGGTAGTTAAGTGTGTGTGTGGGGGGGGTAGAATTTGAACTCGACCCTTTCTGACATCAAGTTAGAAACTCACAACTCCAAAAGGGAAAAGGCCAATGCAAAGAGCTTAAAAGTATGGGAAAAAAGGGGGAGTGGCTGCTGGAATAAATCTGATGGAGGGTAGAAGAAGATAGGATTTTTTTGGAATAAGGATGCGTTTACCTCTGAGATGGACTTTAACTAAATTTCTCTTATAGAGAATGGTGTTAACAGTGAGGTTTCCATGTTTTTTGTTATTGTAGTAATTAAATACTGACTGTGGTCTGAAGCAGGGTAGAGCCTAATGAATCATATTTATGACTTAGGATCTTTGAGCTATGCTTGTTCTGCTTCCTTACTACCTTAGTAAATGCCATCCTTAGTTAAAAGTGTAATAGAGTTGTTTTCCCTTGTGTGATATGAAAAGCTTGTATAAATCTCAAAATTTTTTTTGCTAATTGCTATAATTTAGCCACAAGATAAACCCCAGTACCTTTTGTAATGGAAGTATAAATGCAAGTACAACTTGCTGATTGCTTTATGAGACTTAAAAATCATGATGTTTTGGGGAGATAGGGCTTATTGCTATCCCTACTTTCATAATGGCAGTTTTGAGGTTATTTTCCTATGTATAAAATGGTATACTTTTTTTTTCTTTTAGAAAATTATCTCACTTATATGAGTTGGCTCTTAAATAAAACTAACCTACATTGAATTAAAATAAAATCTCTTACAGGTATCATGGTTAAATGACAAAACAGTCAGTTACCTTGCAGAATTGAAGTTGAAAGGGCCTGGCTTTGCCTGGAAAGTTGTTCTGCCTGCACCCTAAGTGATAAGTAGCTGCCCTCCTGAGGTCAGAGGGCCAGGAGGCAATCCTGGAATGGTGCTCTTTGTTAGGTAGCTTTTCCTAATGCCTCCTGAAATTTTCCCCCCTGCACCCAATTTCTCCTTGGGCCAAGTGGAATTCACCTGCTCCACTTTTGACCATGTCATTCATGTATCACTAAACTGAGTTATGTGAATAGTTGTAGTTATGTATCCATCCAGTAAATTCCCAAGGGCTGCTTGTCGTCAGTTGTAGTTGTTGTTAACAAGATGACTAAAACAGAGAATGGGTTTCTATAGAAGTTTGGTCCTGGGTGATAACTGTGTGCCCAGTACCATGTTAAATAAGGAAAAGAAATATGAAAGAAAGATAAAACTTAATATTTGCCCGCACGGTAGTATATATAGCAAGGGAACAAAAACCAATATTAAAAAAATTAGTAGGAAGAAACACATCAAATGCCGAGGATTCTTATATAATCTGTAGGTTACTTAGGAGTTCATAGAAAAGAGAAAGGAAAAGCACAGAATTTTAAAAATCAGATTAATTTAGAAATTCAGTTTTTCATTAGAAACAACATTGAATATCAGCACATTCTATGAGGAAAAGTGATTTATGGACATTTATAAAATGCTGAAGGGAATTTGGAAGCACTGATACTGTAAAGATACTTTATTCATTAATATTAATTTAAATGTAAAATTCATTATTTAAAAAAAAAACATCATTGTATTGAAGTCTCACTGTCTCCAGAGTTTTACTCAGGGTCATTTCCTATGAACTGGTTCATCAGCTTAAATTAATTCAACATCTTCCCTTTCTCTCTTAAATGGTATTTAAGGACTGCGAGGAACAAAGGTGAGATAGCATGGCATAGAAGATACAGAGAGGACCTAACTTGGGTTTAATCCTGTGTCTGAGAACATAGGCAGGTCACTTAATCTTTTGATACTACTTAAGCAACTCTGAAATCATAAAATACTGAAGAGTCACCTCCTCAGAGTGGTGGTAGTAATGTTCCTTATGCTGATGAAGTTAGAGGTTCAGTCTAAAAAGAGTAATCCATGCTATTTTTGCTTGAACGTTATAACCTAGCATAGATGATCATTTCTTAGACATCATCTAGTCCATTGTCCGTATTTTACAGATGAGGAAACAGTCCCAAAGAGGGTAGATGATTGTCGAAGGTCACAATGTAGGTAGCAGAGCTTGGGTTCAAATGAAGGTTTCTTAATTTTTGGTTCCTGGATAGATTTGGGGGGGGGGTAGTTCTGTGAACTTGAATAGGAAAAAAATGTTTATGTTCATATGTTTGGTTTTCTTTTAATCCTGTTTTATTTTATCATTTAAAAACATTCTGAAAAGAGGGTCATAGGCTTCATCAGACTTGCAAAGGGGTCCCATGACACAAAAAACATTAAGAATCTCTTGTCTTCTATGAATGTTACTGTTAAATTATACCTTAAAAAATTTCCATTGATTTAATAATAGCTGTAAACACACATCACTCTTAAGGTTTTTTTCAGCATATTTTTCTTACATTCTCATTTGATTCTCCCAACAATCTTATGAACTACATACAGCAGTTATTATATATCCTCTTTCCATAGATAAGGAAACTGAGTTTCAGAAAGAAATTTGAACCCAGGTTTCTCCTGATTGAGCCCAGCACTCTGGTAGTTGTCTGATCCCTTGAAGTTCAAGTGCTGTCTTTAATTCCATTCTTAAAAATAATTCCCCCCCAAAAAAATGAAACCCCATTGTTTTTAAGCTTAAGTGTCTTTATTTTATCTTAGTTATTATTGTTCCCTATTGATACCTTAATCGCTCCATTACATCAGTTTGTTCCCAGTTTAAGTTTATTACACAGCCTGATATTGTGTGCTTTCCTGGGGAGTTTGCATTGTGAAAATTTTCTAAATATCAGGAACATCAATATTAAAATCTATTCCCTAAGTTTTTCCTTTTTAAATTTGGATTTTTTCATAGTGGGGTTCTGTTACACGGGCCATATAATTTAGAAAAATGATTAAATTGCCTATAGAGTTTTTCTTTAGTCAGAACAGTTCCCTCACCAAAGAATTCATGAGCCCTGTTGTAGGGTTGCTGCTTTCTTTGAACTTAGCAGTCATCACCTCTACTCAAAATATATTTTAATCTAAAACACTTGACTATTTGGTATTGTTTAAGAATTGTTTGTGATAATATAGGTAGGAGCTAGTCCTCCCTTAGCCTTGGAAATTAAAATAGGTTTACTGACTTTTTTTTTTTGGAGGGGCAGTGTTGTTGTTTGTATAAAATTTTAAGATTAGTATTCTAAATTCAGAATTCACAATAATTTGCTTTTATGCATTGATATTCTCTTAAGATGTTTAAAACTATAAATGTAGTGCTTCCTGTAGTTTAATTTTTGCTCTGATAATATCTAAAATACTCTTTGGTTCTGTTAATTTTTGTTGAAGCAACAGATGCATTAAGTGAATTGCTTAAAGCCAAATTAGTTGATAAGAATCTAGACCAGAATCCAAATATGTTAACCTCCTTCCCAAAGTGTTATTTTCAGTACTAGTTGTTTATATAAATGGATGATTATCCCTAGCAATTTTAAAATTCCATGTCATTTTATTTTCCTAACAGCTAGCCTGTGTGTATTCAGACATTCAAATAAACTCGTTACTAGCACAATATTCAGAGAACTAAATCTAAAATATTATATATATGTATATATCTGTTATATATATATTTATTTAAATACACGTATATGTATAAATAATTTACCCCAACACAAAATAAGTGATTTCAAATTACCCAATATTTTGGATTAATTGTGCCGTTGCCACTGTTCATTAGAATGGATGAATGACAGTTATACTCTTTGCCTGTGTTTTTCACTATTGGAATCATCTTAGTTATTCAAGAATATATGAGATATTTGCTAAAATGGACAGAATTCTTATCCTAGGAGTAGACCATTTTTTATGATGCATAAGGTATCTATAATAGAGTTAATAATTTCTAGAAGGGATACTTAGCTTTATAAAGATTGTAGCTTTCAAACTGAATAGGAAATATTGTGAAAAATACTTCTTATTTATATCCCTCACCCCAGGGGCAGATTGAAATTATTTTACTAACATTTAAACCTCTTGAATTGATTTCTTTCTCATTTAGAACTTAAATATAAAATATGCTATCTGAAAAGATAGGCATTTTCTAACTATATACCTTCTACCTTTTGACTAGGAAAAAACAAATCCTTAGCTCAAATTTTTTTTAAAAATGTGGTCACTAGACCTTTCAAACCATTCAAACTTCAGTGCAACTTGATAGAAAATTTTATTTTTATTTTAAACAATTTTAAGATAACATTTCTTAGACTTTGAAAGGAGGAAAATGAATTTTCTTATTACACTGACTTAGAATTGGATAATGCTTTTGTACTTTGATTTGAATAGATGATTTTTTTTGTTTAGGACAATTAAGAGGTATCCTTTAGAGGACACTTAAAGCTGCAAACTTGTTTACTATTCTAGCAGCCTTTTGGAATGTTGTAAGTTAACATACATTTTTTTGTGCAGTAATATTTTCAAATGCCCTAATATTGTTGCAATTCACAATTGAATTTGATTCTATATTTAATTTTCTATATTATGTCAGAACACTCTGGAATTTAGTTTTTATAGTTTAGTGTAAACTTTCTCTTTTTCCCAGATAATCTAACACTTTGGTAAGTGACTTTGGTTTAGATATTTGAGCAAAGATTAGTGTTTTTCTATTTGGGAAATAGCCTGTGAAGCGTTTGGAGGGCCAGATGGTATGATGCGACTGCAATGCAGTCCTATGAAATGTTATCATACTGCTTGATGTTTGAAGTCCATTTTAGATTAAAATGAAGTAGGTAGTTACTACTCATGTTTAAATTAGTTATTTATTCCCAACAATGTGAACTTGACATAAGGTCTTAAAAGCAGTGTTTTGTTTCCATTAAGACTAGTAATCAGGATGCTACTATTCTGCTGATTTTTTAGTTGTTAGATATGGGCATGAAGAGTACAACAGAACTGTATAGTATAAGGAGTGATGCTATTTTCCCAAGAAAGATTTAACCCAGAAGTTATTTCTTTTTATCGTACTATTCGGTGAGTATTTTTTTTTATTGGAATAGATAACAAATGTCAGTCAATATATATATGTAGTACACAGTGTGCCTTTACTATTAAATGTTTTGGGTAATGCAGAAAACGTAGAAGGGATGGGGTTATTGTCCTTCCAGGAACTTAAAATCTAGTTGGTGAGGTAAAAAGAAAAAACAAACTAGCAACTGTGAAACAATTAGTGAAAAGGAGTCCAACTGATTCTGGCTATATATGCACAACAATACAGAGAATGCAGAGCACTCACTATTGGGCTGAAGTAACTGGAAAGCCTTGTGAAGAAGGTCGTAGCCAATATGGTTAGGAAGGACTGTGCAGTGTGGATACAAACACAAACCTAGGGATTGACTGGATTGGATACAAACACAAACCTAGGGATTGACTGGATTAAATATATGGCATATGTGGGATTCAGTGAGGAGGTCACTCTGAAGTTAGGGGCACATGTTGGGATTTTGGTCATGTGGGTGGAACTTTTAAGGAGGCTCTTGACAGCCAGGTTAAAAAGAAATGGAAGATGATTTATTGAGTACAGTATAAATTGACAGGGAGTTTTACCAAGTGCAGAAGTGGTATATTTGGTCCATAAGAGAGAACTAGGTTTGAAGTGGAAGGGGTAGTAGTAACATGAAATGGAGTTTTAGAAATGTTTAGTTTGAAGTGAAAGGATATCTGAGCAGAGATAACTTAATCTTTTAGGCACTAAAAATAAGGTTAAAATGCAAATGGAAGGATATGGAGCTGAGTCTCATGGAGAGTATGTAGCTAGAACAGACAACCAAGGACAGACTTGAAGGGTACCTGTGGGACTGAAAGAGAAAAAAGACTAGCCAAGCCTTATGTCAAGTCATGTCCAAAACCTGTTATAGTGGTGCAGCAATCATTTTTTGTTTTTATTTTTTAAATTAAAACTTTTTTAATGACTCAAAATCCATTTTTCACTCCATTCCACCCCCAGCCCCTTTGGTAAAAAAGAAAAACAAAATTCTTGTAACAAGTATGTATAGTCAAGCAATACAACTCAAAGTGGCCAGGTCCAATGACTATATTTCTCATTTTTTGGTACAGCAGTAATTAACTTGAGTTCCACAACAGAATTGGTTTTTGCTTGTAAGTTTATAAACATATTTTATCTTCAGTAGCCACTACATCCATGCTTGCTCTTGAACAGATAAAAAGTAAAAACAATGCTTTAATCCAGCCTCTGTTAAATTTTTATGAAATGGACTTGTTTTTAATAATACATTTTAAACAAAGTACTTTAGGAAATGAGAAACATAGTAATATTGTGAATATTCTTGTTTGTGGATAGCATAGAAATACTTTTTGCTTTTATGCAGTGAGTGGCTCTCTGGCTAAAATAACTCATATTTTCTAGTTTATTTGTTTTAATTTAAATATGTATATTCACATTTTTTATCCTTCATTTCAAGCCACCTTTTACTCTTAATTCATTTCAAGCATTTAGTGCTTAGGACTTTTTGCTAGGAATAGACAGAAATGAAACAGCCCTGTACTCAAGGAACAAACGTTCTGCGTGGGGAGGTGGGAAATCCTGGTCACTGAAGTAGATACAGAGTAAACGGGGGTGGATGCAGAGAAGTTGTCTTTAACAACTGGGAAGATCTAGAAACGTCTCTTAAGGTTGTGGCACTGGTACCTAGAAGGGAGCTAGGAACTCAAGGAAGTGAAGGTGATGGGGGAGAATATTCCAGGTTTTAGGGGATGAAGGAAGGGAAGGGAGATAGCTGTACCAGGGCAAGGAGAGGAGTAATGGAATGCTTTGTGTTATTTCCATTCATTCAACAGATATTTCCTGAGTTTTATTTAGTAGTGCCTCATGGTGCACTATATTCTTTTGGAGAGACTGAGATAAGGTCTCTGCCTTTGGGAAGCTCAGTCCAGGAGGAGGATAGGAAAGTAATTTTTATTCACATGTTCATTTGTACTCATACAGCATGTTACTGATGTCTTATTAATTAATTAAAATTCATTTCTTAACCACTTAACCATATTTGAGCACTGTCTTAAGGGGTTCCCATTTTAAAGGCAGGGTAGGGGTGAGGAGAACACATAGAGATTTCAGCTGCAAGAAAAAAAAATGGAAGGACTCCTGATAAAATCCCATATTTTCAAAGTTGGAAAGGGACAACATTATCATCTGCTAATCAGCCTCTTACTCCCAGTGCAGGCAGGGTTCCCCTCCCTCTGTGACTTCGCAGATGGATGTGTGGAGTGTGTGTGGAGGGGGGAGGGAATCCCACAATCTTTTGGACAATCTCACAATCTTGGGGAGCCCTACACTCCTCTGTACAGCAGAGCTGGCTGACCCTTTACATCACTGCTTAGTTCTGATTGTTAATAAGCTTTTCCTTGTGTAGAATAATCTCTTTACCTGTAATACCTTACCATTCTTGTTTTTAAATTCATGTACCTAGGGCCAAGCAGAACAAATCTTGGGAGTACCTTGGAAGGTACCCTTGTATAATTTCAGAAAGAAAGGCTATACAGCCTTCCAGTTTATTTTGCCCAGTCTCTCCCTGTTGGAAGCTATCTTGTAAATTTTTTCACCTAAAAATGGGGCTAAGATTTTAAAAACTCTAATATTTTGAGAAGAAATGGCCCATGTAGCCATATTTTTATTAAACATAAAGTATGCAACTTTACCATTGTTATTTATTTCATACTTTTTACTCAGAAATAAAGTGTAAATGAATATAAAAGGTAGTAAAAAGTATACTCCGAAACTCTACAAAGATGGACTTTCAGTAATTGACTCAGTGAAATTTTTCTGGACCCTATAATTCAACTATTTGAATGTCTGTGTGGAAAAAGTGCTTTGGAGCTTAGAAGGTTATGAGAATACTTGTGTGGCTCTCTGCAAGAAAACCTTCCCTATGCCGTTGGGAATAAAAGAGAAATACCTGTTTTCTTTATTTCATGATTTCTTTGTAGGTCAGTTTTCCTTCTCTTATTGCCATTTTTGAAAAAAGTTTAGAAAAAAGTTAACTTGGGCTCCCCAATTGTCTGAGTAGGATGAGGGAAATGCTTTATTTTTGTGAAGGAGAATTTTGGATTCTTAAGGACCTTTTTTTCGTTTTTGATTGTCATTTTCAAGTTTACCTTTAACAAAAATGACAACTACCTTAATCTTGACCAAATACCTACTATATTAATATCATTAGTCTTAACAGTATTCTGAAGCTTTTAGGATAAAGTGAATTTGTGGTAGTGTTAAAACTTTTTAAAGCAGAGAATTTTTGTTGTTAAATTATGCTTTAAAAGAATCTTAAGGTTCTAAGGAGAATATATATGCATATATACATATATATAATAGTAGAGCCCTATTATAAGAAGCTTTGTTGTTACATGAATTAGTATACATACTATCATGCCCTTGCAAATAAAATTATATACAATGAATGAATAATGTGATGTGATAAGTTTTACAGTATTTCTTCTGAAGCTTTTAGGACAAAATAATTGTGTGGCAATATGAATTTTTTTAAGTGGAGGGTTTTTTTTTCTTTGAATCATTTTATCATATAACGAATCTTGAGTTCCTAAGGAGAATGTAATATTAGAGCCCTGTGACATTTGTTATTACATGTATGTGTGTATATATATGTGTGTATACATATATGTGCATATTGTATACATATGTATATATACATACATACAACACCATGCCCTTGCAAATAAAATTATATATAACAAATGTTTAATATGATGTGATTAGTTTTATAGTATTTCTTCTGAAATTTTTAGGGCAAAATGATTTTGTGGCTCTGGTATATCTTTTTAAAGGAGAGATTTTTGTTTATGTTATAATGAATCTTGAACTTCTGAGTAGAATATAAAAATTTTATAATAGGATTCTATTATTACACAAATTAGTGCTTATATTTATATATGTTTATATATATTTTATACATATGTATGTACACACAGCATAATAACCATGCAAATAAAATTTTATGTAACAAATGCCTAATATAATGTGACTAGCTTTTTTACATTATTTCTTTTGGAACAGACTTTTAAAATTTGAATTATAATTAATATTAAGCTTTTAAGTAGAATATATGAAAACTATTTTAATAAGAGTTATTATTACCATGAATTAATGTATGAATATGTTTATAAGTGCATACACATACCATCAAGCCTTTGCAAATAAAATTATATATAACAAATGTCTGATAGAATGTGATTAGGTTTTTTTTGTTTTATACATTCTAAACCTTTTATACACTCTAAACCTTTTGTGGCAGTATAAATTTTTTAAGTAGGGATTTTTTTGTTTGAATAAAATAATGAATCTTGACTTCCTAAGGAGAATATGATAGTAGAATTCTATTTTAACATTTGTTATTACATGAATTAGCATATGTGTGTATAATACATATATGTATATATACATACATATACCATCACATCCTTGAAAATAAAATTATATATAACAAATGTCTAATATAATGTGATTAGTTTTGCAGTATTTTTTCTGAGGCTTTTAGAAAAAGCAAAAGATTTTGTCACTGGCAGATTTCTAAAAGTGACATTTTTTGTTTGTTTGAAATTTGTTTATGATGAATCTTGAGCTAAGTAGATTATAATAATAGAATCTTATAACAAGATTTGTAATTACACGAATTAGGCTATATGTTATATATAATGTTTATATAAATACATGTATTTGTGTGTATATACATACTGTATCATTCCCTTGAAAATAAAATTTTATATGAGAGATGCCTAATATAATATGACTAGCTTTTAAAATATTTTTTCTAGAACAGATTTTTTTGTTTGAATTATGTTTTAATGACTTGAGCTTTTAAGTAGAATATAATAAAACTATCCTAACATGATTTGTTATCAACATGAATTAGTATATTTATATACAGACATACCATCATGCCTTTCAAATAAAATTTTACATACAACAAATCTAATATAATGTGACTTTTTAAATATTTATTTCTTCTGAAGTTTTTAGGACAAAATGATCTTGTGGCAGTATTAAATTTGTAAAGCAAAGATTTTTTGGTTTGAATTATTTTATAATATAACAAATCTTGACTTTTTAAGTAGAATATAATAGAACTATTATAATAAGATTTGATACTAATTTGAATTAGTATATACATATGTGCGTACATATATTTATATATTTTTACCATCGTGCCTTTTCAAATAAAATTATGTATGACAAGTGATTAGGTTTTTTTAACAATATTTTGAAGCTTTTGAATGAAATGATTTTGTGGCAGCTTTAACTTTTCAAAACAAATTTTTTTGTTTGAATTATGTTACAATGTTATAATGAATCTTGAGCTTTTACATAGAATATAATAAAACCGTTGTAAGAATTAGTATATACATAGGTATATACCCACACCATCATGCTTTTGCAAATAAAATCATATGTAACAGATGCTTAACATAATGTGACTACTTTTTAAAAATTATTTCTTCAAAAGCTTTGAAGACAAAATGATTTTCTGGCAATGTTAACTTTTTAAAGCAGAAATTTTGTAGGTTCAAATTATGTTATAAGATGAATGTTGACCTTTTAAGTAGAATATAATAGGACTCTTATAAAAATTGTTATTAACATGAATTAATATGTATGAATATATGTAAATATGCATACATACCATCGTGCCTTTGCAAATAAAATTATGTACAACAGATGTCTACTATAAATGTGTGATTAGTTTTGCAGTTATTCTTCTAAAGCTTTTAGGACAAAATCAATTTCTGTCATTGTAAACTTTTTAAAGCCTGTATTCTTTCTTTTTAAATTTGTTATAATTAATCTTGAGCTTCAAGATTTGTTGTTACATGAATTAATATATGTCTGTGTATGTTATATACACACCATCATTCCTTTGCAAATAAAAATACACTAATGCCTAATATTAAAATGATGAATTTTTAACAGTATTTCTTCTGAAGTTTTTAGGATAAAATGATTTTGTAGCAGTGTGAATTTATAAAAACTTTTTTTTTGAATTGTGTTATGATAATCAATTTTAAACTTTTAAGCAGAATGTAATAGAGCCCTGTTATAACAAGATTTATCATTAAGAATTAGTATGTACATGTATGAATTTATATGTATACATATGTGTATATATATATACACACAGACATATTTAGACACATATACACAAATGCTATCATGCCCTTTGCAAATAAAATTATATAAAACAAATACCTAATAGAAAATGATTAGTTTTACAGTATTTCTTCTGAAGCTTTTGAGACAAAATGATTTTGTAACAATGTTTAACTTTTTAAAGCAGGTATTTTTAAAAAAATTATGTTTTAGTGAATCTTGAGCTTCTAAAGAGAATATATACAATCCTATTATATAACAAGATTAAGTTTTACATGAGTTAGTGTATACATATATGTATGCATGCATATATATAGTATATGTATATATACTATATATGTAACACATATCATTCTCTTTCAAATTATAACGAATGCCTAATATTAGTATGATTAGATAGCACCTCTTCTGAAGCTGTTAGGACAAAATGGTTTTGTAGCATTGTTTAACTTTTTAAAGCAGATTTTTTTTTCTTTTTTTTGAATTATGGTGAATCTTGAGCTTCTAAGGAGAATATAATAATAAAACACTATTATAACAAGATTTGTTTTTACATGGAAATATTTCATGTGTATATATAATGTGTGTATATGTATAAGTATGCAGTCATTCTCTTTCAAATAAAATCGTAACACATGCCTAATTAATGTGATTAGTTTTGATAGTATTTCTTCTTTATCTTTTAGGGCAAAATGGTTTTGTAGCGTTGTTTAACTTTTTAAAGCAGATATTTTTCTTTTTTTTTTTGAATTGTTAGAGCAAATCTTGAGCTTCTAAGGAGCATATAGTAATAGAACCTTATTATAACAAGATTTTTTTTACATAAATTAGCATATGTGTGTATAAGTATATTTATGTGTAAGGATATGCATATGTATGTATTACAACCATCATTCTCTTCCAAATAATATATAACAAATGTCCAACATGATGTGATTAATTTTATAATATTTCTTCTGAAGCTTTTGTGGCAGTATGAGGAGGGTTTAAAGGAGAGGGTTTTTTTAAAATTATGCTGTAATATAAATCTTGAGTTTCTAAGGAGAATATAATAATAGAGCTTTATTATAACAAGATTTGTTAACTTGAATTAGCATATATGTATGTGTATATATATTTAGATTTATATATGCACATCATCATTCCCTTGCAAATGAACTTATATATGACCAATGTTTAGTTTTACAGTATCTCCTCTGAAGCTTTTAGGACAAAATGACTTTGTGGCAGTATGAATTTTTAAAAACTTTTTTGTTTGAGTTATGTTATAATGAATATTGAGCAAAGGAGGATATAATAAGAACTTTTTATAAGAAGATTTGTTATTTCATGAATTAGTATATATCTCTCTGTATATATATTTGTATATCTGTATCTCTGTGTATACAACCATCATGCCCTTGCAAGTAAAATTATTTATAACAAATATTTAGTATAATGTGATTTGTTTTCCGGTGTTTCTTATGAAGCATAAAATGATTCTGAGGCAGTGTGAACTTTTTAAAGGAAAGGTTTTTCTGGTTTAAATTCTGTTGTAGTATAATGAATCTGGAGCATCTAAGGAGAGAAAATAATAGAATTCTATTATAACAAGATTTGTTACTGCACAAATCAGCATATAAATGTATATTTCTATATATAATTTATAAAAACATACTCTTGCAAGTGAAATTATATATAACAAATATCTAATATAGTGTGATTAATTTTACAGTATTTTTCTTAAGCTTTGAGGATAAAATGGTTTTGTGGCAGTATGAACATTTAAAGGAGTGATTTTTTTTTGTTTGAATTATGAAATAATGAATTTGATCTAAAGAGAATAAAATAATAGAACCTTGTTATAGCAAGATTTATTATTGCATTAATTTGTATGTATATATGTGTGTATATATGTGCATAAATATATATGTATATAACCATGTTACTACGAATAAAATCACATATAACATGTCTAATATAATGTGAATAATTTTACAATATTTTTTCTGAAGCTTTTAGGATAAAGTGATTTTGTGGTAGTGTGAACTTTTTTAGAGGAGAAAACTTTTTGGTTTGCTTTATTAATTTCAGCTAAGGAGAATATAAAAGAAGCCTAACATTAGGAGATATTTTACTGCATGCATTTTTATATATGTATGTATGTATACAACCATCATGCTCTTGCAAATAAAATTATTTATAATAATTGTCTAATGTAGTGTGATTAGTTTTGCAGTATTTCTTCTGAATCTTTTAGGATAAAATGATTTTGTGATAGTAAGAACTTTTTGAAGGAGTTTTGTTCAAATTGTGTCATAATGAATTTGAGCTAAGGAGAATATAATAACAGAAACTTACAGCAATATTTGTTATTGTATGAATTAGTATATATATTCATATAGCTATAAATCTCTATACCACCATCACATCCTTGAAAATAAAATTATATAAAAC
>CM053626.1:299754367-299766826 GCA_028646595.1 Phalanger gymnotis | reverse complement strand
ATCGCACTCGGGCAAGCCCTGCTTCCGCAGCTTCCTGCCTCTGCAGCTTTCTGCTTTTGCAGCTTCTGGCTTCCACACCTTCCCCCGCCACCGCAATTGTCTCCCGGCTCACCCCTCCTCCCAGCCAAGCTTCTGGTTCTCAAGCCCCACCTCAATGAGCAGAAACCATTGGTTCCTGAGCTGGCACCTCCTAAGTCACCAATCCATACCCACACAGGTTTCACACCTGACAGGGCCCTGGGCCTGGGGCTTAGCACTTAACAGCTGAAAGTACTTCCACTCAAAAGAAACAGAAGCCATGCTAATGAGACAATTTTGCTTAACAACACAGTTTTTTAATATTGTTGTAAGTAAAATCATGATTTAAATACTTAGGAAATTCAAAATTACATAGCATGGGGGAGATTACTTTTGATTTAGCATGCAGCATTAAAAAAAAACTTCTGGTGCTGTGGGTTCTAGACTCCTTAGCTATTGCTACAGAACAAAGAATGGGCTTCATTTGTCCATAGAATAGATTTTCTGGTCATTGTTGTTTTTTAACCTCTGGTAGACATATGTTTGAATCTAAGAAGAAATAAATATAAAATAAAATTCTATTACAAAGTACCTTCCTGTACTAAAGAGGTTCATTCTGTAGGCTGCATCATTGCCTTCATAGTATATATATTTTATTATAATGAATGAAGGCATTTATTAAACATACCCAAGTGCCACACAATGTAACATGCAAAACCTATAAGGTCATTGAGGGGTAGGGAATAACCATTTAACAGAGTGCTTATTATGTGCCAGGGACTGTGCTAAATGCTTTTTAATAATCATCATAATAATAATCCTAGCTAACATTTTCATAGTGCTTACTCTGTGCCAAGTATTATGCTAAGAGTGTTACAATTATTATCTCACTTGATCCTCACAACAACAGACTGTAGGGTAGGTGTTGTTATCCCAATTTTATAGTTTAGGAAACTAAGGCAGATGGAAGTTAAATGACTTGCCCAGGATCATGCATTTACTAAGTGTCCAAGACCAAATTTGAACTTAAATCTCCGTGCCTGCAGGCTCAGTGATCTCTCTACCCTACCACTCAGTTGCCTCTTGTCTTGAGATAGTAAGCCCACTGTAGTAGGATTCTGCAGTATATGCTGATTTATGTCTGTTCTTGTTCTAAATAGTTGATACTTCCCTGATTTTTTTGAAGACCATAAGTTTAATCATATGGTTAGGTGTTAGGTTTTCATACGTCTGTATCTTATGGCTATATCAGTTACTATTGTTGCCAAAATGTTCTTTCTGTTTTTAGATGATGCCTACATAGAAGATTTTCAAAACAGTTGGACCGAATGCATTATTGCTGAGCCAGTCACTCAGGTATCCCAGCTGTCTTGGTTGCTATGGGAGATTGGAAGACTATTACAGTGCCAATTCCATCATCAGGTAATTATAGTTTGTAAAAAAAAAGTAAAGTGTAGCATCTTGAGTGAACTTAAAGTCTTATCTGGATTAAATAGTTTGTTGAAAACATGGCTAAAGAGATACCTAACCAAGAGGTGAATGTGTGATACACATTTTTTGACATGCGCAATGCTGGAATCTGCTTCACTTAATTTTGCATATTTGTTACAGGTTTTTTCTTCTTGTTTTGTTGTAATTCAGTGGAGGATAGGGAGGAGATGGGAGGAAAAAATATAAATATTTGTAAATGTACAATAAAATTACATTTTTAAAAAATCATGTTATATAACCTCACCTTGGCTCTTATTGCAGCAAGGCAGCCAATTTATTCCTCCCTAATTGATCGCCTAGCTAAAGCCCCACACAAACTATTACAGAGCTTCTCTTCCCTCTATCCACCTCCTATACCTGCCTCTGCCCTCTGTTACTCTCTCGTCTGAGGACTTTACCCTTTACTGAGATAATTGAAGCCATTTAGTATCAGCATCTTCTTTTCCCATTCTCTTCATCTCAAAACCCTTTGACATCATCTTCTGTCTTCTCCTTTCTACTTTCTTTGACAAAGATGTGGTCCTCCTTGCCAAGGCCAAAATCTCTACATAGACACTTGATCATGAGCTTCTTGAGGGCAAGGACTGTCTTGCCTTTCTTTGTATCCTCAGCACTTAGCAGTGCCTGAGTAGGCACTTAATAAATGCTTATGGACTGACTGCTTCATTGGAGCCAGTATTTCACTGAGGTTTGTACTCTGCCCATCTTGCATAGCTCTCATCCGTCGATTCCTGTAAATCTCCAAGTAGTCCACTGTGTCCTTGAGACTTTCATGTAGATTTCATAACATTGCATCATTACCAGGGGATCACACAGGCTGTCAGTTGGTTATCCCTTTCACTATATAACCAATCCTTTTTTTTTTCACTAATCCTACATTGTAATAGCTAACATGCATGTATTTTTATCTCATGTATATATATATACATATACACATGCACCTATGTATATGAGATCGGTACTATAAACATTGTCTCCATTTTATGGATGGGGAAACCAAGGCTCAAAAGGTTAAGTGACTTGGTGATAGTCATAAGTGTTAGGTGGGGCTTGAACTTGCTTCTTGTTTGATTCTAAGTCTAGGACTCTCAGTTTTGTGATGTATAAAATAATCTTAATTGTCATTTCAAGTGAAATTCAGAGTGTGTTATATGTTGCAATGATAGGTAGAGGTTGAGATGAATAGTGAACTATAAGATGCTAAGATATTTTTGACAATTCTCTGCCTTCTAGATACTCAGTGACAGTATCACAATTGTCTACATATATTACCTCTTGGTCAATTAACAGTTCCTTGAACACAGCACTCCATTGCCTGGAATGCTCTGTTCCAAAACTTCTGCCTCTTAATTTTTACAGCTTCCTTTAAGACTCAGCTCAGGGGCAGCCAGGTGGCACAGTGGGTAGAACTCTGGCCCTGGAGTCAGGAAGACCCGAGTTCAAATGCAGCCTTTGACACTTGACACACTAGCTGTATGACCTTGGACAAATCACTTAACCCCAATTGCCCTGTTGTCCCCTCTCAAAAAAAAAAGACTCAGCTCAAACCCTGCATGTTATAGATCTTTCCCAGTCCTTCCTGCTGCTAGTTCCTTGTCCCTTAACATTATCTTCCATCTACTCTGTGTATATCTTGGATATATATTTATTTACATGTTATCTCATCCATTAGATTATGAGCTCCTTGAGGGCAGGGACTCACACATAGTAATTGCTTAATATAAATGCTTGTTGACTATCTGACAATGTTTATAAATTGTGTGTGGTATGGGTTGAGTAGATTTTTGTCGTTCATTAGGCCCAAATTGATGGGAATGAAGTGTTAAGGTGCAAATTAAAGCTTTATACCTTAATTTAATGGTGGTTGGGATAGAAGGAGAGAAAATGGTTTAAAAACTGTTCTACACGTTGGCTCCTCGTGAGAACAAATATAACTATTTTTCTAATCAAAAATTCTTATTTTTATTTTATTTGGAAATACTCTTAAAATCCACATAACTTAGAGTGCTTTTTTGGTAAATATTCTAAATAATTTATATTAAGTATTTTTTTCTTGACTTTCAGAAAGCAAAAATATTTCTCAGTTTACCTCAGAAACCAATATGTCTCCTTCAAGTTTATACTCACAGCAAGTTCTGTGTCCTTCTCTACCTTTGGCAAAGAGTGTGCACAATTTTTTCAGGGCTTTCTGCACAGAAGAGAATGTTGACCAGAGTATATCCTATCTTGATCAGGTAATTTTAAAAATAAAGAACTGGCAGAAATCAGTTTATTCAACCGTAGCGTCTAATAGCTTGAAGAGAAAATTTTTATAGTAAGGACAAGTATATTATGATGTTTAAGTGTTTCGGGGATAGTTTTGAAAGTCATTATCTACTTCTTAAGTTTGTTCAACAAATTAGAAAAAAAAATATTTTTCTCCTACCAGGAGCTGACTACTTTAGGTTTTCCTTCATTATATGAAGAGTCCAAAGGTAAAGAGGTTAAAAGAGACTTAAATATAGTTGCAGTTTTAAATTGTATCCATGAACTACTTGTACTTCATCGAAAGAACCTTCTAGCTCAGGAAAATGTGGAAACACAGAATTTGAAACTGGGAAGTGATATGGACCATCTGCAGAACTGCTATTCCAAGCTGAAGGTAGAAATTATATTCAATTTACATTCAAATTATGTTATGTAAATTAATGCTAGACATTTTCAATTGTTTTATTTGCCAAACATGTTAAATAAACTTTAGCGATAATTATCTTACTATTATTGCTTCTGTGTTAATGCAAGTACTTAATGCAAGAAGGCAATGATTTCTACATCTTAATATTTATAATGAAGTTGTTTACTTTATGAACTGTTTTTGTGACCATCTGGATATAGCAGATACAGTTAAGGAATAATAATGATGAAATTTATGATTTTAAAGAACTTGTTTCTTAACAAAGTGGATGACACTGATGAAAACAGTCCTATTTAGAAGCTAGAGCTGAGAAAAAGCATTTGTATTTAAAGGCTGCTTGTACCAATTGAGCCAGTGCTTAATGTAATAGTGGGCTAGGAGTTAAAGTAATCATAGATGATGAGCTATTCCTTCCAGAAGTCTCCTGGGCCTTCAGATGATAAGACTATGGCAAAGTGTTATAGTAGCTTTACTTCTCTCTTTTTTTAATGGAAGAAATTTTTTTCTGGGTCGTTGATTTGCAATATCACAATAGCATTAAGAAAAAAACGTCTTTTGAATTAGTTGTATAATGGATGTCATGTTTTTTTCTTTTGCTTGTTAGGTATGTTATATAATAAAAATCACAATATTCAGTCTGAATATTTCTTAATATAGTCTTATGATCAAATCATCTTCCTTGCATATCTATCTCTCTTCCCTGCACCCCCAGCACATACAACTTCCTCATATCTGTCTCAGTCTGTTCCCTGTTTCTCTTGAACAATACCAAAAAAATTAACTTTAATATTCCTTGCCAGGAAATGGTATATTGTGGATGTTAGGATGGTGGCTGATCTGTCCCTTATGTGACCCTTTGGATTCCTTTTGGATTTTAGAGAGGCTGCTTCTTGCTCAGCTGCTAACACCTGCCGCCTGCCTGGCCCTTTACAGCCTAATATTGGAGAATAGTATCAGTTGCTTTTTAAAACCATTTTCTCTTAGCTCTTCTCATTCACAGTAACAGTTTTCTTTTTTTGTTGTTTATTTTTGTTTAAGAGTGCTTCCTCATTCTTCAACATCCTGGAGATCTTTTTGAGATTAACTCAATGTATAAACCTCATTGTACAGAAAGTTCAGTTTGGAAAATACCACAAAGCCTTGGTCAGTGCTCTAATTAGCGTACTTTCTATCCCCTACAGGACTGTCAAAGTTGCAGGCCTGAGGTAGCTGTTTAAAGGCTTTCTAAAAGGTCTGTTAGGGTTCTGGGCTGGTTCTGTGGTTCTGGAGGATCTATGATAGTTAATTATGAGAGTCACTTCACAGGACTAAAATTTATTTGGAAGACCTCAGAACTACAAAATGGATCCCCGAGTTCTATTCCTTCTCCATTTTTCTAAAATTGGATTGAGACAGTAATTGCTAGAACTAGAGCTAATCTATTTTCCTTGATAGTTTGGGCCCAGAACTAAAGGGGAAACAGTAGTCTGTTAGTTATTTCTCTGCAGGATTGGAAAAACACAAACATTTCAAAGGGTTCTCATCAAGTGAGCATATAAGATGTGACTATAAAGTGTATATATATACACATATATATGTATAATTTTTTTTAAATCCACAAACACCAAAACTTATGCACCCCAATGCATGTTGTTCCCTTCAAAGGTAGGCACTTTGAGCTGCTGTATATTTTGTTCTAATCATGTTCTTGTGTAAAACATTTTATAATTCCTCTTTGGGAAATTGCCTTTAGAGTTAATAAGCTGTATAAGAAAATCAGTTAAATTACTTTATAGTCACACCTAATTTTGATTCAAAAACACATTGTCAGCTCTCTTCACCAAGTTTGACTGTTACTCATTTTTGCCTGTTTACAAAACCAAATTGAACCTGAAAGAGTTAAGATTTGTCTCTTCTGAAAATGCTTAAGAGACTGTGGCATAAGCTTTGAAGCCTATTCAAGGAGTCGCAAAAAAAAAACATTTTGAGAAATGGTGGCATTATTAGAGTGTGTCACCTTGGAAGTGCTTGCAAGGAATGACACTTTTTTGGCTGTATAAATCCTGCTGTTTAAACCTAGTCGTCTTCCTTACTTTATAACCAGTCTTCATTTAAAGAGATAGTTTGTGTGAAAATAGACTACATCTTTTATTTTAGAGGGCAGAATGTCAATGTATCTATAACTTATTTAGACTCTTAAAAGTAAACTAGATTTGAATTCTACGTCAACTTTACTTAAGGCTGAATATGGATGTTTTAGGAACAACTAGAAACATCTAGGAGGGAAATGATTGGGCTTCAGGAGAGAGACAGACAGCTGCAAGGCAAGAACAGAAATTTGCACCAGTTACTTAAAAATGAGAAGGATGAGGTGAGTCCATAGCTATTATTGATTAAGTCCTAGTGAAATTTTTTCTGGTAGTATAAGGTATATAGATTTTGTGTCCATTCTTTCCTTAAAAAAGGAAAGAACAAAATCTCATGTCCCATATTACCAGTTGGTGTGCCATGTTTCAGTTTATTCAGTAAAGTTTTAACTCCGGATTTACCATCCCTTTTGGTTTACTTGTCATAGCTAATTTACTTCCCTCCCCTGGCTAACTGCTCTTCTGACTTATTTTCACTTCTTCTTAAAGTTAAGCCTCTAATGTCCACCAGATGTTTCCAACTCCCGTCCCATACTCCTTTTCACCGAATGATACCCTCAAAATTGCCACGTATTGGTGATTTTTCAGATAATAAGGATTAGTGCAAAAATATTGAATATTGTCTCCCAAGTATCATTTTAGTCACCAGGCCATAATGTCCTAGTTCCAGCTTTTTATCTAGACCTGCTGATTTGCAGCTTAAGTTTGTAGAATTGGTTATTAGAGTTCAGATGTTTTTATTGATGTATAAGAAGGCTATTGTCTTAATTGCCCTGCAACATAACCTGTGATGTGTGGTAATTCAGAAATCCAGAATGCCTGTTTATTTTCAATAATAGTATAAAATTCTAGTTTGAGAGAATAGTTAAAAAACAATTTTTAGAATGATTTTACCTCAATACATACATATGTGTATATTATATGTATATATAATACACACACCTATTAATAGGTGGTAAATAAGTGGAAACCATGTAATACTTTGATTTAGACAATTTTCTATAGTACTCTGAGGTAGCACTTTGGCTTGAGGGTAGTAAGACCTAAATGTTCTCATTTGGAGAGTGATTATAGATGGAACTATCATCTGTTGTCATAGGAGTCCTACTCTTGACACACAAATACTAATATTGAACAAGAGTTCTGGACTTTTTTCCTGTATAGACACTGGACTTATATTAATAATTTATTTTTATTAATAAATATTTTATTATATTTTTATTTTTATTATTTTATTTAATTTTAAAATTTTTTTTAAATTTTTTTAATTTTTAAATTAATTTTTAATAATTAATTAATTTAATTAATAATAAAGCTGTGCTTTAGAATTGGGGGAAAGGTTAGACTGTTCATTGTGGAAAGGTCTTAAAATAGGAAAATTGTGGCCTTTATGTGTGTGTGGTGGCGGGGGATTACATAGCTAGAAGGACTTCTGAGTTGATGATTAAAACAATCTAGCATTTTATCACCATTTTTGAATAAATTAAAAAAAACCTCAAAGATTTGTGATTCATCCAGGTTGTATATGCAGATTACATTTCCTCCGTAGCTTATTAGTAGTGTGATGAGTTGTTTTGGACAGAAAAAAAACCTCATCACCTAGTGATCACCCACCATATCAGTTAATGAGCTCTTTGAACTTAGCTAAGCTGTTCCTTGGACAACAGGCACAAAGTCTTTGCGCCTTTATTTGAAACCTTCAGTACAATCATATGAAGTACCTTTGAGATTCAGGCAATCACCTCTGTGCCATAATAAGGCAGTATTTCAGTTAATAAAAGAGAAAGTAAAGCTTATAACTTGTATAGTGGTTTGCACACAGGAGGTATCTGAATTATTTCTTGAGTTGATGTAAGATTAATTTTTTAATTCTTTAGATTTGGCGTCTTTCCAGTTAATATAGACTGGTGGGATGAATGAGATAGTCCTCATCCAAAATACCCAAGGGAGAAAGGTTTTTTACTTATTTATTTTTGAAGTTATTAATACAAATGCATACGTTGTTTAAAGAAACACCTATTTAAAAGCAAATACCTTTTTTAAGGTACAAAAATTACAGAATATCATTGCGAGTCGGGCAACTCAGTATAATCATGATATGAAGAGAAAAGAACGTGAATATAACAAGCTAAAGGAACGTCTTCATCAACTTGTTATGAATAAAAAGGATAAAAAAACAGGTAAGCATCTGACAAGTAGTAAAGAGGTAAAGAAGTTGTAATTTGGGGGGGGAGATGTGTTTATTTGAGAAGTCAAATATAAGGGCTTTGTACATTAATTTGAAGTGTTGTCTTTTCATGCTTTATAGATTAATGGTTTTAGATGGGGAAAATCCATAAAGCAGTCAGAGAGTATTGCTTTGTGGAAAAGGAGAATTGTCTGCTTTGCCTGTGAGCAGCTAATGGTTGTTTATTTTTTAACACTGAAGAGGAGGTATAGAAACAGTAAGTCTTAAAGATAATATAAAACAGTTTGCTCTGAATTCATTTTGGTCAAAGACCATTACAAAACTGATAGGGCAAGGAACAGTTGTGACATGGTCTTCAGAATAAGTTAGAACAGGGTGAGAGTAAATTACGAGTAAGAAGGATGTAGTTTTTTAAGGTAAGTCCATAAACACTTGAATGCCTTCTCTGTGCATTTCATTGGAATAGTTGCTGGGGGAAACAGATAATGCGAAACATTTGTCACTTGCCTCAAAGACCTTATAGTTTAGTAGAGGAAAAAATATAATTTAAATGACTACTTATAAAAGGAGTGTTAAATCCTATGAAATTAGATCACTTCTGGCTTCTAGGAGTCAAGGAAGAAATTAAAGCAGATCAAGTGTTGTCCAAACTGTAGCTCTGGCTTTTTTTAAAAAATCTGTTTAGAAGTTTTTGTGTTAGGCAGTAAGCAACCTCTTATAGTATTGTTTTTTTTTAAATTCAATTAATAAACATTTATTTTTACTTCATCCCCATTCTGCCCACATGCCAGTTAAACAACCACCAAAAAAAAAAGAAAAGAAAAAGAAAGAACTCCCATAATGTATGCCTAGTCAGGCTAAGCAAATTTTTTATTAGCCATGTTAAAAATGTGTGTTTCTTTCATTATGAGTCCATCCCCTGCTTATGCAATTCATCTATAGTCATATAGGTATAATGGCCTGTTATTGCATAGATCAGATTTCCTAAATTCTTTCAAAATTATTTTTTTAATGTTGCTGTCTTATAAATGTTTGCCTGCTGCTCCTCACATCACTATGCATCAGTTTATATGCATCTTCCCAGTTTACTCTGAAACTGCCCATTATTTTCATCATTTCTTATGGCATAGTAAATAATATTAAATTACATTCATATGACATAATTTATTTAGCCATTCCCCTATAAATGGACAACCCCTCAGTTACCAGTTTTTTGCCACTACGAAAAGAGATTCTATAGATATCTATAAATATTTTTGTATATATCTCTTTGGGTTATATACCTAGTTGTAGTATATCTGGGTCAGACTATATGCACAGCTTAATAACTTTTCAGATATCTTTACAAGGTGTTTTAGAATAGCTAGACTAACATGTAGCTCTACTATGTACATTATGATTGTTTTCCCTACCAATGTTTGTTGTTTTCCACTTTTGTCATTTTTGCCAACCTGATAGGTGTGAGGTAGAACCTCGAGTTGCCTTAATTTGATTCCTCTAATTATTAATGATTTTGATCATTTTTTTTCATATTGATAGCTTATATTCGTTTCTTTTAAAACTTCATATTCTTTGTGTAGCTACTGGTGAATGAAATATAAATTTGAATTAGCCATTTATGTCTTATATGTGATAATTTATCGCAGAAACTTTTTACAGAGGTTTTTTTTTCTCCAATTACATGTTTTCCTTCTAATTTTAACTGCCTTGGTTTTTTATGCAAAAAACTTCTTAATAATAACAATATGTAGCACTTGAAGATTTGTTTAGTGTTTGCAAATAATATCTCATTTTATCCTCTCCACAACCCTTGTAGGTAGATGCTATTATTATCTTTGTTTTAGAGGTAAGGAATTTTATATAGTCATAATTGTGCTTTTCATGTTATTTGATCCTATCCCTTGTTTGGCCACAAACTCTTTCCCTGTCCACAGATCAGGAAGATAATTTCTTCCTTGCTCTTTTGTTTTGCGTTTGAAGTCACTTTTTATATCTTAAGTCTCCATTTGGAATTTATCTTCATCTATGATATGAGATGTTCACCTGTTTCTAATAACCTGCCAGACTGCTTTCCAGGTTTTCTAACGTTTATTGCCAAATAGTGAGTTTTGAGATTTATTGAACACTATGCCTCCTGTGTTTATTTGCTCTTATCGTGTGTAACTAATCTGTTCCACATGAGGAACTGTTTCTATTTTTTAACTAGTGCCCAATTGTTTTAATGATCATTGCTTTATAGTATCATTTGTAGTGTAGAGAGAGATCTGGTACTGGTGGGTGCTGCTAGGCCCTGTTTATTTCCACTTTTTTCATAATTTCTCTTGATATTCTTAACAGTTGGTTCCTCCAGAGGACCATTATTTTTCCTAGCTCTATAAAATAATCCTTTGTTAGTTTGATTGGTTTGGCACTGAATAAGTCAATTAGCTCAAGTAATATTGTCATTTTTATTACGCTGGCTCATCCTACCCATGAGCAAGTAATATTTTTCCCACTTATTTAGAGCTATCTTTGTTTCTATAAAGAGTATTCTGAAGTTGGATATGTAGTTCCTGATTGTGTCTTGGTAAATGGACTCCTGAATATTTTATATGTTATTTTAATTCAGATTTCGCACTCTGTTCCTGAATGATTTTGTTGATAACATACAGTACTAGTGATGATTTATGTGGATTTATTATATTCCACAGCTTTTGCTTTTAACTTTGTGGATTATGTCCTGCAACTTTGAATTTATAGTTACAATTAATTTTTAGTTGATTGTACAGTTTTAGATAAATTCTATCATCCTGCAAAAAGCTATGGTATAGTTCCTCTTCGCATATGTTTTATTTTCTCGATTTCTTGTCATCTTACCTCTATTAACTAGCATTTTTAGCACTATGTTGTTAAACAGTAGTCATAATAATGCACATTCTTGCTTTTCTAATTGGAAAGCCTTCCAACTTTTCTCATTTACTTTTAATATTCTTGGTTTAAATGATAGTACTGTGTGCTGTGTTAAGAAAAATGTATTTCTACCTTTTAAAATGTTTTTAATGTATCGGGTTTTTGTTTTTTTGTTTTTTGGAGAGGGAAAGCAGGGCAACTGGGGTTAAGCGATTTGCCCAAGGTCACACAGCTAGTAAGTGTGTCAAGTGTCTGAGGCTGCATTTGAACTCAGGTCCTCTTGACTCCAGGGATGGTGCTCTACTCACTGCGCCACCTAGCTGCCCCATTTTTAAATGTTTTTAATAGAGACATTGGGCTATGTCAAGTCTTTTCAGCAACTCTTGAGATAATCATGTGCTTTTTGTTATTAATGTTACTATATGGTATGTTATATTTATGTGTTCCTTGCATTGAATTAGCAACTCCACATTTCTGGTATAAATCCAAATGCTTATAGTGTGTAATCTTGAATACTATATTATTGTAGCCTATTTGCTATTTCATATTAAGAATTTGGCATCAATGTTCACTAAGCATATTGATCAGCAGTTTTATTTCTCTGCTTTGTCTCCTATAGCTTAGTTATAAAGACCATATTTGTGTCATGTAAAGAAATTATAAGGGTCCGTTTCCCCTCCTATTTTTTGCAAACAGTTTATGTAATGTTGGAATTACTTATTCATTGAATTTTGATAGAATGTTTTATAAATTCATGTAGTTTGGGAACTTTTTATGTTTGAAAGTTCGTTTTTGACTTTGTTTAATTTCTTTTTCTGATAATGAGTTTTAAATAGTCTTCTTTTGTTACCCTACCATTTTATATTTTTGTAAGTATTTGTTAATTTATTCTGAGGTAAAAGTTTTGTTGGCATATTATTCGATAAAGTGGTTTTTAATATTTTTTTGTTAATTTTCCATGTCCATTTTTTGTTTTCCTTTTTTTTTAATTTATTTTTAATATGTTTAGTTTTCAGCATTGATTTTCACATGCGTTTGAATTACAGATTTTCTCCCCATTTCCACCCCCCCCC
>CM053626.1:299716747-299753867 GCA_028646595.1 Phalanger gymnotis | reverse complement strand
AGTCCTGCTTCCCTCTGCCCCTTTGTGGGTTCTGTAGTTCTAGAATTGGTTCAGAGCCATTTTTTCATAGGTTTTTGGAGGGACTTGGTGGGGAGCTCACACCAGTTACTGCTTTCCAGTCGCCATCTTGGCTCCGCCCCAATTGTTTTCCTTTTTTAATCATTAACTTTTTATCAGTTTTATTAGTTTTTTTTCTAACCAGCTCCTAAGCTTACTCATCAATTCATTTTTGTTTTATTTTGTTTTCAGGTCTCTTTGATTTTCAGAAATTGTTTATTTTTGAGGGAGTTTGATTTCTTGCTCTAGTTCTTTTAGTTGCATGCCCAACTCATGGTTTACTTTGTCTCCCTTTTGTTGATGAAAGTGTTTATAGATATATTTTCCTCTAAGGAGTACTTTAGCTACGTTCTAAGCATTGGTATGTTGTCTTATTATTATCATTTTATTGAAATTTTCTGTTCTTTCTATAATTTGTTCTTTCACACCATTTTAGTATTATTTGGTATACAATTAACTTTGGATTCTTTCATCATAGAGTTTTTATTGCATTGTGGTCAGTAAATGATGGGCTCAGTATGTCTACTTTTTTGCATTTTGGTGAGGTTTTTTTCTGTTCTCAATCAGTAATCGTCATCGATCTGAGATTTATAATTTTTCTAAAGTTCTACTCAGATACCTAATTTCTTATTTATTGTTTTGTTAGATCGTCTAGGCCTAAAACAGTCCATTAGAGGGCCTGTTACTATTAGAGTTTTTCACTCTCTAGTTCCACCTATAATTTGATTAACTTTCTCTTTAAGTATTTAGATGCCAAGCTATTTGGTATATATACATACGTGTGTAGATGTGGAGGGGGGGATGTATATACACATGTTACATCATCTATGGTATTTGTAAAACTAATGTAGTTTTCTTGCTTGTCTCTTTTCATCATATCTCTTGTGGTAGCCTTGTCTGAAGTCATGTTTCCTACGCCTTTTTGAGTTTAGCTGAAGCATAGTAGATTTTGTTGCTGTTCCTTTAATATGAATCTTTTACAGTTTTTTAAAGTGATTATTAGTTGATATTGCCTTGAAGCTTTTGTGTTATTTTAGATAACTAAAGCAGATTGAAGGTATTAATGGAAAGTCCTCTTATCTCAGGAATACCATAAAGATTTGCTAGATTGGCAAGAAGAGGCACAGATTGAGATAGTCATCTAAATCTACCTTCAGTTATTTCAGTGGGCATGGTTTGGAGATTGGTGACCGCTGTTGGAGTTTGGGATAGTGAATATTTTGCCCATTTTTGATTGTAATACCATCTGGGAAAGCTTGTATCTAATACACCTAACACAGAACATTTTGATAGAAGATCGTTAAGGAGGCTTAAGGTTGGTTGATTGCCAACTTGTGAAATGACCTATGAGCTAATGAAATTTATTAAATGCCTATCATATGCACAGCACTGTGGTAATAAAAACAAAACATCAGTTGTAATTAAAAACTAAATCCTTAAAATTCTGTTACTAGCATAGCAGTTTTGATGTTTCTTGCAAGAATCTTTCAGGATTGTTTTTGAAGATCATATTAACTTGGGCTCTGGTTGGGCAAGGAGAGTTTAAATTCTTTGGGGATCACAGATGTCAAAAATATTGAGGGGCAAAGTACTTTTTAGGGGATTATTTTATAGTTTCCAGATTCGCAAAGTATCTCTTTACTAGGTCTTTTTCTTTGTTTCATAAAAGAGTTTGAGCTCTGCTTTAGCAGCATTATATTAGCAACATAACCACCTTTATAGTAAGAAAGCTGAAAACTTTAAAAAAAAGTATAATTTTAACTTAGAGTTCTAAATGTTAATTATACAAAGTGATTAAAAATGTGTGTGTTTGGGAGAAGGGGAAGATAAAAAGACCTAGAAAAAGAAACACGAAACCTGAAATATTTTCCTTGGCTTTATACTCTGGGATCATAAAGTGTATATTAGCAGTATTAATGATAATATCACCATTAATTATTCACTATTAATACTGTTTAATAATAACTAAATAACTAGACCAGCTAGCATTTCTTTAGAGCCTACAATTTGCTAGGCACTGTGCTAAGAACTTTACAATATTATTTCATTTGATTCTCAAATCACCCCTGAGAGATAGATGCTATTAGTGTCATCATTTTAGAGTTGAAGAAACTAAAGCTGACAGAAGTTAAGTGACTCACCCAGGGTCACACAGCTAGTAAATGTCTGAGAGCAGGCCCAGCACTATCCACTGTGCTGCCTTGCTGCCTAAATAAATGTATGCCTATAGGATGTAGGGCTGGAAGTTACCTTCAAGATCATCTATTAAAATTTTTAAGGGTATAGTAGCTGATGACTCTTGACCAGTTTTGAGATTTTGTATTCTTTCTAAGTAAGCATTCAGTAGTATATAGTTTATACTTTGTCTAAATCATGAAAGGCTTGGAAACTTTACTCATTTGTTCATGACTTTGCATGCATGGGTACTTCATAAAGAAATGAATGTTGATGAGGCAGGATAGTATAAGGAAATGGCATTGAAGAGATAAGAGGTAAAATCTCTATTTTGTAACTTACTAATTGGCAAATCAACTTCTCTGAGACTTAGTTTTCATCTCCAAGGGTAGGACCTTTTACACACTCATTTTCTTGATCAAGCCTAGTTTTGATTACAGATATGTCAAAACTTTAAGCCTGACACTTTCCCCACTGGGATAAAAAAAGGATGGAGAAGGCCTGTTTTCCTTAATATGATATGTTTAGTTGGTTGGTTTATCCATTGGAATTGATCTATCAGCATATATATCTTGGATGAATGCTGAGCTGGGACTAGAATTGAACAAGAAGATGAGAGTAGCCTTGATTTAAATCGTCTTTGGGAAATTGTGTTGTTTTTTAATGATTCCAGACTTCTCCTTGAAACAAGGCTGGTTTTTTTAACACCAGTATTTTTCTGTTATTGTGAGGCTCTGTGGCTATGAGTCATTGGATACCAAAAGCTTACAGTTAGGCAGAGGATAATGGGGGATATGAGGTTCATAGCGTGTGTGTGTGTGTGTGTGTGTGTGTGTGTGTGTGTGTGTGTGTGAGTAGGCTAATGCTTATTGTTAAACAAGAATTATCCAAGAAACATGGCATAAAGGATATTATTTGGTGCACGACTGGAAAAGGTGTGGGCGAGTTATATAGCAAGAACAAGAACTAACTGATGGATAGCTATATAGTTTGAAGAGCTGAAGTAGATGTGGAAGAAAGCTCCTTGGCATGTTGGTTGGGAAGCTCCCATTTTCTACCCCCACCCCCATAGACAGGAGAGCATGGACAAAAGGCTCAAGCATTAAAGAGCCAAGAGATATTGTGATCTACATGAGTGAAGAAATACCTACGTTGATGAGCTCACCAATCCCCTAGCACTTATACTGCCTACATTAGGAAGATGAAGTAAATTAATCTAGGTAAAGTACTTGGTAGTGGCAAAGTTTTCAAATGGTAAACCATCTTTTTTCTCAAACCTTAGCTATAGGTTTTGGCTTAAACAGTTGGATGTGTACATTTTGTTTGTAACTTTTTTTGTCTTGGACCCTCTTGGTAATCTGCTGAAGCCTAGAGACCTCTTTGCAGAGTAATGTTTGTAAATGCATAAAATTGCTTAGGATCATAAAGGAAATCAATTATATTGAAATACATTTATCAAATAGATTTTTTTAAAAGTTCATAGACCCCCAGATTAAGCATCCTTGGTCTGTTTCTCCTATTATGTGACAGCTGAAGTTAGCCCTCATGTATCCCTCCCTCGAAGTCTTCATTTCTCCAGACACCATATACCCAGGTACTCCAATCAAGACTCATATAGGCATGATCTTGAAGCTTTTTTCCATCTTGGTCTTTTTCTTCTGGACAGTCTTCAGTTTGTCACTGCCCTTCCTTAGAACAGTATACCCAGAACTAAACAAGGCAAAGCTGAATAGAACTACCACTTCCCTAATGGTGGACATTATTATGCCCCAACATATCCTAAGATTACATAGATTTTGTTTGGCTGCCATTTGTAATGAAGGATACTCAACATGTAAAATGGGTCATAAACACACAAGTTTATATCAAAGCTTTCGATCTTTATTTTACTTCTGATTGGGCAGTAGCTTTACCTCAACTCCCATCCGTCAGTGTTTCCATTTTATCTTCCCTCAGAAGAAGTTCTGAGGGGAAGGAGGTTGGGGCTGGCACATGAATTGTGTAGTATGAAGCCTGGTGAAGATTCAAGTTGACCTATGATCCTTTCTTCCTCTCATCATATGGTATAGATTCTGGTTTCAAAAAGTTTAAAACATGTAACATGTCTTTTCTTTTTTCTTACTGGTAGCTATGGATATTTTAAATTATGTGGGGAGAGCAGATGGAAAGAGAGGTGCCTGGAGAACTGGCAAAACTGAAGCTAGGTAACATTTGCTTAAAATTTACAAATATGTGTATTTAAACTCGAATTCCTTTTTATAATATACTTCATGCTGACTGTATCCCTCTCTCCCAGGAATGAAGATGAAATGTATAAAGTTCTGTTGAGTGACTATGAACAACGCCAGAAGCAAATTCTGTTGGAAAATGCTGAACTCAAAAAAGTCCTTCAGCAAATGAAAAAGGAAATGATTTCTCTTCTGACACCACAAAAGCAAAAACCTAAAGAAAAAGCCGAAGACAGTCCTGGGACTGTAAGTATCTATTTAATTTTTCTTCTGTCATACTAAGCATAGTCTTCCTATATTTCTGATACTACCCCTCTTGCTCCTTTGTTGATTTCCTCCTCTTTTCTACTAAGCATGGATGAGAATAGATGCCCAGAAATAGGAAAGTTAGGTGGGGTCAATGCCATCCTGGGCATGTCTGTATTATTGTTAGAAGCCTCCTTTTTCCCTTTACAATCCATTCTTTAGACCTCTTATGTAAGTCTAATCATGTGATTGTCACCAAAAAATCTGTGGTTCCCATTGCTTGCAAGAAGAATTACAAATTCTGCAACCTGATATTTAAGGCTTTTATAGTCCTATATTTTCAGCCTTATTTCATACTATTCTCTTTCACACTTTCTACATTACGGACAAAACTGGGGGTTTCCCAACCCCATGCCTTTGTGTAAATTGTTTCCTATTGCTAGAATGGATTATTTCTACATTGACCTCTTGATTTTTTTTTTGTTTAGGTGGTAAAGTGGATAGAGCACTGGGCCTGGAGTCAGGAACAACCTGAGTTCAAATCTGGCCTCAGACATTTACTAGTTGTGAGTGCTGGTAAAGTCACTCAGTCTCTGTTTACTTCAGTTTTCTCAACTATAAACTGGGGATAATAATAGTATCTAGCTCCCAGGGTTGTTGTGAGGATCAAGTGAGATAATATCTGTAAAGCGTTTAGGACAGTGCCTGGCACAGAGTAGGTGCTTAAGAAATGCTTATTTCCTTTCCTTCCTTCTATCTCTTTCATGAAAGCTCTGTGCTGATTTTTTTCCTGTATCCCATCTACAAATAATCTTGCCCTCCCTCAGCCTCATGTCTATCTGTGTTTGTTATGTCATAAGCCCTTATTCCATTCTAGCCTATATTTTATTTTTTTAAAAATGTATCCCTACTAAATGTATTAGCTCCCAGTGAGTAGAGACTATTGCTTATATCCTCAGTGCCTCACACAGTTCTTTGTAATATGTCATGGGAAAAAATACCCTCTCTCTTAATCAGCAAGCATTTATTAAGTACCTACTATGTACCAGGTACTATGCTAGGTATGGTGATATAAAGACAAAAAGTTAAACAGTCCTTTCTCTCAAAAAGCTTAGATTCTATTGGGAGAGACAACATGTCCATATGTAAATGTTACAGAATATATAGAGAATAAGTTTAAAATAAATACAAGGTTGTTAGGAAAGGTACTGGGAGTTAGGGTATAGAGATTAGGACAAGTTTTGTGTAGAGGGTGGTTCTTGAGCTGCATTCTTGAAATTGAAGGCATTTATAAGGTGGAGGTAAGGAAGTGCATTCTAGGCATGTAGACATCTAGGACAGTCAGGGCAGAGCAAAGAGGGAAGAGATGGAGGGTCCTTTCATGTGCAACATTGAGGATGTCAGTTTGGGTAGGTGTCACAATGCATGGAAAGCTAAAATGCATGTGGAGACTGGAAAGGTAGGAAGCGACCAGTTTTGTGAAGGCACTAAGATGCCAAGCCAGTAGTGTACATTTGATTCTACAGGTAATAGAGGCCACTGGAGTTTGATTAAGTTGGGAGGAAGGCAAAATGTGTTGCTTAATCCAAACTTCAGGAAAATCACTTCGGTGGCTGCGAGGTGGGTGAATGTAGTGGGGAGAGGCTTGAGGTAAGGAGACAAAATAGTTTTAATTATAATATTCGAGGCTAGAGGTGATGATGGCTCAATGAGTAGAGAATAGGAGACATATTTGAGTGATGTTGTGGAGAAAGAAAGGTGATTTGGCAACTGATTGGGTATGTAGGGTGAGAGACAATGAGGAATTGATCACATCAAGTTAATGAACCTGGGTGACTGGAAGGTTGGTTGATGTCCTTGAACAGTGGAAGTTTAGAAGAGGGGTACGTTTGGTATGAAATCTGAGTTCTGTTTCAGACAGGTTGAGTTTGATTACTAGGACATCCAGTTCAAAATGTCTTGTAGGGACAATTGTTAATTCAGGATTAGAGCTTCACAGAGAGAATAGGGCTGGATATGTTGGTTTGGGAGTCATCTGCATAGAGATGGTAATTGAATCTATGGGAGCTGATGAGGTCATCAGGTGAAAAAGACCCATCTTCGAGGTAGGTGTTATGAACTGTAGAGTAAAACAGAAAAATAAATTTGTTGGCTTGAGTAGACTTGGAAGAGAAATGTATTTGTCAAAGGTTTTTAAATAATTTAGAGCTCATTGGTTGTATTATTTTAATCTACTTGTACTTGAAATGATTTTTATTATTGTTTGTTTCAAGGTTAGCTGCATAGAGAGACATACTATATACATAATAATACTAGTAACATTTTTCATCTAAGAATCTTCAGTTTTATAACTATTCCTTAAAAAAAACTTTGGGGTGAGTATTATACTTCTCTAAGCATTTTCATAGATACATAATCTCATTTTGGTCTGATGGCAGTATTGTAAGATAGGTATTGCTTGATTTTAGTATTATCCCCATTTTATAGGGGAAGAAATAGAAACATCAGAGGTACCAGCTAATTAGTGATAGAATCAGCATTAAATTTACTGCTTTATTTGACTCCTAATTCAGTGTTCTGTCCATGAAATAATTTTGTTGCATGGCATATGGTCTTCACCCAGTAAAGGTTATTCTTCATTTAAAAGAATAAATGTTAAAAACCTAATATTGTACATTAATACAACCAAATTTGCTTAAATAACTTTTTGTTCAGATTAATAATTGCAAGGATTCTTGTAAGCACTGACTTCTTTAGTGTAAATGAAAAATAAAAAGGCTTTTAGAAAGAAATTTTAAGTTTCTTTTTGCTTTTAATACTGGTTATTTTCCCTTAATTGCTACCATCTCCACTGAACCCTTTCTTCTAACAAACATTTAAGCCAAACCAAATGACACAGCAGTGGATTCTAACAGTTAGATATTGTATGAATAGTTATCCCTGTGCTGTGTCCCACCCTCTCCTGAGAGGAGAAAGTAATAATTTTACTCCATTAGAAGGACCATAGACCCAGTGCTGGAAAGGAGTTATTGAGTCTGACCCTTTCATTTTACACACGAGGAAACTGAAGGTCAGAGGGGTTTAAGTGACTTGCCCACAATAGTACAGGTAGTAGGAGCCCGAGCTGTGAGAGTCAAGTTCAGGTCCTGAAACACTCAAGTTCAGCGATTGCTCTTTTCACCATAGAGCATTCCTGCTTGCTTCCTTCATTGACATGCTAGATCTGTTCCCCAATTATGGAGCACCTATTTTGTTTCCAGATTTTGCTGTCACAATAAATGCTGTTACTAACAGAGAATCTTCTCTCTGTCCCTGCTCCCCCTTTCTATCTCTGATCTTTTGGGGGCATATACTAAGTAGGATTTGGGGGTTAAAAGGTTTGAACAGTTAAGTGACTTTGACAGTTGCATATTGTTTTTTAGAATAGTTGGACTAATTCATAGGTCTACCAACAGAATATTACTGTTTTTGTCTTCTCACAACTGTTCTAACATTGATTCCTTTCATTTTTAATACCTTTGCCTATTTACTTGGTGTGTGATGAAATCTCCAAGTTGTTTTAATTGCACTTCTCTTACTAGTGAGATGGAGCAAACTTTCGTATGATTATTGATCATTTCTATATCTGCTAATTCTCTGTTTGTCTTAGATAGTAAGCTTTTGTCAGAGCTTTAATGAAAGATTTTTTTTGTAATCACTTGTTTCTCTTCTACATTGAGTTTATTTATGCAGAAATTCTTTTAATGTGACCCAGACTATTTTTATTTCGTGTTCTTATTTAGTTACATATTTGCTTCCTGCTTTTTGTAGGCACTGCATTCATTATTAAAAATGTGGTTTTTATATTTTGGTTGTGCATAATTTTGGAGCTTCCTATATGTACATGGACTAAGATGTTAGTCAATTCAAATTTCTGGCAAGCCTCCATTCAGTTTAGTTTTCCCAACAGTCCAGCTTGAATAAGGAGTTCTTGCCCTCTTCATTTGGTGTTCTTAGGTTTATCAAACCCTGGACTTATTATATTCACTTATTTCTGAGAGTTACTGTCCAACTTGTTTCACTGATTGTTTATATTTTGTAATTAGTATCAAATAATCTTGAATATTACTTCTTGATGATGCCTTTGACCCCTCCACTCCTGCATTTTCTTGATTGTTGCCCTTGAGATAAAAGACTTCTTTTGTTCTTTCAAATGAATTTTGTTACCTTATTTCTATAAAGCAACCTCCCTTGGTAGGTTGGTATAGCACAAATCTCTAAATTAATTTAGGTAGCATAGTTATTTTTATTATACTGGCATGATTTTATCATATACAAATGACTGTTTATTTCTAAAAGACCACCTTTTATTTGTGTTAAAATGTTTTTAGGTAGCTATTAATCATGTGTATATATGTATTTACACAGCACTTAATCATTTCTGTGACCCAATCTTTGTTCAGGATGTCCTCATCCTCTTCATTTAGGTCTGTGTCTTTTTCCTCCCCTTTCTGTAAGAACATTTGAGGATGCCTCCTGCTTCCCCACCCCAGGTTGTTGTTGTTACTGACATTCTTACCCTACTCTTCCCAGAGTTCTGCATTTCTGAAGTTCATAATTTTGAATGAGATTTCTGTTATTTTCTTTTAGTTTTTGTTGATTCTACAAGTACTAATGATTTTTATTTTTTTTCCTCCTATTTTACTTAAACTTTTGTCTCTGTTCTTGTTTCTCTGGAGATTTTTAAGTAAGCTATTTTATCTTCAGCTAGAGATAATTTTTTCTGTCCCTTAACTGTTATCTTTTCATATGTATACATACATTCATTTATTAAAGAAGAAACTTTCCATGGTTATGCCTGTTAGTTTTGTTTTAAAACAACATAAATGAATGCTGTATGTTATAACCCTAAATGCACTTTTGTTTATGTGATTGTTATGTTGATCCATCTTTGGTGTCCCTGGTATAATACAACTTGGTCTTAATAAAATGTTTTTTGGTGAATAGGTTTTTTTTTGATATATTGCAGAAGTAGCTTTGCTAAGGTTTTATTTCACATTATTTGTGATAGTATCCTAGTGAAATGGATCTATAGTTGTCTTTTCTCTATTTTGTAATTTCCTTATTTGAGTATCTGAATTTACGGAGCCTGGGTAGAGTGCCATATTTTCCAATTATTGAGAATAGTTCTTTGTAACAGGTATTAATTGCTCTTTGGAAATCTGATAAAATTTACTTGTAAATCTGTCTATTCAAGGGATTTTTTCCCCTAGGGTAGTAATTCATTTATGACTTACTCTTTCTTTCTGCGGTTGGGATGTCTTTGTTAATTCAGTCATTTTATATTTTTGTAAAAGGCAATCACCCAGTCCCTTTAACTTCTCAGTTTTTCTGGCCTATAATAGAGTATAGTAATTTCTAATAATTTTTTATTATTACATTTTATAATTCATTGTGAATTTACTTTGTTCATTTTTTATTCTTGTAATTTGATTTCCCCTGTTAGATTTTTTTCCAAAAACAGCCATGATTTTATTTTTATTTCTATAATCTTTTTGTTTTTAATTTAGTCTCTTTATTGTATGATTTTGACAATTTAGTTTGTGTTTTCTTAAGTGTCGTTATTTTTTTGAGTTTTCTTTTGAAATTATATGCTCTTTCTCTCTTTTATTATGCTTTCAAAGATAATTTTGTCTCTGACAACTCTAAATACCTACATTCCTAATCTTTGGTATATAGTTATTTTTTACATAGTTATTAATCATTTCTGTGATTTGTTCTTTGACCCAAGGATATCATCATTCTCTTTAAATTTGTGGGTTTTTTTCCTTCCCTTTTCTAGAAGTACATTTCAGGATGCCTCCTGTTTCTTCCTCCCAAATCCCTCTCAACACTTTTCTTATCCCACTCTACTCATTTTCCTTCCCTTTTTATAGTGAAATTGCTAGAAACATGTTCCAAACCTTCTTCTATCATTTATCTTCTATCCTCACCTGAAACTGCCCTCTTGATCCCAGCACTTTACCTCCTCTCAAGCTCTGCCTGAAAAAAAAGTAAAAAAATTTACAAGGCAATGTGTTGTAGTCCCTGAATTGTCTGCCCATTCCTTTCTTCTTCCTTTTTCCTGACTTTTTTATCCCCCTCAGATCATTAGAACTTCTTAGAGTCTTTTTGCCCCTTGATAATAAATTTATATTCTCTTTGTTCCTTGATCAATATAATAATTTTCTTTTGAAACAGTAATTTAGTATAGCTCGAGAAAATTGGTTTCCTTTTTTTTAAGACTTTTCTTATTAATTTTGTTTATTTACATTTCTTGTGTTTCTCCCATTTGAATTATTTTCAGAGCAAATAGTCTTCATTTTTTGAAATCTTTTTAAGGAACAATTCTATTATCTCCCCTGTTAAAGTTGTTTCTCTTGTTGATGAACATATAATAGATATAGTTTTGTAGGATATGTTATTCTTTGGTACATCCTGATCCCCTTTACTTTTTGAAATGTTTCAAAGTTTATTCTTTTCATTTTAGACAAAAAATAGGGCTGAGCTACCCAAATTTACTTTCTTTGAGAGCATAAATACTTTTGCTTGATTGTTTGTAGTATTTGTGGTTTTGATGGGTGAAACTCTACAGTTTAACCCAATACATTCCTTGGTCATCAAAGCTGGGTATTTCTTTTATTCAGTGTCCTTATGGATTCTTTTAAGCACTGTTCTATTTTAAATTGTTTACTAATCTATAGCGTTCGGGCTTCTTTGCTCCATGTTTTTCTGGCAGCCCTTTGACCTTCAGATTAGTTCTATTCATTCCATTCTCCAGGTCAGTTACTTTACTTATATAGGACTCAGGTATTCTGATTACCCTCTACCCCCTGCCATTTTTGTTTGGCAAGTTTTTTCTTTAGGTCTATATTTTGAATTATTCACCTGCCATTCTCCTTTTCAGAACCTCAGTTCCTTGGAGAATGTCTGCCACATGTTGAAAATTGTCTTGCATTATTGTCGGAGTTATTGAGAGCTCTTTTCCACATTAATTTTAGTCCCATGTTCTTCTACTCTTGCTTCTTGTTTTAATTTTTCTAGTTCTTTTTTGAATCATTCTAAAGTCTCTAGTGGTTGCTCCATTATATCTAGGAGATCTGCCAAATTTGTCACCTTGCTTTGTTTTTCTTTTTTATGTGATTTTTTCAATTAATTAATTTTTTAGTTTACAACACTCAGTTCCACAAATTTTTAAGTTCCAAATTTTCTCCCCTTCCCTCTCCATCCTTCCCCCTGATGGCATGTAATCTGATACAGGTTCTACATGTTACCTTCGCATTAAACTTATTTTCCCAATAATCAAGTTATAACCAATGAAATGAATGATGAGAAAGATGTAATAAAACCAAAAAATAAAGTTAAAAAGAGGGAGAGAAAATAGTTTGCTTCAGTCTGAATTCAGATTCCGTAATTCTTTCTCTGGATGTGGATAGCCTTTTCCATCATGAGTCTTTTGGAACTGTCTTAGAACCTTGTATTGTTGAGAAGAGCCAAGTCTATCAAAGTTACTCATCACAGATTGCTTTGTTTTCCTTTGGAAGCTTTCAGTATAGGTTCTGTTACATAATATTTCTTAGTTGTCTTGTGCTCTGGGCTGCCTACCCATTTTTCTTTGTTTCCCTGCAGATTTTTTCTTCCTTGCCCTTTTCTCTGGTCATCTTGCTCTCTGCCACTTGCTGTATCTGTACTTTGTGGCTTCTCTGTTAGTCTCCTTACCTAAATTTTTTCTTGCTCCAGATCGTTGAGTTAGGAATGGAATGAGTACATCTAGTTGCCTTCTGGGTGGAAATGCCAGGATAGGTGTGTGCTTCAGTTGGTGGTTGGGTGGGAGTAGAGAATGGTGGTTAGAGATTATCTACCCCAGCCATTGCTATAAAGGGAAGATTGTGTGTTCAGTGCCAGAGTGAGGAGCCAGGTGTGGGTGGGAACAAGAATTCTTAACTCATCTATTTGCTTTTATTTCAGACCAGGTTTTTATATCGTATGGAAGTGTTTCTTGTCATTTTCTTGCTTCAATTTTAATAATGTCTGGCAAATATTGATATTTTTTTACTAAGCATATTTATATTAGTGTTACAATTTAAAATATTCTTAGATACTGCCTACTTTAAAGGCTGAGTAAATGACTCATAAGAGCCTAGAATTTTAGAGATAAAAGGATACCTCTAGAGATTATGTTATTTAGCCCCTTAATTTTACAGATGAGAAAAGTAAGACCTAGATTGGTTAAGGGACTTGGCTAAGGTGTAACAACCAATTTATAGCTTACCTGGGCCTCAACTCAAGTATTCTGATTAACAGTTTATAGATTTTTCCATTATAACATATTCTTTGTCTAATTCTACATGCATTATTTTGATATAGTGGCTTTGCTGAGATCTTAGTACCAGATCTCTGTGGCCTTCACAGTCTAATAAAATGTAGAATTTGTTTCTCAGTTTCTCCCTGAATGTATTTAGGGGAGTGATTAATTTTTCTTGATTATAATAATTTGATGTGAAAAGCCTTCTGGTAAGACTAAATACCTAGCCTGTAAGCAAGGTGCATGCTGTTAGAGATAGATGGTTTGGTGAAAAGAATTGCTTAATTTGAAACTTGTGTTGTATCTAAAAAGGACAGAGACTAATCACTTACTGGCCAATGTGGTTATCTGTAGAGAGGAAGCAGTGGTTTATTGGAGACAACACTGGTGTGACAGTCATGCCTAGATTTGAGTCTTGCCTCAAATATTTACATAGCCGAGTCATAACCCCTCAGAACCTTAAGTTTCCTCATCTGAGAAATGGGGATAACACTTGTACCCAAATACATCATAAAAAAGTACTTTGCAAACTTTATTGGGCCATATGTAAACATTGATTTATCATTACTACTAATTGTTTATAAAATAAAAGCTCATAAAAAAGAGGGGCAGTGGGGTATAGTTGACAGAGTGCCAGATTTGGAGTCAACCCCAAGGTTCAAATTCAGATTCTGTGATTTATTATCTAAGTGACCACAGACAGGACATTTGGCTTCAACTCTCAGGCAACTCTCTTAGACTCTAAATTTAGGGGGCTGCAGTCTGCATCAGAGGAGGAGGGAGTTTTCACAGTGAGGAAATGACGAGTCCTTGACATTAATACATAAGATTGCATGAGGTTATTTTTGCTTCCAAATAACGTGGCTGCAGGTATATCTGGCTACCGGAGGACGCACACTGTGACTCTCTTTTCAGTAAAGTTTATTCAAAAATACTAGCTCTATCACTGTATTTCCAGTGGGGTATATGTATTGTTCTTAACCCAGGTCTTCCTATAAGTACTCATATTTGCAAAATCCAAGTCTTTGTCTCTTTGGGTTGACCCTTCTTCTGAGTCTCAATCTAAAACTTCATGGTTTTAGAAATTGTAGTGTCCTGAATCCTTCTAGGTTCTGTTCTTTAGAGGCCAATACACCAATTTAGACAATTCTCTTGGATCATTTCTGGGACTCCAGTGTACTTTTTAAAGTATAGTTAACATTTTGATTCTAATCTGTATCCAAGTAGTTTTACATATCTGATCTAAATTGAGCCATAATCATTTTTATTTTTCTTTAGATATTTAGGGTTTTTTTTTACTTTATAAGCAAATTTGGGAATTTTGTCTTGCTGCTTTCTAGATTTATGTTGCTTTCAAGCAAGCAGGAATTTTACTAACACCAGTAACCTTATGCCTGTAGAGTTACATGTGACCTGTATCAGTAAAGCCTCCTCAAAAGTCCTTCCTTTGCCTAGCTGGTAGTGTTGCCAAAGTCTCTTTTTAGGGAGGTCTAGGAGATCTTAAGCCAAGGAGCTCTCTTCCATTGATAGCTGGGCAAAGCAGCTACAAATCATCCATTAGCAAGTGGGTAGCATACTGTATATTTTTAGGGTCTAAGTATTTAACTTTGGAGAAGCGATAATACCCACGTATTCTTGTGGAACTCTTTTGCTATCTTCCTTTTCTCCTTGAAACCTAGCTTGAAACTTTTCTATTTTATCCTTTTAAACATGCTTAAGTATTAATTTAATCACATGATAGACAATTGTATAGGATTTTTTTCCTTCAGTTTATATGCATGACTGAGTAATCTCTAGAAAGTGCAGCCTGAAACCAATGATTTGGTTCAATTAAGCAAATATTAAATAAATTGTCATGGTGTTTGAGACACTGCTAGGTAGGTCCTGATGATACAAAGACACAAAACATTTTCTCTTTTTGCTCTGGAACATGGCTGATCAGTATGTCTTGAGGTGAAATTTGGTCAATGTCAGAGGAAAACATTTGCATTTTAAATTTCTCTAGGGAGAACCTAGAGATTCTGGGTTTAAAAAGTAGCATGATATAGTGCTGTTTAGTGTGGATGATTTTTTTTTAGTGTTAACTACTATGGGTAAACTGGGAGTGAGTACAAAGTTTCCTTAACCTCGACAGAGGAAATTTTAATATAACAGAAAACAAATTTGATGTCATTCATTAAAATGCATCTTGACATTGCATCTCTAATTTTTAGGAGGATAAAATTAAATTCCTGATTGGTCACTTAAAAATACTTCATATTGCTCCTATTTATCAGGCTGGCTTTATCTTCAGTATTTGGTTTTTGATGTTTTTTGAGCTACTTGGGTTTAGGTTGTCTTTGATTCAGTACTATTAACATTGCAGAGAATCTCATTAAATGTGATTAGGTGTGTTGGCTGAGGCATTTTCCAAAGAAATGCGTCTCAAGTTATAAAGTGGAAGTCAGTTGGAAAGCAGGGGCTAAAGTGTGTATTTTGTTTTATAAACAACTTCATGGGTTTTTTTTTTCCTCTTGTTGTTAAGGAGAGCCGTATTTGGATAAATACTGGTTTGATTAAACCTGATTTCTACCAGAGGAGTAAAAAGAATATTAGGAAATTCATCATTCATTATTTTCTTTGCTGTGAGGTATATATAGTGTATAGAACTTTAGAACTGGGAGGGATCTTATAGCCACAGGAAGTGCCTTGCCCCTCAATTGTTATCTAGCTAACTAATTAGGAATGCCAAAAAGTAAATCCCCACGTATTACCCCCTTTGTTCCATAGCACTTAGGGATCTGCTGTTCATTTAGTGTCAGGACCTCCTGCCCCCCATTCCTGCAGATTGAGATACCTTCAGACCTTGGAATATTGTTCCCTTTGGATTTGACTGTGATTCTTCCTTAGGAGGAGACTCCACCCACTAATTCAGATTAGCATGTTCTCTTCAACTTGAAGTCTGAGAGAGCTCCCTGGAGCACTGAGAGCTTCAGGAGTTCTATGGAGTCTAAGGACTATTAAGGGGTCACCTGAAGTTGTCTTTTTGAGTTGCCATATTTTCCTGAAACACTGGACCTAGAGCATGCAGGAGGCCCTGAATGTGTCAAGGATGAAGCACCCCCACCCATCTCCTGACCAGACATAATTTGTTCTTTGCATACCAAATTGGACTCCCTGGGTGTCCTTGGGAGTCAAGACAAGTGCTAGTCATTCTGTGCTAGGCTGAGAAACTGTGCAGTTGGGACCCTGTAGATATGCAGACCATCAGTCTAGGCCCTAGCAATTCCCAAGGGAAAAGAATGTAGCTTATTCCATTGCCTTGCTCCTCCCATTCAGGAGGGCTTTTTTTCCTTTCCCTATGTTTACTGTCCCTTTCCCCTCCCATACCATATACTTTTGGGTAGAAATTTCTGTCATCTCCTTCTTCCTTTGTCCTGCTGTTAAAAAAAAATGAAAACTTCTATATGGATTGTGAACTCTTTGGGTTCCACATGTATGTTCATTTCTCCTGTATTGAACCCAGTTTTCATGTAAGTTTTATGAAGTTGTGATTGCCCATTGACAAATCACACAGGTAGTGTGTGTCAGGACTTGGAAACCAAGTCTCCTGCCTCAGGCCAGAGCTGCCTGTTTTTTCACTTTCATTATGCTACACTGCCTCTTGCCTTAGGACATGGAATCTATAGATTCATCCTCCTACAGTCACCCTGGTGATGAATGACTCCAATTTAGCTAGACCCATCCTCAGACCACAGCCAACCTTGGGACCCATAGGATCATAGACTTGGGTTTGGAAGGGATCTTCATAGCCTTTTCAGTTTGTTGTAGGAACTAGCCTGCTCCAGGGCCCACATTCCTCCTACACTGTAGCTTTTGAATTTCCAGGGTCACCTCCACATTATGTTGAAGTGTGAAGATAGAACTCACTATACTTGCCAGCAGGACTAAGGGAGAGAAATGGGACTCATGACTTTATGGCCAAATGACTGATGAGAGAAAATTAATTTACAAAAGTCCACGTAAAGATGACAGAGAAAAACTGATAATGCTTTCATCAGTCTGAATTAATAACTTACAATGTTGATGTATCCTAAGTTTTTCTGTTTATTTCTATAAATTCTCCCATTTATGTGTAGGTCCTGTCAGATGTCGATGAAGATACTTCAGAACTAAGTAAAGAAAATATGTGGGAACTCTCCTGTGAAACTGTGAGAGAGCAGCTTACTAATAGCATTAGAAAACAGTGGAGAATTCTGAAAAATCATGTTGAAAAACTCGATAACCAAGGTGATTGTGGCTTCTAGCTATTTTTAGCTAAATTGTTACACCAAATATGATAACACTCCCCAAAGAAGTGTTCAGATGAATGTGTTGATAAATCTTACAGAAACATCTTTGAATATAAATATTTATTGCAAATGTTATAGTAGTATTAAGTTCATATATAATTTTTAATTTTTGTGGAATAGATGAAAACTAGTTATGAGGTCACATTCATATGTCCTAGAACAAATATTTGAAGCATGGTACATAGAAATACAAAATTTTGTCTGCTTTTAGGCATTATATTAGAGTTGTTTTGCCTGGAGAAACATACTTTACATATACAGTAAGTCTTTGAGAAAAGCATATTTGGGTTCCTGTAGTATAAGTATAGTCTATCAATGGGAGTGAATCAGGTCATTTTGTTTTTATTCTAAACATTTTTAAATCAAGCACTACTAATAATGCAACATGAATTGACACAGTGTTTCCATCTTTCCTTATGTCTTAGACATTTCTTAGTGTAGATTTCTAGAAAACTGTCTTTAATATTTTATATGTTTACTTCAAACAGAAAATACATAGAGTTTTAGTTATTAATAAATTGGTTATTGGGCAAGCCTATTTGTTTGAAGGAGTTATTGTTCTACAGAAAAATATCATCATAAATTGCCCAGCTATAAACTCAGTGCTGACAAATGTCTTCAGCAGGGAAGAATGACTAGTAAAATAATGCTTATACTTCTATTCCCAAAACTAAGTGTTTAAATATATTACTTTGATTTCAGCCATTATCAGCGATAAATAAACTGTGCTTAGATTTTACAAGTAGGCTTAAAGTTTATAAATCTTGCATTTAATACCAGAGAACAAGTCTCAAATAACATTTTCATGTGCTGATGCCTGTAATAAAGGAGTAAGTCCCAAGTTAAATAATTTGCTTTGAAATAAAAGTGGCAACAAAACATAATTCATGAATTTTATTACCAAATCTCGCTGTAATAACCACAGCAGTGAAAATGATCTTTCTTTAGCCAAGATAAGTGCTTGGACAAATGAATATAAAAATCATATATTAGATGTACAATTTGTGGGAGACTGTAATATACAGAAGGAACTATATAATTTCTAACATAGTAAGGTACATGCTAGCTATAGCTGCAATGGAACCCACTTGTTTTTGTATGTGTGTGATATTGAAGACATTTGATCTTGAAGTTTAGGTTTATGGTAGATTTTTGACATTTAGAACAGCAAAGATCTCTTCCTTTAGAAATGGTTAAATTTTATAAAAATCTATGAAAATCTTGAATGGCAAGAATCCTGAAATGCTTATTATTTTAACATATGCAAGAGAACCTTAAATAACCTTATGGACTTTTATACCAATATTAAATATATTTTTGAATCACAGTATCAAAGGTACACTTAGGAGGCTTTAAGGATGAAGAAGTTATCTCAAGACAGGATCATGAACAAGAAACTGAAAAACTGGAGTTGGAAATTCAGCAGTGCAAGGAAATGATCCAGACTCAGCAACAACTTTTACAGGTAGATACCAGTTACCTAGTTTAACTGCTGTGCCCTGTGATCCCAGAAGCTGGTGTTCTTTTCTTTTAATAGTACTTAAATCATTGGTTACCCTTTTCCAAATTAACTTGTAGGGAGGGCTACTGCAAGGACCTCCACCTGCAAGGTGAGCGTCTCTGAACTTAAACAGGCTTTCTTCTGACTTGTAGCAGCAGTTCACCACTACATGTGATGACGACACCTCCTCATTATTACAAGACTGTTATTTATTGGAAGAAAAAGAACGTCTTGAAGAAGAATGGGCCTTATTTAAAGAACAAAAAAAGAACTTTGAGAAAGAAAGACGGAGTTTTACAGAAGCTGCTATCCGACTAGGACTAGAGGTATGTAAATGACTGGATTTCTGGCAGGTTTCAATCATAGCATAGATTTAGAGCTGGAATGGTCATATTTGAAAGAGTCAACATCAAAACATGTATTATGATTACTAGTGTGCTTTAAAAAAAATAGAAACTATTCCCAAAACATGTATTATGATTATTAGTGTGAATCAAACAGATTGTCGGTGTTCAGACCCTTTAGAAACAAATTAGGATATTCTTGGATTAGCATGGATATTTATTTTTATTGTTTAGTTCATATTAATAAGCTATGCACTGGATCTTTTGAAAACTCCTCTTCAGACATTTTTTAGAACAAGTTTCCCTATCTCACCCAGGCTTAGATGTACAGTGGCCACTCATGCATGGGCCTGATCCAAATACCATTTGACATGGAAGATTTATCTTCCATATTTCTGACCTGGATCAGTTTGCCCATCCTTAGGCAGCCTGGTGTCTCTCTACCCCTGGTGATTCTCCATATTGGTGCTGGGTTTGGTTACAGGCCCCAGATCAGCTTTGGCCATATTGCACTTCAGAACCCCATTGCCCAAGAGATCCACCAGCCTTAGCCTTCCCCAGTGGCAGAAATTATAAGGATGTTCTACCATGCCTGGCCTCTTCACACGTTTTTAACTTACTTTTTAGTGGTTGACACTCTGATTTTAAACTGGTACTCTGTACTGATCAGTGTCAGTTATCTCTTGTTGGAAATAGATGTTCTATTAAGAAGTGGCATCCAACAAGAGTAGCATAGGACAAACTACTTTTTGCTTGACCTCCTTATTTGACAGTAGATATACCATCTCATGGAAGAAAAACAAGATTTATTTTGTTCCATGTTTTTCTGCTGTCCTCTGCTCTGTGAGGTTATTATGGGAAGAGTGTTTCCGGAATTGACTCACTCACAAATGGAAACTTAGAAGCCTTAGAAGCTACTTGTAACGACTTCTTTGGCCCTTGTCCTTTATAGCTGGAATGGAAGTTTGCCAGTTTTTAGTCCTCACTATGTTCTAATGATCGTAAAGAGGGACATTTAATATACTGTAATATTTAATACTGGTAAATGCATTAACAATTATTTTTTCTAATTTTTAGCATTTGTTTAAAAAAATTTGAGTTCCAAATTCTTTCCTTTTCCCACCCCTCCCCTGCCCATTGAGAAGATAAGTGATACAATATCCATTATACATATGAAGTCTCAGAAAACATATTTACATATTAGCCATGTCACATACCACCCCCCCAAAAAAGGAAAGAAAAATAAAGTGAAAAATAATACGTTTCAGTTTGCACTGAGAGTTCATCCATTCTCTCTCTAGAGGTGGATAGCATTTTTCGTCATGGGTCCTTTGAAGTTATCTTGGATCATTGTATTGATCAGTCATGCTTTACATTTCAAAAAGTATTTCCTCTTATATTGTTACTTGATCCTCACAACACCCTGTGAAGGAGAAAAGGCAGATACTGTCTTCATTTTACAGATATGGAAACTAAATTTGGTTTGATTGGTATGATTGTAATGATCAAGATCACACAGTAAGTAAGTGACTGACTGAAGACTCAAACCTTTATCTTTGAACTACTCTAATACTTTTCTCAATACAAGATACTATCTCCCATTGATAACTGATAATATACAGAGTCATAGAATCTATCAATGTATTCTGCTGTCACCTGAAACTTTAGATTCTTAACATTTTATAGTATTTACAAGCTGTACACCACTTTGCCTTGGTTCGTATATTTAAACTGCTTAATTCAGAGAACATTCATAATTGAATATATTAGATCAGAGGGTAAATTTTGTCTATAGCAAGTTAGCTCTCTTAAATGAATGGATTTTCCTTAGATTTCTAGGAAACTTACTTTAACTAATATTTCCAAGAATGACCCAGAAAATAAATAAAACAGTGATATATATAGAGGTATTTGTTTAATTTTTTTGTGAGTGTGTCTATTCTTTCATAGAGGAAGGCCTTTGAAGAAGACCGAGCTGGTTGGCTAAAGCAACAGTTCTTAAACATGACTTCTTTTGACAGTAAGAACTCAGAAAATTGGAAACCTCAAAGTGCCTTCTCAGGAAGTAAGTAGTTTGTGAATGAAAAGCGAACTTGAGGATATTTCATTTGGATGCATGTTTATTGATGCAAGCAATTACTATGCAGACTTTATTTTTGTTTTTCAAAATCAGTTTGGATTTTTATGTTTCTTACAATCAGACTCATCAGTAATGATAACCAAACATTTCAAAACCTTCAAGACAGTTGTGGTATATAAATATTCTGAAGAATCTTACTGAGCTCCTCCTTTGATGCCTCATTTTGGTATGAAAGTGAGCAGGACATAGGAGGCCCTGCTAGTAGAGCACAAGATGTGGCAAATCCTTCTCAGCTTACAGTTGCAGTGATAGGTATGATGACTGCTGTCTCAGCACCAGCTTGACTTGAGTTCAGAGAGCTTCATTGCAAGGTTGGCTATATCAGGTGATGAATTTTTCAGGCAAAAGAACTCCTAGTGACTACTAAGAGGGGGTTAGAGCTGTGTCAATGGAAGAAGTATCTACTCAGACACAATTATAGACCCTTTTGAAATAAGTTCAGAGTAGTTCATTTTAAAGTCTTACGCAATTTTTGGCAAGTTCTATGATTTTATCAATTCAGGGAACAACTTCCCTACATGGATGTTCCCTTTAACATCACAATTCAGTGACTGATGTGTACATCAGATTAATTGTAGGTTAAAATTAACTAACTGAGTCACTGAAAGATTAGTTAAGTGGTTTGCCCAAAGTCACACAGCCAAGTATGTGTCAGTGGAGTTCCTCACTCCAAAACCCTTCTCAAATTTATATTTTAATAACAGAATAGCGTTCCTGAGGAAGTCGGAATCCTAGGACTAAAAGGATAGTCAACTCACCTCATTAGTCCCAAGTCTATCAGTAGGCCAGGGGTGGGGAACCTGTGGCCTCGAGTTCCTCAAGTGTGCCCCTTTGACTGAATCCAGACTTCAGAGAATAAAATTCCCTTAATGAAAGGATTTGTTTTCTTGTGATTTTTCCTCTTGCTTCTAATTGTTATTTACAACATGACTAATATGGAAATATATTTAATATGAATTGTATATGTAGAGCCTATATCAGATTGAATGCTATCTTGGGGAGGGTAGTGGAGTGGAGAGGAAGCAGGAGAAAATTTAGAACTTACAGAAGTGAATACTGAAAAATAAAAATAAATAAAAGAAAAATATAGAAAAAGAAATGGTGAATGTTAATTTTTAATGTAATTAGATGTAATAAATAAAATATTTTTAAAAATTAAAAGTATTTGTTCTGTAAAACTTGGACTTAGTCAAAAGGCTGTACCCAAGGACCTAGAAGGCTACATGTGGCCTCGAGGCCACAGGTTCTCCACTCCTGCATTAGGCCGTTTCACATGATTACTCTCTTTGTAGTTCAGAATCTCTCAAGAAATGAACATTTTTACTCATTTTCTTTTTCAGGTTCTGATCAGGACAATCTAATGCTGCACTCCAAGCCTGGACAGAAATCTTATTCTGTGTCTAGGGAGTCTTCAGTACGCACATCTAAACTCACTAAATCTCTTCCTGTTTCTCCATCTACTTCAGAGCTTTTCCAGACAATTCGCCATATATCAGAAAATAGGTATTAAATAGGTGACCTTATTTTCATATACTTCTGAAAATTGCTGGACAAGAGCTGCTGTATCAAAAAGGCTTTGCCCGTGGAAGAACTTTCCATTGTTTATAGAAAGTAATTTAGTATATGACTAAACACAGGCATTATATGCAGACATGATAATGTTAGTTCAGTTGCTTAAAATCCTTTTAAAATACAATGATTTAGAATGAATAACAAGAATTAGTTAGCTTAAAAGTACTTCAAATACCAGATCAGTTGCCAATAATTTGAAACTTGTTTAGGGGGAAATGTTCTATATCTAGTTTTAAAATTTCTTTAAATGTACCCTTTTAAATAGGAAAATAAGGAACATATAACAATCTGCTAAGTGTGAGTGGTGAAGAAGAGTCAATCCGAGGGGCAATAATATGGGAAAATAACTGTACCACCTCAGAGAGATCTATTGATGTGTTATAGATTTCACCCTTTCCACCCTTTTAACCTTTTCTCTATCTTAAGATACCCTTAAGATTTTCATTCTGTTTGTTCTTCTTTGAATTTATATACTACACTTTGGGCTGGACTTTTCCCAATGGACTATTATGAAAATGCCTGATGGATGATAGAGGGGAAGGGTGAGCAAACAAAAGGGGAAGTAGAGCATTTTAGCAGAGACAAGTACTGCTAGAAGCAAGGCCAGCGGTTGACAGCAGGGTGGGAGCTGATCAGTGTGTCCTGCACCAAGAAGCCATGAGCTGAAGCAAGGGGACTCTGTGGAACATTTGGGGTGAAGGCAGTGGGGCTGCTGTGGGGAGAGAGTGAGTGAGTGCTGAGCAACAGAAATGTTGAGAAAGGATCCTCTTTCCCCCAAGTAGTCATGGGATTGGTTGGCTTTGTTTAAAAGAAAAAATCCTATCTGGGGGCGAAAAAGAATAGCCTTCAGTATTAATTTGTAGATGATTTGGAAAGGATGAGAACTTGAGGGAACATAACAGTGTAATTACAGAAAAAAAAAGTGTCAAAGGAAAAAATGCATGTCAGGTTGTTGAAAATGTCAGCAACAACATGAGGGTTTTGGCCTATCATTTAAAGTAAGTAAAAAAGTAATTGTTGGTCAAAATGGAAATACTATGAGTCCAGAGCATAAACTTATGGAACATCTCTTAAAAAGCCTTCTACCAAGAATAAACAATAATTGTGTAGCATTAATTGTTAAGTACCTTTTACTTAACCTGTAAAATTAAGAATTTTCTTTTGCAAAAAATTTGAAAATTTGAGTTTTATTATAACAAAACAGCATGGCTGGATTAATTATCCTCTTTCAACAGTTATCTTTGAGTTTGATTAGTAATGTAAATTTATATCACATAAAATGGATAGTAACATTTCCTCTTCTGCTATTTTGAAGGCCAATATAATGAAAACGTTTGAAGTGGATATTATTACCTTATTTTATACTTAGGGGCCTTTGAAATTAGAGCAAAACTAAAAAGTCTGTTTAGAATAAGATTGTCAAAAATATGTTTATAAAGTGATATAACTTCACTATGAGGCAGTATTCAGTAAGAAGTGTCTTACATCCTCTCGTGTTGGGCATCCCATTATTAAATGACCTAAAAAACCTTAAGGTAATTTAATTTATCATGTATCTTCATGGCAAGGAGTTCAAGGACATTATCTCAGGGAGGTCCAATTGTGTATTTGTTATAATATTGGCAGATTAAGAAGTTCTAGTTACTAATAGAGATGGCCCTTTTTTTCTAATTCACATTTTAATTACTCGACTACTTTTATTTGAGACCTTTCCACAGTCTCTTTGCGTAGTGTATCATAGAATATTGAACAGGGAGTGGGACCTTAGGGAATATCCAGACAACAAAGCTCATTTTACCATGATGACGTTGAATGCTGGAGAGACTGTGGTGGTAGCAGAGCTTGGATTTGAACCCACATCTTCTACTTCCAAATACAAGTGCAGATAGCATATAGGAAGCCAAAATTAAGTCTTAGGAGAAATAGTCTCAACTAGGAGTGGGGAACCCATGGCTTTGAGACCACATGTGGCCCTCCAGGTTTGGATTCTGACTGAATCCAAACTTCACAGAACAAATCCCCTTAATAAAAGGATTTGTTCTGTAAAATTTGGACTCAGCCAGAAGGCTGCAACCAAGGACCTAGCCGACCATGTGTGGCCATAAGGCAGCAGGTTTCCCATGCCTATTCTAGACTGTTGCAGATAACTTTATGTTAAAAACTGTTTCCATTGAAAAAAGAATACTGTAGGATACTTAGTTGATAAAGTATCAGACTTATATGTGACTGTTCAATGGGTTAGTACCTTTAGTTTAAAAAAAGAAATAGTTTTCATGTATTTCTGAGCGACAATAGTAGAGACCACTTTAACACTCTTAGACTATATTATTGAAATTGTGCTAGCCACTGTAAGCGATGATCTGGAGAAAGGAAGTGGTTATGTGTGGAAGAAATGAAATGAGTGGAACACTGGTGGTAGACCCTACAGGGACCCCTGGTCTCTATTAAGAGTCATGGTCTTCATATGGATAGCTTGTCCCCAGAATTGACTCCTATGTATTGTGGTGTTTTCTTGGGGCCAGGAAATCAGGGATCATAGGGAGTATTCAGATACCGTAGTGCAATAATTTGAGGTACTTCTTCGTCTGCCTTTGCAGTTAGCCTATAATTTTGAAATTATGCTTGTGAGATAATGTGGGATTTTTAAGACATCTTGGAAATGAAGTACATATGTAAATAAAACATAGTAATACTGACATTTTTTCCCATAGTTCAAGCAGTGTACTGAATGTAGCTACCGAAGACACTACACCAAATCAGGGTGGAAGGGGATATACAACTCAGAAATGGAGCATGGCATCGAGATCCGACTCACAGGAAGGAGGCTGCTCTGGTTCGCGCTCTTTGGCTTGTACAGATTCATCCATAGAACACAGAGATGGCTTACCATAGGCAGACCGAGTGGATTTGCACTTGAAGTTAATGTGTTCATGAATCTTCTTGTCTAAGATGCAAAGTGGGATAAACTTGATCATATTTAAAGGTTTTAAGAAAGGTTGTCTGAGTTGTTTTTTCTGACTTCCCTATCCTCTCTCCCCCAAAGAATTGAAATGTTATCTATTGAAAAAGATAAAAAAGCTTTGGATTTTTAGTAACAGAAGCTTCTGGTTCTGTGAATAAAGGAATGTAGAGACATTTCAGATGGCAATTGAAGCACTAGAAGGAGCATTTCCTTTTATAGATGCAAAAAGTAGCACTTTTAGGAAATCGATTATTGTAAATGTTAAATTTTTGTCTCAAGTGTAACTGGCATTGGAAGTTTTGCCTTTACTTGAATGTACAATGTAGATTTTTAACAAAGCAAGCTCTATATTTATTACGTCTTGTGTGATTTGAAATTGCCTCTTTCATATGTTTTAAATTGAGATTTATGTATGTTTTGTACATAGTTATACATGATTATGTTAAGATGCTTTAAAATTTAATAATTTCATGCATCCATAATCATAGTATTTTACATGCCAATTTAAACCTTTTTTAGTAATATTCTGTTTACAGATGTATTAGGGCTATTACCATATTACATTAAAGGACTGGACTTTTTAAATATATCTGGGCAATAAATGTGAAAAAGCTATTCTTATGAAACTGAGTTTTTACAATGTTTATTACTGATTACTGTAGAAATTATTTACTTGGTTTTCAAACCATGGATCAGTTATTTAAAAGGACAATTTATATATTATATGTATGTATGTGTATACATATAAATGTTGTATATACATACAAAAAATTTTTATATGTACACATATCATTTGGGGGATGGAATCAGAAATGCCTTTAAAATAAGACATTTCAGAATTATATTTCTAATGGTTAGAGTATTGATTATGATGATATTTGTTTGGCACAGTAGCAATTATCTACCATTAGCTGGAACAGATGCTCTAGCTAATTGTATATTCCCTGTTTCTTACATAAACTTTTATATAAAAATTGAGTTGGAACAATTTCATTTGAAAAAGTTATTTTAATATGTGTCTGACTTCTACTGTAGAGCTGTAGCCCTTGATTTAAAAAAAAAAAAACAAAAGCATAAAATTTCCAACCCCTAACCAGTGGAACTGATATGCTCTGTCCAAAGGAGCAATTTTCTTTCATTTTCCCCTAGTCTCCAGACTCTCCCCAACCCCCAACAACACCCTCCTCCAATACTATTCTTTGCTCTCATTTTGTCAATATTACTATGTCTAAAAGAGCACTTTCGACTAGAGACATAGTGATGAGAAATAACTTTCTGTTGTGTTCAAAGGTCCACGAGCCTTTTGTAAGTATTACATCATAAAAGATCAATGTTAAAGTAATGGACAAGTGAATTTTAGAAAATTCTCTAGAATTTCAAAGAAAATTATAAATGCGGGTCAGTTAAGACTTTCCAGTTTTCTTAAAGGAAATACAATCTAATATAGTTAACAGGCATTGAGATTGAGTTTTCAGTTTGTGAAATGTCAAGATCCTTTTATACCTTATCAGAATTTTCCATTAAAGCAGGATAAGCAGTTTTCATAATAACCAATTGACGGTTATAACACCGAGGGGGAAAAGCATGGAATTGGTCTGTTCTCTGACACAAAGAGTCATATCCTGGAATTTGCCTTCAGCCATGTAACTCTCATTTACATCCTCTATTCATTTGACATTGGCATTCTAGAGCAGTGTTTTAGAATTTCTTCAAGTGGTAGGAATTCTAATGCTCAACTCAATCTCTAACCATGATAGGGAACAGAAACTACTAGAACACTTACTAAGTACTTATTGTATGCAAGATTATAATAGATTTGGGTATACAGGCCCAAAAATGACACTTCTTAGGGCACTTCATTCTGCTAGAATTACCACATGTACATTAGTATAAGTTAAAATGTGATGTGGGCAAAACAAAGATACACAGTGCCATAGGAAGGTTTCATGTAAAAGGCAATGTTTGACCTAAGTCCTGAAGCAAGTTAGGGATTCCATCTTGATAAGTGGAGCTGGTACACTCTGCCCAAAGGAGCAATTGGCTCTCTTTGTTGTTCTCTAGTTTGAAATGTCCAGTACATAGTTGGTGATGTGGGACTGAAATTCAGGAGAGAGAAGCTGGAGCTGAATGGACAGGTCTGGGATGTGATTAAATGTTAACTCCTCGAGAGCGGGGATTCTGTCAGATTGTCTTTGCATCCCCTGGACCTAGTACAATGGCTGGCAAAGAGGAGGTGCTTTAAAATGTTTATGGACACAAAACAATCGAAGATGAATGTTGTGGAATTATAAAGAACAAGCTTGGTCCCAAAGAAGAGATATGAGAAGACATCTCCCCTTGATCCTTTGCAGAAAGAAGGAGTCCATGGAGGCATGGGGGCGGCGGTGAGGAGGGGGAGGCAGAACACTGGATATAATATGTTTATTTCCTCTTTTTCTTTCAAAAATTCTTTGTTATAAAAGATTGCTCTTTGGAAGTCAGAAGGAGAGAGAAAAATCTCGGGTATATAAAAACGAGAGAGCAGTAATCGATTTTTAAAAAATGCTTGTTGATTGACCTGCATAAAAGTAATATTTAAATCCATGGGAGGTGATGAAGTCACCGAATGTGAAAGTATATGGACAGAGATAACCCAGAGCCTTGAAATCTGTCCACATTTGAAGGGAATGATATGGATGATGAGCCATTAAGAGAGTTAGAAAAGTAGGAGAACAGGGAGAAAATAGTGCCATACATAAACAGAAAAGAGAGTATCTAGGAGGAAAGGGTGGTCCTCTTTGTCAAATATAGAAGTAAACAAGGAGAAGATTGATAAAGGCCATTAGATTGTAGGTTAAGAAATTTTTGTTAACTTCGGAGAGAACAGCTTCAGTTCAGTGATGAGAAAGGAAGCCAGATTGCAAAGGGTTGAGAAGTGAGTTGAGAGGAGAGGAAGTATAAACAATAAGTATCAGTTGGTTTTTTTATTTGTTGCCTGAGGAAAGGAGGAGCTATATAGGTCCATAACTTGAAGGGATGGTAGGATCTAGTGAAGATTTTTTAAAGGTGACAGACACAGGGACATTTCTGTAGGCAACAGAGAAAGAACTAGAAGACAAGAAAAGTCAATGATTGAAATGAAAATCAACTAGAAAAACATAGGGATGGAACCAAGAATGTGTACAGAGGGATGTGGTGTTAATGTGATTAAGGATCTCCCCCACCCATTTAATAGGTCTCAGGTGGGGCTAGTTAAGGGACGCTTGATTAGGGGAGGCTTGTTTGTAGAGGGGAGCCATTAAGAACTGAGAGAGAGAGAGAGAGAGAACTGCAAGGGCTCTCAGAACTTCAGAGGAGAGGAAGCAAGAAGCAGACAGATAGGTTTTGTGAGTGAGTGTTTACAGGAAGGCCCCAGCAGAGAGGAAGATTACGGGATGGCTTGGCTCCTTGCTACGATGCTGTGTTTTAATTTCCTTGCTGTTACATTGAAGTGGACTTACTGGTTTTGGGATACAAGTGTAGCTATGTCGAATTGGAATTATTGGTTTTGGGATTTGATCCTCTTGTTTTACTTCTGCCTTCTATTTAGAAAGTCTCATATTCTGTGATTCCAAACTATATAGGCATATTCATGATCACCATTGATATCATGAATTTTGCCTTACTGATAAAAGGGATTGGCCTAGGCAAGAAGCAGGTCTACCTCAACTATGGGAAGAAGAGTGGAGAAGGAATGGGAGGGTTCAAGAAAGAAGAAAAGCTTTCGAATATCCGTGGTGGATAGTGAAGTGAGAGCTGACTCGGGAAGAGTAAAAAGATTCCCTTGCATTGAGATGGGTGGTGAAATTAGGTGACATAAATGCGCAATGTCACCCAGTCATCTCAGTTCAATGAAATCCTTCAGTTCTGTTTCTTAGCATGTGAATAGGGGTAAAGGAGGTATATGGTGTAGGTCATCCATGGTTAGAATTAACAAGACATGAATGAGATATGATAGGGTTCAAGGTATTCCAGAGTAGAAGGCCATGACAAATACTTTTTTCAAGTAAGATGAGGACTGAGCAAAGACCATTGGATTTAGAAATCATGAATTTTATTGTTGGCCTTGGAGAGAAAAGTTCAATTGACTTGTGGAGTCAGAAGCTGCAAGGGAAGAAAAGGTAGTAAGTGAAAACAGTATAGATTTTTCTTTCCAGAAAAACACATAAAATATTAGTGATACTATCATTCTAATTCAATAAACATCAAGTGCCTATTATATGCCACAATGCTAAGTGCTGGGGATATAATCAGTCAATACACATTCGTTAAGCGCTTATGTGCTGGGCACTATGCTAAGCATTGGGGATACAAAAAAGTCAAAAGACAGTCCCTGCCTAATAGGAGAGGCACCATGCAAAATAAGTACATATATTTTACAAACACACATACGCACACACACGGTAAGCTACCTACAGGATAAATAGGAAATAATTAACAGGGAAGGGACTGGAATTAAGAGGGGTTGGGGAAAGTTTCCTGTAGAAGGTAAGATTTTAGTTGAGTGTGAAAGGAACCCCGGGGGATCCAGTGGTTGGAATAGAGGAAGGAGACATGAGGGATAGCCAGAAAAAAATGGCTAAAGCCAAAAATGGAGAGTCTTGCTTGTGGAATAGCCAGGAAATCGGTGTCGGTGGATCAGAGAGTGTTATGTTGAGGAATAAAGTACAAGAAGAGTGGAAAGCGAGAAGAGGGCCAGGTCGTAGGAATTGAGTGCCAGACAGACCATTTTGTATTTGATCCTAGAGGCAAAGGAAGCTACTGGAGTTTATTGAGTAGGGAAGTAACATGATTGAACCTGTGCTTTAGGAAAATCACTTTGTGGTTGAATGCAGGATGAATTGGAGTAGAGATGCTTGGAGCAAGCTATTGCAATAGTCCAGGTGTGCAGTGATGAGGACCTACACCATGGTGGTGACAGTATCAAAGGAGAGAAAAGTTCATACTCTAGGGATATTGCAAAGGGGACAGATTGGATAAGGAAGGTGAGAGACAGTGAAGAGTCTAAGATGACTCCTAGGTCGTGACCCTGAGGGACTGGGAGGATGGCATTGCCTTCTACAGTATTACGGAAGGGGAGGTGGGAGAAGGGCTTAGGGAGGAAGACAATAATTTCAGTTTTGGACATGCTGAGTTTAAGTTTACTGGACATTCAATTCAAGATGTTTGAAAAGCAATTGGAGATATGAGATTGAAGGTCAGCAGAGAGATTGGGGCAGGATGGGTTGATTTGAGAAACATTAGCATAGAGAAGATAATTAGATCCATGGGAGATGATAAGATCACCAAGTAAAGTATAGAGGGAGTAGATAAGAGGACCAGGATAGGCACTGGTTTAAAAACAGAGGTAGATCAATGGAATGTCTGTCAATGGATAGACAAGGTAGATTCAGAAACCATAGAACTTAATAACTTAGTGTTTGATAAAGTTGAAAACATAAGTGACCTAGAGAAAAACTTATTTGATAAAACTGGGAAATCTGGAAAGCAATGTGGCAGAAATTAGGCTTAAACCAACATCACAACACTTAAACCACATTCCACAACACATTGAAAATCAACATGTGACTTTAATAATGATCATACTAGATGAATACTAGCAGACAAACAGATTATGTCCCTCTCATAGCTATGGGTAAAATAGGTATTCTTAACCCAACAAGAAATAGACAATTACAAAAGATAAAATAGGTAACATTGATTACTTGAAACTGAAGAGCTTCTGTAAAGACAACATTAATGCATCTAGGATAAGAAGGGAAGTACTCAAATGGGAGGGGGGAATCTTTGTATTATATTTCTCTGATAAGAGCTTCCAAAGTATGTAAACAATAAATGAATATGTATGTATATGCATATACATACTGTAACTAATAGCCATTCTCCTGTATCTTGATCAAGAGATATGAATAAACAGTTTTCAAACTGCAAAATATTCACAATCACATTTTAAAAATGCTCTAAATCACTAATAATATGAGAAATTCAGATCAAAACAATCCTAAGGTTTCAGCTCTCACCCTACAAACATGACAAAAAGTGGCAATAGTCAATGTTGAAGTGGCCATGGGAAGGTAAGCATACTAATATGTTGTTGGTGGAACTATGAAATGGTGCAATGATTTTGGAAAGCAACTTTGAGTTATGTGAATAAAGTGATTAAAATGTCCATATCCTTTAAACCAGAGTTTCTATTACCAGGCTTAAACTCCAAGGAAGCCATCAAAAAGAAAAAAGTCCCCATATTCGCCAAAATATTTAATAGAAGTGATTTTTGTGATAGCTAAAAACTGAAAATAAAGTTAATTCTTATCAGTTGAGCGATGACTTAAGCAAATTGTGGCAAATGAATGCAATGAAATACTCTACATTACTATAAGAAATGATGTGTGATGAAAACAGAAGAGTAGAAAAGACCTATACGAGCTGATGCAGAGTGAAGTAAGCAGAGGCAAGGAAACAACATACACAATAACTGCAAAAAGGTAAATGGAAAGGACAACAAATGTACCAAATTATAAAGCTCAAATGGGACCCAAATGAAGAGATGTGAGAAGACATCCTAACCTACTCCTTGGTGAGGTGGGAGGTGTGGAGGTGTTACACGTTGCACATGTTTTTAGAATTTCTCCATGTATAGATCAACCCCATCTCGCACTACACTATATATCATCACTTTTGGAGAAGGGATACATGAGATCCTCTAGTGATATAAGAAACAGAAAACATCAATAAAAATTTATATCTTTAATAGAGAGGGCCCCAGACAGAACCCTGAGCGACACCTACAATTAGAGGATCTAATGATCTAGAAGAGGATCCAGCAAAGGAGACAGAGAAGGTGTGATCAGATGGGTAGGAGGAGAATATCCTGAAAACCTAGAGAGAAGAGAGTATCAGGGAGAAGACAGTGATCAACAGTGTCAAAGGTTGCAGAGAAGTCAAGAAGAATGAGGATTGAGAAAAGGTGGTTGGACTTGGCAACTAAGAGATCATCAGTAACTTTGGAGAGAACAGTTCAGGTAGAATGAAAAGGTCTGATGTCCGATTGCAAGGGATTAAGAAGGGAGGAAAAAGAGAGGAAGTGAAGGTACCTATTGTAGATGACCTTTCTGAGTTTTGCCACAAAGGGCAGAAGAGATACAAGATGATGATTATCAGGCACGGGGGGATCAACTGAGGGTTTCATCAGGATAGGGGAAACATGGGCATGTTTGTGGGCAGTATGAAATGAGCCTGTAATTGGGGAGAGATTGAAAATGAATGAATGAGTGGGGATGACAGAAGGGGATGACAAAGGAGACGGGATAGAATGGGATCACTTGACCAAATAAAGGGGTTAAATCTTGGTGATTTGGTGAGGATTAGGGCTACTCCATTGGCAGAAGGCATCTGAGAGATAGGAGATGAAGAAGAGAAGAAAAGCAGAACCTCACAGTGAATTGCTTCAATTTTTTTCTGTAAAATATGATACAAGGTTCTCAGCTGAGAGGGTGGGGGAAGGTGGAGCCATTGAATGTTCGAGCAAGGATTAAAAGAGATACTGTGGAAAGTGTGATATTGAGTTGATAAGCAAGGTAAAGGATCAGTTGAGGTTGTGTAAGATAAATGCGTAATGGACTCAGAACAGTTCTGTGATTTTTCTCCACCTTCGGCAGCATGTGTGTAGGAGCAAAGGTGGTGGGTAGTGGGAGTAACCAAGGTTGAGGCCTGGCTGGGCATAATTGGTGATATGAAAAGGGGGCTAAGGATTCAAGACAGGAAGACACTGTGGATTTAAATTGGATCACCAAGGAGTCAAGATGGGGAAAAGGGTGACTAGAACAGGGAGGATGGCTTGGGAGAGCATTGAAGGGTCAAGGGATTGTTGATCATGATACAGATAAAGATTACGATTTTGTGAGGGAAGGTGGAGGGAGAGGTGGAAAGCCTTAATTATGGTTGGAAAGGAGGATTTCATAATTTTTGAACATAGAGGTGGTACATTTGTGAGTAATGGCAAGATCAAAAGTATGACCATCTTTGTGCTGAGGTTGGGTGGAGGATCTGTTCATGGGAGGTAAGTAGGTTGAAGAAATGAGTGATTTGGCTATTTGGGAGAAAATCAATATGCTTGTTGAAGTCCCCTAGTAAGAGGGCAGGAGGAGAGAAAATTGTGAGCCAAGTGTCAAACTCATTGAGGAAGAAATAAGAAAAAACCAGCCCCTGCCCTTAAGGAGCTTACAATCTAATGGGGAAAGAAAACACACAAAAGATGAAAAGCCAGTATTAGGGATTACCAAGGGTCCCCCAGTGTCAGGGCATGATATTCTGTGGAATTAAAGCCAAGGAGAGCTGCTGATGGAAAATGATGACTTACCTGGAAAGTTCAGATACCAGTCCTCTATACAGGAAGGCTTGGGAAGAATTTAGTGTTCCATCCTCCACTCCTCCAATCAGACAGAAGGGGTAATTGAGGGAACTGAGAAAGTGTCCTGTATCAAAAACCACATCAGTCAGCATGGAAATGAGATTTCAGGTGATCAGCTTATCCTGGGCAAGGCCTGATGTTCCATAGAATCTTCATTTCACAGCTTTGCTCTCTTGTTAATTCTTGATTATAAATATTACTCCTTAGCAGGACATTTTTAATGAAATTAGTTACCCTGAATACCTAGTAAGACTTCATAGTCTATAAATTTGTTACTCTGATCTCTGAGATGGTAACTTCTGGATTAGCTGTTAAAGAGAATTAATTTCTTAAATTTAGCTCTCATTGCTAGACTCAGTGAAAATGAAAACATTTCAGCATAGTATAAACAGGGTGTTAAATGGGAGAATCAATGGAAAAGACATCATCAAAGAGATTCATGACTGGAAAAAAAAGATGGGTTGGTGATGGAACAACAGTTGAGGGATAACCAAGAGTCTGCATATTCTATATCTTCGCCATGTTGAGAGAACTCTAGGTACCTAGGGTAGAGCCCTCATGTTAGATTTTAAGGAAATGGATGAGTGTTACACCCTTGGGTATGGATGGGTTGTAGCCTGTGTGTTTGGAGAATATATACACATTACTACAGTTTCTCAATAAAATGCTGTATAGCTCAACCTTACAAATAATGAACTGGAAGCAGTTGGGTCGTGTGATGGATATATTTGTCTTTATATCCCCTGTACCTAGCTAGTACAATGCCTGCCTAGCACATAGCAGGTCCTTAATAAATTCTTGTGGATTGAGCTTCAACATTTGTTACCTACAGTGCTGGAGGTAATGGAGGATGTCAATATGTGACCAATACAGATGGCAACTTACCTACAGCTCAGGAGACCAGTTCTAGAGGGTTGTGTGAAGCTCAGAGAGGTGACGTCCATGGTCACAAACTCATATCTAGAAGAGAGAAGATTTAAGCCTAGGTCTTCCAGATTCCTATGTCTAGCCAGGACATTCTTCACCCTGCTACCCTTGAGGACAGAGGTAGCATAAATAAATGAAATATACAGATAAACTAAAGCTTTATTTTTGCCACCAAGCCTTTACACTGCAGCAAGTGGCCAAATTGGTATGCTTGAGTTTCATCTTGTTTTATTTCTCCTAAAGACTTTAAGAGAGTGTGCTAATGAGCAGTTTAACAGCCTCTCAAACACTGGAAATTCACCCAGCATCCCCAAGGGATAGTCTAATCCTATCCAACAAATGTAATTGAAACATATTTCTGGGTTTTATGCTCCTTAAAGGAGAGTTAAAGGACAGATGGAAACATTTAAAAAAAACCAAACTATTGTTGCCAATGAGTTTCAGCTCCTGCCCTGGGTCTAAGAGAAATGAGATGAGTTTTGAAAGACATCATAGAGAGTCTTAATAAAATCTGAAAGTACAGCTCAAAGGACTACTGTTTCTACTATGCAGTATTTCTCCAGGCTACTGATGCTCCCTCTTATTAGATGTGATAAGCAAGGATGGTGGAAATTCAGGGAAAATAGCCGAGGAAATGTGAGCAGAACATGGGACTCCAAGTCTGAAGGTTCAGTTTTGAATCCTAAGTTCTGTTACCTTGAACAAATGTAAGTTTGAGCAAGTTTTTTACCTCTAGGACTCAGTTTCTTCACCTGGATGGTAGAGATACACATCTTACAGGGTTGTTTGTGAGAGCCAAATGAAAAGGAAAATATCAATACTATATAAACTTAAACTGGTGTGTGTATACACACATGCATATATATGTATGAATGAACATAGACACACGTGAATGTGCACACACATATGTGTAGGTTGGGTAACCAACAGGCCTCAAGTCCAATGGTGAGTTAGGGGGATGTTTACCCCAACCATGTGAAGACTTTCCCCAGGGGAATGGGTGGATGAGAACAATTTATTCCAACAGCCATGAAGATGGTTAAAGCAGATTCTATGGAGCGTTTAGAGCTTTGTCAGACATGGAAGACTCCAGGGTCATCCACTGCATCTCAGGCCATCACCCATCATCTTGACTTTTGTCTTGCCAAAGACAAATGGATGAGAGAGTGAGGCTGGTGACTTTTGTGGTGACCGAAATCCAATTCATGCAAGAGTCAAGACATCACCCCATGATGCCATTGTTCCCCTTCAAAAACAAAAGACAAACAGCATATGTAGAAAAATGTGTGTTGTTATCCCTAACCATATTGGGCCAGACTGAGATTCAGCCTTATGCTTTTTTTTCTTTTTTTTTAAATTTTTTTATGCAATTTTAAACTTTTCTTTTGAAATGTGTAATGATGTGAAGATAACTGTAAAATTATTTAGGGTTTTTTGGTTTTTTTTAAGGAAAAAACTTTCAGCATTGATTTCCACAAGATTTTGAATTACAAATTTTCTCCCCATTTCTACCCTCCCCCTCACTCCAAGATGGCATATATTCTGATTGCCCCATTCCCCAGTCAGCCCTCCCTTCTGTCACCCCACTCCCCCCTGTCCCCTTTTCTCTTGTAGGGCAAGATAGCTTTCTTTGCCCCATTGCCTATATATTTTATTTCCCAGTTGCATGCCAAAACAACTTTTTTTGAACATCTGATTTTAAAACTTTGAGTTTCAAATTCTCTTCCCTCTTCCCTCCCCACCCACCCTCCCTAAGAAGGCAAGCAATTCAACATAGGTCACACATGTATCATTATGTAAAAGCCTTCCACAATACTCATGTTGTGAAAGACTAACTATATTTTGCTCCCTCCTATCCAGTCCCCCTTTATTCAGTTTTCTCCCTT
>CM053626.1:299699391-299716647 GCA_028646595.1 Phalanger gymnotis | reverse complement strand
TCCCTTCTATCATTCCCCCTTTTTATCCCCTTCCTCCGTTCCTGTGAGGTAAAATACCCAATTGAGTGTGTATGTTATTCCTTCAAGGCAAATCTGATGAGAGCAAGATTGACTCATTCCCCCTCACCTGCCCCCTCTTCCCTTCCAACAGAACTGCTTTTTCTTGCCACTTTTATGTGAGATAATTTACCCCATTCTATCTCTCCTTTTCTCCCTCTCTCAATATATTCCTCTCTCATCCCTTAATTTGATTTTATTTTTTAGATATCATCCTTTCATATTCATATGTGCCCTCTGTCCATATGTATGTATGTATGTATATTCCCTTTGGCTACCCTAATACTGAGGTCTCATGAATTACACATATCATCCTTCCATGTAGGAATGTAAACAAAACAGTTCAACTTGAGTAAGTCCCTTACGATTTCTCTTTCTTGTTTACCTTTTCATGCTTCTCTTGATTCTTGTGTTTAAAAGTCAAATTTTCTATTCAGCTCTGGTCTTTTCACTGAGAAAGTTTGAAAGTCCTCTTTTTTATTGAAAATTCATGTTTTGCCTTGGAGCATTATACTCAGTTTTGCTGGGTAGGTAATTCTTGGTTTTAATCCTATCTCCTTTGACCTCTAGAATATCATATTCCAAGCCCTTAGGTCCTTTAATGTAGAAGCTCCTAGATCTTGTGTTATCCTGATTGTTTTTCCACAATACTCAAATTGTTTCTTCCTGGCTGCTTGCAGCATTTTCTCCTTGATCTGGGAGCTCTGGAATTTGGCGACAATATTCCTAGGAGTTTTCATTGTGGGATCTTTTTCAGGAGACAATCTGTGGATTGTTTCAATTTCTGTTTTACCCTCTGGCTCTAGAATATCAGGGCAGTTCTCCTTGATAATTTCTTGAAAGATGATATCTAGGCTCTTTTTTCGATCATGGCTTTCAGGTAGTCCAATAATTTTTATATTATTTCTCCTGGATCTATTTTCCAGATCAGTGGTTTTTCCAATGAGATATTTCACATTGTCTTCCATTTTTTCACTCCTTTGGTTCTGTTTGATAATATCTTGATTTCTCATCAAGTCACTAGCTTCCACTTGCTCCAATCTCATTTTGAAGGTAGTAGTATTTTCTTCAGTGGCCTTTTGGACCTCCTTTTGCCTTTGGCTAATTCTGCCTTTCAAGGCATTCTTCTCCTCATTGGCTTTTTGGAGCTCTTTTGCCATTTGAGTTAGTCTATTTTTAAGGTGTTATTTTCTTCAGTATTTTTTTGGGTCTCCTTTAGCAAATCATTGACTTGTTTTTCATGGTTTTCTTGCATCACTCTCATTTCTCTTCCCAATTTTTCCTCTCCTTCTCTTACTTGCTTTTCCAAACACTTTTTCAGCTCTTTCATGGCCTGAGACCAATTAGTATTTTTCTTGGAGGCTTTTGATGTAGGCTCTTTGACTTTCTTGACTTCTTCTGGCTGTATGTTTTGGTCTTCTTTGTCACCAAAAAAAGATTCTAAAGTCTGAGTCTGATTCTGATACCGTTTTCTCTGCCTGTTCATGTTCCCAGCCAACTACTTGACCTTTGAGCTTTTTGTTGGGCTACAACTGTTTGTAGAGTATAGAGTACTTTGCCCCAAACTTGAGGGGCTGTGCTGCTATTTTCAGAGCTACTTCTATACAGCAAGCTCTGCCACAGCAGTGCTCCTTCTCCGCCTAGAACTGCCAACCAGGATTATGGCCCAGATCTAGGCAGGGCAAAGCAAGCTTTGCCCTCCCGCTCTAATCCGCTGCTTAATTCCTCCCACCAGGTGGGCCTGGGGCTGGAAGCAACTGCAGCTGTAGCTCTGAAAGCCATCTCAAAGCTGCACCACCTCTGTTGCCCCTGGGGTGGTGGCCAACTGCAAACTCCTTTCTCTCTGTCCCAGCAGCTTTTCCCACTAACCTTCTCTGTTGTCTTTGGCGTTTGTGGGTTGAGAAGTCTGGTAACTGCCACAGCTCACTGATTCAGGGTGCTTCAGCCTGTTCCACCCAGCTCCCAGTTTGGTTGGTCCTGGCGTGGCCCACGCTGGGCTCTGCTCCACTCCGCTCCTAGCTCTGTGTGATAGGCCCTTCCCAGCGACCATCCAGGCTGTCCTGGGCTGGAGCCCGGCTTTCCTTTGCTATTTCGTGGGTTCTGCAGCTCTAGAGTTTGTTCAGAGCCATTTTTATAGGTGTTTGGAGGGACCTGGGTGGGGAGCTTAAGCAAGTCTTTGCTTTCCAGCCAACATCTTCCTTATGCTTGACCCTTCTAGAATCCACATCTCTCTAAATAACACTCAAAAATGCAGTTGTGAGCATGCTGTTACCATCATTTGGAAAGCACCTTGGCTTCGCCTTGGAGAGCTCAGATTCTTTTACTGATAAGTTATACCACAGATAGAATTGGGGGAGGGCACACTATTTTTAAAATTAACATTCTTCCAAGGAAGTTTTTGATTGGTTTAGGGTTTTTCCCCCCAGCATTTGGTGATGTGCTTAGCACAGTGCCTGGCACAAGGTAGGCACTTAACTCTTAGCTCTTGGTTCAGCCATCTTTGTGTACATGGTCCAGGGTTGCAGTGTGTAGAGAACATGTGATTTTAGTAGAAAATTAAGCACTTTGAGAGAAAGAACTGTTTCATTTGTGACTTTTCTCCCCACTGCCTGGCACAATGTACACATATCAGCAGGCCTTTAATAAACATTTGTACAGTTGAATTTATTGGATTCTTCTGACTTGTCAACCTGATTTAGTACCTGTTTCCTTCTTAAGAAAACTTTCTTTGGGCTTAATGGTGCATACCTATAATTCCTTCTGTTTCGAAATGGAGACTGGCATATCATTTGAATCCAGGAGCATGGGGCTACAGTAGAGCGCTGATGGAATATCTACATGAAATCTCTCATTAATATATCAAAGTCCCTGGAGTATGGGGGATAGTGGTGTGGGGTGTCACCAGGCTGCCAAAGGAAGAGAGAAGCCAGCCCTGGTTAGAAAAAAATGAGCAGGTTGAAATTCCCAAGCAAATATCAATGAGGGCAGGCTGTGAATGGCCATTACAATTCCAACATGGGCAAGATTAGGAGACTCAGTCGCCAAAAATAAACAGACCAAGCAGAAACAGAGCAGCTACGGGGCTCAGAGTTCTGGGACTGGAGTCAGGAGGACCTGAGTTCAAATATGGCCTCAGACACTTACTAGATGTGTGACACTAGACACTCAGTTTCTTCATCTGTAAAATGAACTGAAGAAGGGAATGGCAAAGCACTCCAATATCTTTGCCGAGAAAACCCCAAATGGGGTCATGAAGAATTGGACATGACCAATCAACAATAATAAAAAAAAGACAGACAGAAAGATAAAATAATTAAACAGATAAATAAAAATAAAGCCTTACAGAGAAAAGCCAGCTTTTGCACATAATAGTTTGTTTAGCTGTTTGTTTTTGTTTTGTTTTATTTTTTCCCCCTATGGTGAATCAATTAAATCCATGCTTGGCATTTAAGTCTAGTAGACAGAGATTGTGCCTAATTTTGTCTTCTGTGAGGCTAAACATGAAATAGCACTAATGGTTTTGGATATGTCCAGAATCATTTGCCCAACTTTAATAATCCTGATTAAATCTATTCAAATGGTTGCTGTCATGTCACTAAAAGCACCCTATTATGAATGTGAAGCAATAATAGTCATAACAGAAAATGACACTGAACCTGGTTCTCTAACCTGGTCCATACAGCGTAGGAACACTTTAATCTTTAGGCTGAATCTCCTTGAAGGTTTACACTTTCCTGGTCTTTGCATTCATGCATTTCTGACATAAGCACAAATACAAAAGCCCATTTGGGAGCAAAAGGCCACTCAGTGACCCACAACTGGATTTTCCTCCCACTCTATAACTTGTAGCACCCATGGGACAAGAACAACTTCCTGAGTAGTCCAGAAAGTTTCTTAGTCTGTATTCTTAAACGGACTTTGTAGGCATAGCTAGTGCTTAGTGCAGAGACTAGCACATAGTAGGCACTTAATAAATGCTTGTTGATTTCACTTTGTGGTTGCCATCTTTAGCTGAACAACTTTTTCAGCTAAACTAAGTATAATACAGGATCAAATAGAGATTCAGGAAGGAGACCAACCAACCCCCCATCTTCCTCTTCTCTTTAGTGTCTACTGTGGCATTCTTTGGGACTGGAAAAGAATTTAAGTCTGTAGAATTGGAACGGATCCCACCTCTCTCCCAATGCAAGAATCCTGTCTGAAACATCCTTGACAGAAAGTCATTCAGCCGTTCCCTGAACATTTCCAGGGCTGGAAAGCTCATTATTTTGTGAAGCAGCCCATGCCAGCTGGTAATTGTTAGAAAGTTCTTCCTTACTGTTGAGCCAAATTGATATCGCCACACCTCCCACTCATCAGTCCTAATAATGCCTTCTGGAGCAACAGAAATATGTCTACTTTAGAGAACAGATGTGAGCTTTAACAGGAGGAGCCAGCAGCAACAGTGACAGGGAACTGAGAAGCTAAGTTTGATGAAGAATGGAAATTGAGACCTCCACCAATTGGGGATTGGCTACAACAAATGATGAGCAGGCAGACTTCAGAAAAACCTGTAAAGACTCATATGAACTGATGCTGAGTGAAATGAGCAGAACCAGCAGAACATTGTACGCAGTTGTGCGATGACTAACTTTGATAGACTTAGCTCTTCTCATCAATACAATGATCTAAGACAATTCCAAAAGACTCATGATGGAAAATGTTATCCACATCCAGAAAAAGAACTATGGAGTCTGAATGGAGGTAGAAGCATGCTATTTGCTCTCTTTTATTTTTTGTTGTTTTGTTTTGTTTCTTCTGTCTTGTGGTTCCTCCCATTGGTTCTAATTCTTCTTTACAACATGACTAATGTGAAAATATGCTTAATATGAATGTATATGTAGAACCAATATCAGATTGCACACCAGCTTGAGGAGGGGAAAAATTTAGAACTCAAAATCTTATGGAAGTGAATGTTGAAAACTAAAAATAAATTAATTTTAGAAAAAGAAGAATGGCGGACCAACATTGGAAATCCATGACCCCAGGGGCAGGATGGGGAGCACTTAGATGGGATTCAATGGGGCTGAACAGCAATATTGTATATGGTGGAGTTATACTACAAACCATTCAGCCAGAAGAAAGAAATACATGAAGAGTTAGAAAAACATCATGAAAATAGAATTTCAACCCTTGGGCCATCTATTGGCATCTGAGGCAGCTGGTAGCATAGCCGACAGAGTGCTGGGCCTGAAGTCAGGAAGACCTGAGTCCAAATCTGGCCTCAGTCACTTACCAACTATATGATCCTGGGCAAACACTTAAATTCTGTTTTCCTCAGTTTTCTCAACTAAGAATGAGGATAATAATAAGCACCTGTCCTTCTAGGATTGCTGTGAGGATCAAATGAGATAATATTTGTAAAACCACTTAGCACGGTGCTTGGCACATAGTGGACACTATGTAAATGTTTATTCTCTTCCTCTCTTACTTAGTCACTCATAGCCCCTAAGTAGAAAGTAGAAGAGCTGTTAAATTCTTGACTTGCCTTAATAACTCAAATTTCTATAGTGTTTTAAATTTGGCAAAGCTCTTTGCATTTGATCCTTACAACAGCTATAGGAGGTAGGTGCTATATTATCCCCATCTTACAGATGAAGAAACTGAGGCAGACAGAAGTTAAGTGACTTGCCCAAGGTCATACCCCCCAGCAAATTGTCTTTAAAAGGTAGGGTAAAAGACCCTGGGAAAGAATACTTTGCACCTGGTTCTAAAAAATAAGGAAGACCTGACTTTTTTGAAGAAGAAATGATAGAAACCTTGGTGGGAAGTCAGATATTTTACATTAAATTGCATTCAATCCAATAGCTTTATAAAGAGCCTGCTTCATCCAAGGCCCTTTACTAGGCTCTAGGCTTAGAAAGACAAAAATATCAATATTGTGGTAATCTCCACACTCATTTTTATTCTGCAATTAATTTCCACAGATCATAACTTAGCCCAGTCCTCCACAGTGAACAGAGGAACATTTCTGTTGTCAATAAAGTATATGCTAGACCACAGCATTCTAATCAGCACCTCTGGAACTTCTCTCCTCTTCCCCCTCTTAAAAAGTTTTAAATATGAAGAAAATTAACATTAAACAGAGTATGGCAATTTTATTTTTAGTTCCTCTCTCAGATAACAAAACACTCTTGGGGAAATATTTATTCTTTACAACTACTTTGTTAAATCATAAATGTATTCCATCTTAACTTTACGCATATACTTTTTTTAAAGGAAACTTACGCCTTGCTACACCATGATCCCAGCTAATAGTTTTTCCAAACTATTTAAATTTAAAAACTATAAATTTTAAAAATTCTTTTAGAAGGTGATTGTTTTCCAATTTACATATCAGATGCACATTGGTTTCTGTGAAACCCCAGCAGATGTTTTCAGAATACTCAACAGAATTTTCTTTTGGAGAACATCCTATCCTCTTAGTATGGCTTTCTTTGTATAATTTTAGGCCACTTACCTTTTTTGCCCTAGACCATTGAAAATCTCTTATATGAACATTTAGAATACAAATCAGAATATGCTCAGCTTTCCCTTCCTTATATCTTACCCAGGTTTTCAACCTTAGTGTCACACTTGACTCTTCCTTCTCCCTTACCTTCCCCTGACCCGCTATATGCAATAAGTGCCAAATAAATAAGTATTGTAAGCAAAGGGGTTCCAATGGAGTTCCGGAAGCAGAAAAGTGGCACGGACAGATCCGTGCTTTAGGATCGGTTTGGAAGCTGTGTGGATGCACTGGAGATGGGAAAGGCTAGAGGCATAAAATGTAAACTCCTTATCCTGGCATTTAACACCTTCCTATCTACCTTCATGGGTTTATTTTATATTATTCTCTTTCACACAAGTTACATCCCAGTAGCTTCCACCGTCTTCCATTTCTCTATGCCTATAATATACTCCTTCTTCTTCTCTGCTTCTTAGACTCTCTAGTTTATTTGAAGGCTCGGTTCAGCTGTCACTCCCTACAAAAGGTCTTTCCTGATGCCCTCAATTGTTACTGCTCTCTCTAATGTGAAATTACCTTGAATTTGCTTATCCGAGTACATGCTGTTTTCCTTACTATGTTCCAACATTGGATGAAATATTAGAAATAGACCTCAATATTATCTGCAAACAAGAGATATGGAGGAGCTCATTTTTTATAAGGAACGGCTCTTTCATTTGGAATCTTTACAAGCTATCTCTCCTCCACGGCAGTGATGAACACGTACGGCAAAAATATGCATCCCAGTCTAACGTATTTGTCAGCTCTGGTATCTAGCAAAATGCCTGACACACAGTAGGATAGGATCCTGGATTTAAAATTGGAAGGGATCTTATAGGTGAGCAAGTCTACCTCCCTCATTTGACAGATGAGGAAACTGAGGCACAAAGTGGTTAAGTGACTTGTCCAGGGTCACAGAGCTGGCAAGCATCTGATGGCAACATTCAAACCGAGGTCATGCTAATACCAAGTTGCACAGTCAATCTACTATGTCGTCTAGCTGCCTCAATAAATCCTTGCTTGCATGATTGATTCCTTCTTGACATCCATAATCAGAGGGCAATTGAATAGGACTCTCTGTGATTGCATTTATCAAAGACTAATGCTTAAGAGAGTCTTTGACGAAGGACAGCCTTTAAGAGTGCATTTGCTCAAAAACCGGTTTTTCCACCAATCGGTAAACAATAAACAGAGAGAGGAATCTTGTATCATGTGCACTTTCTGGTCGATCGTGTGACAGTATCGAAGTGTCCCTTATAGAACCCTTTTTCCCCACAAATGCTTGCCTTCCTTATTTTCATCCAGGATGATATCTTTGTTATTGGTGTAGATAATTCTCATCAAAATTTTGACAAAGATGAGAGAGTAAGTACGTGGTTCAGTAGTTACTGATTGACTTTCTTGGGCATTAATACAGTACATGACTTTCACAAATTCTTTTGGAGTTTTGTCTTTCTTGAGAGATCTTTTTTTTAAGTTCTTCAGGTTTTCAAGAATGTCTTGCATTTGGTCCATGTTGTTCAGTATATATCTGATCTGGTTCATTGACTCTTCCCAAATTCACCTGTTTGTGTCATTTCGGCTTCTTTTTATATTGCGTTTGAACACCTGGACATAACGTCCAAAACTTAAGAAACACATTTTAATAAATGTTCTCCTTCCAAATAATCACTAAGATCTCAAATAAAAGACCTACAATAAAATGTTTTTGAATATTAGTTTTATAACAACTATTATGAACTTATGGATAATATTATATTATTATTTTTTTCAAATAAAAAATTAAGTCGTAAATAAAAGACCTAAATAAAATAAAGACTGAGGACTTGGGGTCCAGAAGTCATGGTTCCACTGCTACTGATCATCAGAATATATTGTTATAGTGATGTGTGCAATTTTAAAAAATATTAATTAATTCTTTTGGTCCTTCTACCACTCTTAATAGACACTATAGCATTCCTGTACATCAAGTAAACCAATTAAAAAAGGAAATAACTCTCTTATTAGCACTCTTAATAGCAGAATCAGAATGGGGCCACACTGAATTAAGATCTATTTCAAAATTTTCTTTGTTTTGCAGGATCACAAATTTGAGATCTCAGAGGTATTTCAGTCTAATCCTCCTCATTATACATATGAGGCACTGACTCCCAGAAAGAAGTGACTTGCTCAAAGTTACATAGTGGTAGAGGGAGGACTAAAACTCAGGTCCTTTAACTATAATTCCACTGGAACATTTTTCCTCTTGTGGATGGTCACGGCCAAAGAATCACTACCCAGTAGCCAAACAATCACTGATGATCTGTTCTGACTGTGTTCTGGCTGTAGACTGACGGCTGTAGGCTATTGCTTGCATTGTACCCCCAAACTTTTCCACCTTGATGGAAACTACTAGAACTTATATTCTACTGTTGTAACCTTCTGGAATCCCGGGTCATCTCTATGAGATGATGAAACAATGAATAAAGACCTTATTCTAGAAGATTTTTATTTTTTCCCATTAAATTTTGTCTTATTAGAATTGACCTAGCATTCTAGCCTGTCGATACCTTTTTTGATTCCTGACTGTGGTCCAGATGAGTTACTTTTCCCTCTTAAGCTTCATGTTATCAGGAAATTTGATAAGCACATCATCTGAGCCTTCCTTTCCACAAATTATCAATGAAAATCTTAAATAGCACAAGACTAAGGATAGACTCCTGAGGGCACTCTACTAGATATCTCCTTCTAAGTGGACATCAACCCATCAATAACTACCTTTTGGGTCCATTGATGCATTCAGTAAATTTTGAATCCACTTCGTTATACCACATTATTTACAAGAACAGTAGAATCTGTCTCTGCTGGGTATTTCCTAAGCTTTTCCTTCCACTTTGGATGGAGATTTGATTATTTGGTATGGGAACAGCTATTAAAATGTTTTTCTTAAGCTTTTATGGATCAGTGGAGAGCATTGTAGATACCAACAATCTGCGATGGGTAGCTGAATAGTATCCGTGGGGCGTAGAGCACTAGGACTGGAGTCAGGAAAACCTGAGTTCAAATCTGGCTTGAGACACTTGCTAGCTCTGTGACCCTGGGCATATCACTTAACCCTGTTTGCCTCGGTTTCCTCATTTGTAAAAGGAGCTAGAGAAGGAAATGGCAAACCCCTTCAGTATCATCAGCAAGAAAACCCAAAATGGGTCATGAAGAGTCAGACATGACTGGAATAACTGAGCAACAACACCGACAACAACAACCTGTGTTAGTGGTCCAGTTCTAGTACTGTTTATTGGTTGAATTGCCTGGGATATTCTGAAGTCTGTATCTGTGGCACGGAGATTTCTTGTCCGTAACTGAAATACAGTGAGCTTGTGAGGTGTACGGTAGGTGCTAAGTTTTTGTAGCTTACAATGATATGTTATGAAGTTTGTTATATTTCCTTGAATGATTGATTGATATATCGAATCACTCTATGGATAACCATTCTGTAGTTTCTAGTGACATTGACCTAAAATGGAACTGTCATCATAATCCCCAGTGTTTCCACAAACATCCCTGTGACTTACCCATTTGTTTGATTATCCTGTGTCAATATGCTGTTGGCTATGTTTATGCAAGTATTGCCCATGAAAGACCTTTTGATTTAATCTTGGACCTTAGACATTTTGTAGGCTTCATTAGGAGGTAAATGACTTTTGGTTATATTTGACTAATCCAAAATTGTGATGTCTTTCTTTTCCAAAAATATTTCTATAGGTGTTTCATGTGTTTATCCTATGTTTTAAGACTATCCACTAATCTTTCTACACCCTTTAGGGGAGGAAATGTTAATCTTTCTATAGTGGTCTCAGGATGGTGGGCCCTACATTTCATTTATATTGTCTGCGTTTTTATTAGAATACTTTCCAAATGTATCATGGTTCATTTCAAAGATCCAAAAGTACACATTAACATTGGTATTACTTTAAAATACCTTTCCCACTTAGCTTTAGTTTCAGATTGCTGGTAAATCTCTTAAAGTGTCCAACCACAGCCTTCTTTGATAGTTGACATTTTTATGTATGATATGTCTTTTTGGAGAAGAGCAAGGTATTTGCAGGAATCCCCTTCATCCAATGATTTAATGTGACCTCCAACTTAAGGCTGTAAACCTTCATTTTATATCTTTCCTTGATATACATTAAGAATTGACTTACATTTATGAAGTCCAAATGACATTTGATTCCGCTGGAGAAAATAATGTGAGATGAAGGATTTTAAGGTTTTTTGGTTAATGTATTTTTGTTGTTGTATCCTTGCTGCTTGAAGTCATCTACATATATCAGATAAATGTTTTGGTCAATTCCCTCTTTAATCTGGATGCATTTTTAATTTTAATTAAGAGAGATAATTATAAGCAATGTAAGGCTAGGCAAAACTACAGGCCAGGAGTCAATCTTCCCTCATCTTCCTGAGTTCAAATATGACTAGATTCTTAGTAGCTGTGTGACTCTGGGCAAGTCACTTAACCCTGTTTACTTCAGTTTCACTCTTTGTAAAATGAGCTAGAGAAGGAAATGTCAAAACTCCAGTATCTTTGCCAAGAAAACCCCAAATGGGGTCAGGAAGAATTGGACATGAATGAAAATGACTGAACAAAAACAACGAAACCACAATATGGCTTAAGTTGTCTCACTGAAAATTCCCGTATTTTATATTAATTATTATTGACATCAATGGAATGTTTTAAATAGAGAATTGTCTTTCATGTGGATATCAAATACTGTACTATTCTCATAATATATTTTATATATTTGCAGTCCAATAAAAAAGCCTTGAGTATGAAATTGAGTTAAAGGCTTTGCAATAATTAACAAAGACAATATAAATGTTATGGTGATTTGAGGCAGCTTTTTCAATCATTACAACATTGACAAGAGATTTATCTTTACCCGCTCTGGATCGTTTGGATGTATTCCTTCTGCTTTTCAGCCGATATATTGTTTGATTGTGATCATAGAAGTTTTTAGTAGTTAAAATACCTTAAATTACTTGGTTCAAATGTGCTATATTCTTAGCTACTGAAAGAATTAGCAAACATAATTTCTGAGCCATTGTTATCTATCTTTGAATCATGGGCAATGAAAGAGGAATCTTAAGCCTGGAAAAGGGCAAAGGTCATTCTGATTTTAAAAAATGTAAAGAGAACGGAGTCTGAAAGCTAGATGCCAGTGAATTTAGTTTTGATTCCTTGTATAATTCTAAAACATATTTTTTAATGTGATAGTGAACATCTAGATAAGTAAGCAGTAATTACAATAAGCCAACATCAAGACCGAGACATACCAGACCAAGGTTATTTCCTTTTTTAATTGGTTTACTTGATGTACAGGAATGCTATAGGTGTCATTTACCTAGTGTTTGATAAAGTCATTCTCTCTTCCTGTGGAAAAGTTAGAGAGGTATTGTCCAGGAGATAATCTAGATAAGTTGATTCTGAAGTGACTGAGTGGCCAGACCCAGAGAATAGTCATTAATAGGTCTGGGTCAGCTTAGGAGTAGGTCTCCAGTCTGGTGTCTCAGGGATCTGTGCTGCTTAAGCAGGGATTTGATTTGGAAGAAGTCTTAGATGGTATGCCGATCAAACTTTTAGACGACCGCTAACTAGGAGGAGTAGGTTAAATAAATGACAAAGTCAGGGTCCCCCCAAATCTCGACCAGATCAGAATGTTGAAACAAATCTAATAAGATAAAATTCTGTAGGAATAAATGCAAAACCCTATGCTTAAGTTCACAAAATAAACTTTATAAATACCAGGGGTACTTATCACCTACAATGGATTCACCCAAATTGTTTCTTAATCATATATGTTCTCAGATAAAAATATAAATAATGGCTACATGTATTTGCTAAGCCAGTTGTTCAGCTAAATGCGTCTTAATTCCTTGTATTATTTTCACATCATAAATCATGTGTCATCTCCTTAGAATGCAAGTTCCTCAAAAGAAGAGACTGTCTCGATTTTCTGTTTGTATTCCCAATGCTTTGCGCATACTAGGTGTTTAGAAGAGTTTTTATTCATTCACAAAGTTGATTTGAGGACATGTGGTGTGCTCCTTGAATCATGTGGTGTTTCCCTTTAAGTGTGGAAAATGTCAGCTAAGGTTTGACTTCTACTGACCTAACTAATCTAATCTGAAAGAGGTTTCCTACTTAAAATGCTCAGGTGGTTCACCTGAGTTTCTCTGTAGCATTTTTATGAGAGAACTTCTTTGTTTTATTTTTAGCGACTTAAAAATGTATTGATATCATTTAATACCTTTGCCAATTTCCTGGGAATGAGATGAGCTCTCAGACTTGTTTTGATCTGTGTTTCCTTTTATTATTAATTAATTGGAGCAAGCTTCATATGCTTGTTCATAGTTTGCAATCTTCTTTTGAAAATTGATTATTTATCCATTTTTAGAGACTTTATATATATATATATATACAAACTTTTTATACATTATGTTTATGTACATCATAGCTTTTAAAAAGGATACACACTGACTCACAGTCTGGGATGTGCTAGAAACAAGAAATTAAACTGGCAAGATCTCACTCATCATAAAATATTGAAAACCCAATAACCTAGGTGGTATAGAGCATATGAGATCATGAGACTAGATCAGCGGAGTTAGAATAGAAATGTAACATTTGACAGCTGTTGCAGAACTGGCCTTCACCAAACCTTCCTTGCTCTGAGAATACATTCTGGTTCATCCGGGCATGACCCATCAACCAAAATAGCCAGGTCACTGTACTCTGCCCGTTAGTCCTGTTTACTGAGTGATGATGCAGAAAGATGCTGGCCAGCTGGGTTATCTGTGTTCGCCAATGCACAGTAAATATATATTTTAAAGGAAAATATGACCGTATTTCCGTTAAGGAAGAGAGATTCCATTTCTGATGATTGACAGAATTGTTTTTACAGATTTAGAGCTAGGACGGACCTTATGGAAATCAGTGAGCCCAACTTGCCCATTTTCTAGATGAGGAAACTGAGTCTCAAGCAGGTGAAGTGTTCTCCCCCAGGTTACATGTTTGGTAAGTGCCTGAGGGGAGAGTCAAGTCTGGGTCCTTCTGATTCCAAGTCTAGCTTTTACCTTTATGCGATGCTACCACACTGGCCTAGAAGACAGAGTTCAGTCTAGAACATAAAATCTTTTTCTTTCTCTGAGATGCTCTGTTAGTGTCTTTTACTAGGTCCCTTTGCAGAGCACTCATTCCTCCCCCTCCACAGGTGTCTATACCAGTCTTTGGACACATCTGGAGGGTATACACTAACCTCCAGCATTTGGGGCCATTTCTGGTCACCTGGAAAATCAAGAAAGCACGTGGGTTCTTGACTTTTTTTCTTCTTTTCCTTTTTGAGCTCCCAGGCTCATGGATGTAGTGATAAGGGACTCCATCTGGAGAATTCCAGAAGTCTTCATCCTGCCCTACCCTCAGTGAAACTTCAGAATTTCCTCAGCTTCCTCAACTTGCTGAGTCTGAATGCTAACTTGGTGCCAAAATATAATCCACTGTGTGAGTCTCATGAGAGCGCTTGGCTTGGGTGACTTCCTCTAGGAAGCCCTTGGGCTTCCTCAGGATTTTGCTGCTTTATGGACCAGGGAAGGTTCCTGTAGCTACATCATATAATCATATAAAGGACCATCCTAAGATCCTTTTCAGTCCTACAGCTTGAAAAAGACTCAAAGCCACTGAGTCCAACTATGTCATCTTATAGAAGAGTAAACTGAATCCCAGGGAGAGTATGTGACTTGTCCGAAGTCCTGCAGTTAATGTGTCAGAATTTGAACTGAAGTCTTCTGACTCTAATGCCCTTTCCATTGAACAATGTTGTCTCAATTAGTTTTTTTTTATTAAGCCTTTTATAGACTCCTAGAAGAGTTATGATGGAAGGAACCTAGTCCAACTGCCTTCCCATTTCACAGATGAGAAAACCAAGGCTGAAGAATTGAATGATGGTCACACAGTTAGTGGCAGAGGTGAGATGAGAACCCAGGTCACTTCACCCACCCCTGCCTCCGTCCAACACTTCTTGTGTGGTTATAGTAGAAAAGGCGCTGGCTCTAAACTAAGAATTTCAGTTCCAATTTTCCCTCTGATGTTTATTACCTTGGACAAGTCATGGTTCCTGCCTAGGGATCAGTTGCTTCATTTGTAAAATGAGGGGGTGGGACTAGGTGATTTCTGAGCTCTCCTCAGGTTTTAGGTCTGTGAGCCTATGAGCTCTTTTGGGCTCTCGTGCATGGGGTTCCCCCGCCAAAAAAAAAAATTCAACACAAACATTTATCATGACAAAAATCTTGTCAACATGGAACTCCTATGGAAGGGCCTCTTGGTGTTTTCTCAGCACCCACATCTCCAGACAGAGTGGCTTTAGAAAAACGACAAAAAAGGGATAGTCCACTTTAGGCTGAAGGACTTTGCAAGGCCAGACAGAACAAACTGGTGATACCTTCTGTTTAAAAAAAGAAATGTCCCCCACGTGGTAGGGTGTTTGCCCAGGGTGATTAAAAAAGAGACAGCCCAGACAAAGAACCCAAGTGGCACCACGTCATAAAAGCCACTGGCTGCCACAGGCTCCGCATTCATCACCGTGATGAAGGGAATCATCTTGACCCTGTTGTTCTCTCTTGTAGGTAAGTGCCCGTGTCTTCTATCATGCAATGTCAGAATGGGAAGAGGTCTTAGAAATCCCCGAGTCCTGCTTTCCCCATACCAATTTGGCTGAGGAAGACTTTTAAGCATGAAATGTGTTGATGGAACCCATAAATGCAGAGCTCCACAGTCAAGAGCATGGCCACTGGAGGCCTCAGCATGGGAAGCAGGTACATTGGCCAGGGCCAGAGGAATGACAAGGACAGAGCACCCCTGTTTCTGGAAGCAAATCATGGGGCTCTGGACATGGCTTCTATGTGGTGTCTCTCTTCTTCGCACTCTCTCTTATATATTTTAGTTGGAGGTGGTGGTACATGTTTGCTTGAGCAGGGTGGATGTGGGAAGATGGAGGATGGAGGTATTGGGATGGTTTGCTGTGTATCAAGATTGTGGGGGACCGGGGGTAGTCAGTGATTCTTCTCTCAGGATAGGTCTTTTCCTTATTGTCTCTGATCTGGTGAGAGAATAGGGACCAAGGCTGGATAGTGAGGGGCGGGGAAGTAGGAAGAAAAGAACTACACTCTATCTCTCTTTGGGTCAGAGGACTCTTCTGTTCAGTTATAATAATATTGTCCTCCAACTAAAGAATTTCTCACGTTGGCATTTGATTTTTTTAACAGGGAGTGAGAAGTATACTATGGGTAAGTCTGTTCTATTTCATGTCTCATGGGTTTCAGCAGGGAGCGTTTGAGGAGTCATAAGTCCCAAACTCATCTGTGTTTTCCCTTCCAGAACCAGGGTTCAACCCAAGCAAGACCTATGTGTATGCTTATCAAGATGTGATTCTGAGTGGGCTACCAGAAAGAGGTTTGGCTAGGTCGGGCCTGAGGCTGACCACAAAACTAGAGATCAGTGAAGCATCCCAGAAGCTCTATTTCCTCAAGGTACTTCTGGGAAAAGACGTGTTCGTGTGGGGACACGGCCAAAATGTAGCTTTGAATGAAAGAGACATTGTACCACAGTGGAAATCTGAGGTTCCGGATTTATATCCTGCTCCTGATGTGTATTACCCATGCAACACTGTACCTTTCTGGGTATCAGGTTTCTTATTTGTAAACAAGGTGGTTGGACTAGATGTCCTCTGAGATATGTTCCAACTTTGAATCCAGAAGAGGACTAGATTTGAATATTTTTGTAGCATTTATTTAGCTTACTAACCCCTCAAATTTATTTATGTTATATAAACTCATATTTACATTTCAATTTATATAATTTATATTTTTATAAATATTTATAATTTGTATATATATATATAATTTATAAAATTTAAATTTATATAAATTTACTTATAAGTAAGTGTTTTTAAAAATGTTCCCCAAATGGATCCACCTATGCTAAAAGTAGATTTTGGAACCTTAATCTTCATCTACAATGGCTTGTCTTCAGACTACACAAAACACTTCATAAAAATAGTTCACCTTTACTTTTAGATGTGCAAAGTGCTTTCCCCCAACAACGTTTTGAAGTAGGTAGTGAGGGGCTATTCCCTCCATTTTACAGATAAGGAAACTGAGGTAAAACAACTTACCTGAGTTTATACATCTAGTAAGTATAGTAAGAGTCATGCTTCCAAGACCAGTAGTCTTTCTTTTTTTTAATTTATTTTTAATATGTTTAGTTTTCAGCATTGATTTTCACAGGTGTTTGAATTACAAATTTTCTCCCCATTTCCACCCCTCCCCCCACTCCAAGATGGCATACACTCTGGTTGCCCTGTTCCCCAGTCTGCCCTCCCCTCCATCACCCCACTCCGCTCCCATCCCCCTTTCCCTTCCTTTCATGTAGGACAAGATAAATCTCTATGCCCCATTGCCTGTGCATCTTATTTTCTAGTTGCATGGAAAAAAAAACTTTTTTACTTTTGAACATCTATTTTTTTAAAACCTTGAGTTCCAAATTCTCTCCCCTCTTCCCTTCCCATCCACCCTCCCTAAGAAGTCAGGCAATTCAACATGGGCCACATGCATATCATTATGTATAACCCTTCCACAATACTCAT
>CM053626.1:299667841-299698891 GCA_028646595.1 Phalanger gymnotis | reverse complement strand
AAAGAAGAGATCAGGAAGTCTTGGGATAACAGGTTTAGAGCTTGAAGGGACCCAGAAATCATCAAGTCCATACCCCCCCAGTTATGGGCAAGGAAAACTAGGCCCAGGAAGGTGATTGAATTGGCCCAAGGTGACCCAGATCACGTTAATAGGTACCAATAGGTTATCGCATATTTCTAACGATGATCTATGGGCTATAAGTGGTATAAAAGATATCTTTCAGGAAATATCTGATCAAAATAATGGACTTGGACTGGTGATATATTGACAGTGAAGAATTATAGTAGGATCATCTGGGTGTCCTACTGACACCTCCTACAGGTGAAAAGACCTAAAACAAAGTCTTCAGTATGATGGAAGGAAAACACAGATGGCGTGAGAACCTCTCTGAAGGAGGCAACATATGTGTTGAGAAACTGTGTCCCAGTAGTTTTCTTCTTTCGTCCTAATTTTGGCTACATTGGTTTTGTTTGTGCAAGCCCCTTTTCATTTCATGAGCAGAGTCTGAAAAGAAACCAGGGCTTTTAAAAAGGTGACGTGAAGAAAAGAATTCCAGGCACAGTAAAGGGCACAGAGATGAGCTATGAAGTATCGTGTGTGAGGAATGACATGTAGACCAGTATGGCTGACTTGTAGAGTGAATGGCTGGGATGTAAGAATACTGGAAAGATAGGAAGGAGCCAGGTGTTGGAAAGCTTTAAAAACCAAGCAAAGGAGATTGTGTTTTATCTTTGAGGCAATAGGAAGCCACTAGTGTTTACTGAGTAGGGGAAGTGACATAGGTTTTTGCTTTACAAAAATTCTTTTGTCAGTTTTGTGGCAGATAGATTGGAATAGAGAGAGACTGGGGGCAGAAAGATCAATCAGGAGCTTATTGCAATAGTCCAGGCAAGGGGGGATGAGAGCTTCCCTAGGGTGGTGGTTGTGTGAGTGGAGAGGGGGGCTCAGTTTCTGAGATATCGTGAAGGTAGAAATGACAAGATTTGGTATCTAACTGGATGTATGAGGGGAGAGAGAGTGAGGATTCGAGCATGACATCAGAGTTGAGGACTTGGTTGACTGGGAAAATGGTTGTGTCCTCTAAAGTGATAGGAAAGTTTGAAACAGGGGTTATTTGGGGGAAAAGATAAGTTTTCTTTTGCTTGTGTCGAGTTTGCAATTCTTATGCGTCATCCACTTTGAAATAAATAATTAGCTCTTTGAGACGTGGGACTAGATTTCAGGAAATAGACTGAGGCTGGATATATTAATCTCAAATCATCAACACAGAGATAATAATTGAACCCATGGGAGATGATAAGGTCATCGAGTGAGATAGTATAGATAAAAAAGAGAAGAGAGCATTGGAGGACGCGGCACACAACATGAAATCCAGCAGAGGAGACTGAGGAGAGTCAGAATGAGAAAGATGAGCAATGAGTAACTCAACGAGAGTAACAAAAGTCAATGTGATCCTTTAGGAAGATCGGTTAATATAGTAGTGGTCCTTAGCATGGATTTAGGGTGACAGTGTCACAGAGAATGTGGGTAAGAAGGTTTGTGATGAGAAAGGTGAATTTAAAATGGATTAATACTTGACAGCAGATTAGATGAAGGTACCTGAAGGAAAGGAAGTAATCGCAGGTCACTGCAAACTTTTTAGCCTGGGCAACTGGGAGAATTAGTGGTACTATTAGAAGGGTAGAAGAAGAAAAAGGATAGGCATTTTATATGTGTGTGTGTGTATACACACACATATATACATGTATATATACATATGTGTATATATGTGTGTATATATAAATGCATATATACATACGCACATACATATATTCTATAGATACATATACATATATATACACACACATATTCTTACCACCTATGTAAGTCTTTCTAATCTGTGACCTGGTCTTACTACTACTTGACTAAAACTGCTCAAATGAATATTCCAGTTTACTTTCTGATTGCTAACACTACTTTTATTTCTATTTTTTTTTCTTTTTGGTGGCGGTGGGAGGAGGAAAAGAGACATCAATTCTCATCTTCCTTGAACGCAGCATAACAGAAAAAGCATTGGCTTTGGAATCAATCAATCATTTATTAAACACCTACTATGTGTTAGGCACTGCACTAAGTGTAGTATCTCATTTCATCCTCACAGTAACTCTGGGAGGTGGGTGCTATAATTATCCCCATTTTACAGTTGAGGAGACAGAGGCAAAGTGAATTGCCCAGGGTCATATAGCTAGCAAGTCCTTGAAGCCACGTTTGAACTCAGATCTTTCTGACTCTCCAGTCTAGTGCTCAATTCTCTAGAATAGAATTGTCAACCTGCTTTAGCTTGCTTTCATTAAAAGAAATAGGAACACTAGGAAAAGAATCTGGTTTGAGGCTAGAAATAAGATTGGCATTAGATTTATTAAATGAATTGTTCTACCAATACATCCAAGAGGAAATGTCCAAAATACATTTGAAAATGCAGAATTGGTGTGCAGGAGAAAGACCAGACTCATAGATATTAATTTGGGAGTCACTCTGTATTTAGTAGGTAATAGATTGGATTATAGAGATGAGAGGAGCGTTATGGGGCAGGCTGACAGAGAAGACCTAGCTATGGGGAAAGAAAGGAATTTTTCATTGCAAATTTAAGGAGACAGGCTAGTGTCACAGGAGGCAAGAGGAAAATTCCCAGAATGAAGGGATAGCCTTTTTTGGAGGGGGGAAGGCAAGGCAATCAGGGCTAAGTGACTTGCCAAGGTCACACAGCTTATAAGTATAAGGTATCTGAGGCCAGATTTGAACTCAGGTCTTCTTGATTCCAGGGCTGGTGCTGTATTCACTGCACCACCTAGCTGCCCCAGATATCTACCTTTCCAAAGAGAACATAGTATCATAGATTTAGAGCTGGGAGAGTCCTTAGAGGTCACCTAGTTCAACTCTCTTATTTTAAAGATGAGGAAACTGAGTCCCAGAGACGTTAAGGGCTCACATGTAGCAGGTGAGAGAGCTAGGACTAAATTCATGTCATGTCTGCCTCTTCTTGTATCCCCAGCACTTAGCACAGTGCCTGGCACATAGCAGGTGTTTAATAAATGTTGATTGATTGATTCTCTGTCATGCTGAATTCAAGAAGGATGAGAATTAATGCCCCTTCCCCTCCTCCCACCACCGCCAAAAGGAAAGAAAAAGAAATAAAAATAGTGTTAGCAATCAGAAGGTAAATTGGAATGTTCAGAGGAGCAGTTTCAACCAAGTAGTGGTAGGACCAGGTTACATACTGGAAGAACTTACATAGGTGGTAAGAAAATTAAAGTAGTATATATTATTTTCTTGAGACATTTATCAGGGAGAGGAAGCTCAAACATAGGATGAGTGAAAAATGCTTGATACAAGAAAAGAGAACTTGCTTTTTCCAGAGGAAGGATACGAGGATGTTGAGGGGCCTCAAGTCTATGCCATGAGAGACTTGAAAAACTTTGGTATAATTAACCTGGAGAAATGAAGCCTTGGGATAGGGTGGGGGGATGTGATAGCTTTCTTTAGGCATTTTAAAGGTTGTTACGTGGGACAAAGATTAGATTTATTCTACCCAGACCACAGTGAACAATCCATGGAAGCCACAAAAAGAAGCAAACAGGCTTGATGCAACAAAAAAAAATTCTAACAATTAGAGCTACCCCAAGTTTGAATGAGCTGGTTTGGAAGGAGGGTCCCCCTCCCTTGAGATTGACAGCTATCAGATTTGGATCAACAGCTCTCAAAAAGGAAGCTCTTGGCCAGGTATGGGTTTGGATTCTTGAGGTCTCTTTCAATTCTGAGATTCTGGAATTCTAGGATTGACATAATAGAAAAAGGTTGAAGGGGACCAGAAGTTATAATGAGGATGAAAAGCAGCTTCAGTGAATTTAGAACAGTGGGAGGGGTTAAAGACAAGGAGGCTATGTGAGCCCCTTTGAGGTGGAGATTTGGGAGATAGAGCAGTTTGAAGTGAAGACGAGTCCCAAAATGTGATTTCATTGGTGTACGGCTGAAATGGAGGGGCCTTGGAAATTACGGGAATGGAGAACTTGGTCAAGGGTAGGACCTTAGAGGATCTACAACATGAATATCCCAGTTCTCTAGGGAGATGTCGGGGGATGCATGCAGTAAATAGAAGTGAACCTCTCATCCGGAGTGTTGAGAGAGTGACGTTAATGTAGATGAGAGCAGAGAAAATGTCGAGAGCATGGTATCAGTGCGTGAACATCAACTCCAGATAACTTCTTGAATGACGGATCCATTGTGGAGGGTTAGGAGGGGCTAGGGATGTGTTGGTGTATGTATATTTGCAAATCATCTCTGAACGTCAATATCAGAGATAGATTCCCGGGCAGGATGAATCATAGGTCTGACTCAGGATTGCATTTGTGATGTTTTTGCACATTGCTTTTTCCCCTCAGAGCTTCGGGCTCAATTTGTCATGCTCTGTAAATTCCATCTGCGTCTATAAAATCTTTTCCTCATGATTTACTGAACATCGAATCATAAAGCTGTAAAGTTACAAAATTTTAGGGCTTGCGGAGACCTCAGAGATCGGCTAGCCTAATATCACCCCATGTTGCCTCTGGAGAAACTCATTCTTAATTCATAAAAATCGTGATAATAACTTTGTAATTAAATACTCAAAGCTCACTCATTCACAACATTTTTGGATAAATCTATTCCTCCTCCTCCTCCAGAGGAATAGATTCAAGGCCATTTTTCTAAACTACTCAGTTTTCTGCTTGTTTTATCCCAAGATCCCATCACTGGACCCAGCTCATTTCCCATTTCTCTTCAGGGTTTTGGTTTTTTACTCATTCCACATTTTCTTTTAATTCCTTCATTGCATTTATTATTCTAATGTATTTTGTATTGACCAATCTCTCATTTGGTTTCTAGTGCTTCTGTTGCTTTGTTACACATCTTCTTTGACAATTTAATCTATTCCTCTTATTCCACGATTTCCCATCCCCACCCCCCATTATTTTGGAGTTCTTTAGCAACTAGGCACAGTGGATTAAGAGACGCACTTGGAGTCAGAAGACTTGAGTTAAGATCCAACCTCAGATACTTACTGACCATGTGACCCTGGGCAAAGCATCTCACTTCTGTCTGCCTCTGTTTCCTCATCTGTAAAGTGGAGAAGTATCGACTTCCCAGGGTTGTAGTGAGGTTAAAGGCCTCACAAACTTTAAACACTACATAAATGCTATCATTATTATCTTTGGTGGTTTTAAATTTCCATGTTTACTGCTGTTTTTGAGAGGGATGTTGAGGAGGTTGTCCTTTTTGTGATGAAAGAGGCCCAGGGCACAGAGCAGGGGTAGGGAACCTGCAGCCTCGAGGCCACATGTGGGCCTCTAGGTCCTCAAGTATGGCCCTTATGAAGTTTGGATTCAGTCAAAGGGCTGCACTTGAGGACCTAGGCTTCCAGGCTGCAGCTTCTCCACCCCTACAAAGAATCTAGTGGGTCACAGAGTCAGGAAGAAATATTCTGGCTGGGCGATCCTGGGAACTGAAGTCCTTAGGGCCCAAAGTAACTCTCTACCTATCAACAAGCACTTACCATTATTAATTAATATTATTAATTAATGATTAATTATTAATATAAGTTAATTATTAAGCAGTTACTTAAATCCATTGTGCTAATACCAGAAGATACAATGACCAAAGTGAAATAGTCCCTATTCTCAGAGTTTTCAATGTAATAGTGGAGACTATACATCAGTCAGTCAGTCAACAAGCACTTATTAAGCACTTACTGTGTTCCAGGCACTGGAGTTACAGAAACAAAAGTGAAATATTCCCTGCTCTCAAGAATCTTTCATTTTAATAGTAGGGACAACAGGTAAAAGTGTATAAAAAATGAATGCCCAGTGGCATATGGGTGCATGAGCAGCCTGGGGCATGGGAAGACCAGGAAATCCTTCATAAAAACAGTAGAACTTGAATTTAGTCAGGAACAAGCATTTATTAAGCATCTACTGTGTGCCAGGCACTGTGGTAAGCACTTTACAAATATCTCATTCTGTTCTCAAAACAATCCTGGAAGGTTTTATCCCTGTTTTACTGTTGAGGAAACTGAGAGAGATGGAGGTAAGAGAGTTGCCCAGGGTCATGAAGCTAGTAAATGTCTATGGTTCAGATTGGAATTCATGCCTTCCTGACTGAAAGCACAGAGCTCTATCCACTGTGCCACCCACCTGCCTCTAGAAATATAGCAGAGGAATGAGTGCAACTCCCCAAGACTCAAAATAGTTGTTGATTTGCCTTGGTAGAAGGAGTTCCCACACAGGGAGTTCCTTCTGAAGATTAAAATCAGATTTCCAAACACTAAGGAGATGCGACCCTTAGTTATCAGAAGCTTTGGATGCCAGGGACTGATAAGGAGAATTGTCCCAAAAGTGAGTAGTGGGTGCAAGCAGCTGTGAATGGAGGTGGAACTCAGGTGCTGCATTATCGGGCATGCTTGGGACATCCTAGGCGATTGGAGCAGGGTAAACAGAGGGTCTTAGGACTGTTGAAACCTGGAACAAGAGAAAGAGGTTGTGGGAGTGCCCTGAGAGTGACAGTGGGAGTCAGAAGAAAGCCTATGGACCGAGAGACGGAGGACTGAAAGCAGGTTCTGTCCTCTGCAGCCAGCCCAATGGACGCCAAGATGGCTCAAGCTATGATGAAAAGGTCTAATATCAGATTCTGTCCAGTACAGTCGGTAAACCTAAATCACAGGCTTCTCAATTTCCTTCTGGGTTCTATTTCACAAAGAGATTGCCCCCGGGGGAAATGGGGTTGCCAACTGTGCCTCTGCCATCTTTCCAAATGACCTCCTAGGAGAAATACGCAGGGAGTAATATAAATAAAATCAGCATTGTTGATTACTTGCATAATATTAAATATCGCTCACATTAGAAGGGAGGACTCATTTCTTTGGCTATAGTAATGCGCTCCTTTCAATTCTTTCCCCCTCCAGATTCAGGCTCCACGTCTGGAAGAGTACACTGGTATCTGGCCTAAAGATGCGTTCGTTTACTCACCTAAGCTCACTCAGACAATCGCATCTGGCCTCATGCAAACATTCAAGTTTGAGTATAATAATGGACACATTGGCAACATTTATGCCCCAAAGGATACCCCAGCTGCCATTGTTAACATAGTAAGAAGGATGCTAAATATGTTCCATATAACCATCAAAAAGTCTCAAAATATGTATTACTTACAAGAGGTAAGTATTTCTGCTTTAGGCCTACTTACTTTTAATATACAAAGTAGTTAATAATAATGTACCTTGTGTTTTGTTTTGTTTTGTTTTTCATTCATGGACTTCCTGAAATCAATACCATGTTTGTGGCACTTTTTGAATCTACATCCAATCAAAATCTGTAGCTCACGAGCCCCTACCAAGGTGTTTAAAAAAATAGATCAACCAAAGGGCTCATTAATTCAAATCAAAAGACATTTGATTAAATCATAGCAAAATAAATGATAAGTAACATTTCTCCCTCCTACCCCCATCACTTGTCCTCCGATTTCCATCTGACTGGTGGGAAAGGCAGCATTTGTATGGCTAAGGGATGGAGGAGTTAGAGGGCCCCTGCTTAGGAGAAAGCACATGGGTAAGGAGCACAAAAAATCTGAATAATTTACATTTCTAGGCCTGTGTTTCAGCCAGAATCCTCCCCTCCCTTCTCTGCTTGTTGCTTCTTTGTAGAGTCAGCGATATCACATTTTAATCTGAGGAAGCCAATAAAATACCATACATTGTTAGACACTATTTCTTTGCCGTTCTACCTCTACCTCCTGGCTCTCTGGGCCACTGCCATCTACTGAGGTCTCCACTGCGTTGCTGTCTGCTTTTCTCTTCCTTTGATTTGACTCTCCCTTGTATGAAGGGATCTCATCTTTTTAAACCATAAACTCAAAGGCTACTTCAGCTCTTTTCATGAGTCAAATTCACAGCTGCACCCAGAGCTAGCACCCAGGAGCAGTTGGTATTTTTGTGAGTCAAACCCACAGTTCCAAGCATCCAGCAGAAACCAGGAGAACTCTAAATGCTTAGACTAAACCTGTCTTTGATGCTTTTGTTTTTCCCTCAGGTTCCTGACCTCCTCCAACTCACTCAGTCAATTTTTTTAGTACTAGTGGAAAAATATACTTTACCTATCATATTATACTTGGTTGCTACCTGGTTCCATATAAATTATCCTGGGAATTATACTTAGAAAGACTTGGGCAAAAGGAAGGGGAGAGAAAAAGTAGCTAAGACATCCTGTTCTACATTACTTCTTGCAAAAAAAAAAAATGCTTCTCTCCTCACAACAAAAAGGCACTGCTTTTGTATATTAATTTATACATTTTGAAACATTTTGACATATTTCATCTTAATTGAGCCTAATAGCTTTTGTGAAAGACAAAACAATTGTCATTGTATCGAGCCTTTTAATTGGGGAAATAGATACATGAGTCATATGACTTGTTCAACACTGCCCAGTGATGCCTTGATGGAGTTGGGATTAGGACCTAATTTTCTTGACTCCATCTAATTAGCTCCATAATTTGCATTTCAGTCTCTATACTTATTCACTTTCTTCTAGAGGAAAATGGAAGTTCTAACATGAGGTTTTTCACTTGAATATCTCATTCTTCATAGGCCGGGATTGATGGTATATGTTATACTAAGTACATCATCCATGAAGATAAAAGAAATAGTCAGGTTTCCATCATGAAATCCAGGGATCTCAACAACTGCCAGGACAAGGCAGCCAAGAAGACAGGAATGGCTTATTTACATGTCTTTCCCCAATTTGACAAGGTATAACCATTTGTATAAAATAGACCCAAGCAATCCTTTTGCCACAGAGAGGTCCCATTCTGCTAGACTGCCCATTTATTTCCCAGTTAGTGGCCATAGAAGAAAGGGACCTTTCCTGGATTTCTTGCTCACGGTCATGGAACAAAATGGTGTCCAAGGGGCTGGAATCTTTTGCTTTCTTTTCAGATTTCTGGGTCCTCTCTCTCCTTCTGGGCTACCACCAACTAGGGGTTAAACAGAGGCTTTCCCCCACTTTTTTATATGATATCTTCAACAGCGTAGCTTCTATTCCCTCCTTCCCTCCTTCCCTCTCTCCTTTTTCCTAAGTAACCCTAGAAATATAGTCATTGGCAAATGATCCATAGAAGTCTATTTTACAACCAGCATAAGGAAAATCCATATGATGGGAAATATTTACCATGTAAAATGTATCATAGACTTAGAGTCATAGCACATGAGACCTGAGATCATCTTTCTCTGTTTCTCATTTTGGTAAGTGAAAAGACAGAGAACCAAAGACATCAAAAGATTTGCCCAAGGTCACAGAAAAGATGGAAGTGAAGCTGGCAGGGAGGGGGATGGGAGACGCAGGGCCTGGTTCTTCTAACTCTGAGTCCAATGTTCTTTTAGCCTAGGCCCAGTAAGACTGTTGTTTGAAGTTACTCTATTTAACTAGTTTTTCCTGGCCTGTTATACATAGACTACTTCTGGGTTCTTCTTAGCCCATTAAGTATTCTCTTCTGAATTTTCTCTAGCCCTGGTTTGTGGAATTGTAAGACCTTGGTTCATATTCCAGGTCTATTTGCTGCCTCTGTGACCTTAGGAAAGTCACTTCTTTGTCCAGCATGCAGCGCAGTGCTTCACACATAGTAGGTGCTTAATAAACGCTTGTTGGTTGACCACTTTGCCTTGGCTGTTTCCCTGTCTATATAAAATGAGGTTAGACTAGATCATGACTTTTTTGTATCATGAGCCTCTTTGGTTTGGTGGTCTGGTGAAGCCTATGGAACTTTTCTCAGAACAATGTTTTCAAATGCATAAAAATGAAATACATAGGATTACAAGGAAGCCAATTATATTAAAATATAGTTGTCCGCATTTTTTTAAAGTTCACAGAAGCCAGGTTAAGAACCTCGACCTATAGCATGGCTTCCAGTTCTATCTATGAGCCTAAGAAACTTAACCAGGCTTGTGGCCATCACCTGGGACTGGCCACATGAGGTATTGTTCTTCCCCCGCCTTCCCTCATCCTCCCCAAACCCAGCTGCCTCTCTAAAGTACCCTGAAATGATAACTGCCATTATCGTACAATCTGGTGAATCCAATTTTACTAAATACAAAAGTGCCCAGAATCAGTTTTCTTTTTCTTTTTACAAACAACCTATGAATTTATGAATTTCAAATGGAGCTGTTTCGTCTTCTACAGATACATAGTTTAAAATGGAGCCGTTTTGATTTCCGCAGGTACGTGGTTTGAAGCCGTGGTTACTTAGTGGTAGGATCAGAATTCAAACCCAGGTCATCTGGCCCTAAATCTAATTCTCTTGTCACTGTATTATTTTACCTTTCTACTGGAATTTAGATACTGCATCCACAAAAAAACAAAACAAAACAAAAAAACCCTGATGGAAGGTAGGCAGCTTCAGGATAGGGAACTTGTGGCCTCAAGGCCACATGTAGCCTTCTAGGTACCTTGGGTGCAGCCTTTTGACTGAGTCCAAGTTGTATAGAACAAATCTTTTTATTAAGGCGATTTGTTCTGTGAAGTTTGGATTCAGTCAAAGGGCCATACTTGAGGACCTGGAGGGCCACATGTGGCCTCGAGGCTGCAGGTTCCCCACCCCTAGTAGACTTTTTTTAATTCGCTCCAAATCCACCCAATCCAACAAGAATTTATTAAGTGCCTATTGAATGCAAGGTTGAGCTGACAGTTGTTGTTTGTTGTGTGCACTGTCTCAATCTACTTGTCTTTCTAGAAAGCTGGGATTGTTAAAGGAACAGAGACATATACCTACAAAATGAAGTATACTGGACTTGGGGCTTTGATCACAGAAGTTACTGTTCACCGGGTGTACCGAGTCTCCCCATTCAATGAGAACAACGGGGTTGGAGTGACAGAAACTAAGTGAGTTCAATCATGTGAAATCAATCACATTCTTTGACACCCGATCAATAGCTGAGCCTCCCTGACTTGTGAACTGAGCCCCCACAGAATCAAATTACAGCAAAGAACGACAGACCAAGAAAGAATTTTCTTTAGTATATCTGCTTTTCTTTGGAATTTTTTAAAAAAGGGAGGGAGGAAAATGTGTTTGCTGTGGAGCTGGAGAATACTTAGAAGTCTGAGACTGAGGAAAGGGCTGGTCTAAATTTCCAAAAATGGTATCAAAATAAAAACACTGCCAGCATTAGTCATTGACCCATGTTGAATACAAAAGCTACCACTCCCTTCAGTCCATCCAAAAGATACCTAGTATTAAAGGAATGGAGGGGAAGATGGAAGAGGATCAGCACTCCCTAATCTATGCCGTTAGGATTGTGGTCTTATCTTTAGAATTGAGGAAATCACAGAATTTCAGAATTGAAAGGGAACCTAGAAGCCACCAAGTCCAACCCATTCTTGAATAAGAATTGGCTCTATGCAATTCATGATAAGTGGCTCTCCAACCTTCAGTACCATTTCCTGACCACCAGATAGATCTCAGATGCCTTTTCAGAGAACAGAAATTTTACAAAGGGGGAAACTGAGGACCAGAAAAGTTAATCTGGCTAAGGTCACACAAGTCAATAGTAGGCATCAGAGGTGAGATTTGAACCCAGGACCTCCAACTCTAAAACAAACCCCTTTCTGTTGTGTCATATTGCTTGCTCCAAATCAGCCATTTTCTAGATTAACTGTATTTCCTAATCCACATGTGTTTGTTTTGTTCTTTGAGGCAAAACCTCAGCTTGATCGAAGTGAAAAATGAACGTTTGAGCTCCCCAGGAGTTGAAAAAGCCGTCATGGGCCCCTTAGGCCTGCTCCTCTCCAGAGCAAACTCCCCAGCTCCTTCAAGTGATTCTGCTGCATAGTGGAGTCTAATGCCTTCGCCACCTGGGTCATCCTTCTCTGGCTTCCTCCTTCAGTATTCCAATGCCTACATCTCTAGCCCTTTGTTTAAAAAAACAAAAAACAAAACAAAAAAGATGATGCCTTAAACCAAATAAACTAGTAGCCTGGTTAGGTGTAATATCAATTAAGTTGGGTGTCTTTGAGTTATTTGATTAAAGCTCTCACTCCTGGAGGCACGGGATTCTGAGCAGCCGCTCTAAGGGATGTTGATGGTTTTCTTGGTAACTATGACTTGTATTGAGTCTGTTTGTAATTTGTTTGTATTTGCTCTGAAGTTCAGGGTTTTGGCTTTTTCCCCTGAACTAAGTGAATGATATTCGTATGTTGGATTAAAGTAAGATTGTTAACCCCTTAACGTTGCTTTCCTTAGTGAAGCAGATCAAAAGAACCTGGGCTTGCAGCATTCTACGAGCTGATTGTTGTTGGCTTTACCGCCCCCCCCCCAGCAGCTGCTAGCTGGATTGTTGAAACATTAGGCCAGAGTACTGCAGAAATATTGCCTCCAGTGTTCTGGACACCATTTCTCTCTTACTTCAGCCCTAAATGCATCAGGGTTTGGGAATTCTCTGGTTTCTGCATCACCCTACTGAGTCATATTAAGTCACACCGTCCCCTAAAATCCCCAGATTTTTCTTGACTTGAACTGTTACCAACTGGTGAAGATGCCTTCCCCATCTTGCACTTGGGAAGCTGAATATTGGAAACAAAGTTTAGGCTTTTTACATCTATGTTAGGTGGGCCCTGTGGCCCGTCTCCTAAATGTGACATCTTGCACTGAGCTCTTTCTCCATCTCCATTTTTCACATGAGGGATCTGAGACTAAGAGAGATTAAGTGATATTCTTCTCTAGCTATGCTTGTTTATGGACATGATGAGGGTTATGTCTGAGGATGTGACATGGGGTTTTTTTTTTTTCCCCGAGTGACTTTTTAATAAGATGTTTTTCTTTCCAGGCAGGGTCTTTGGGGACAGAGGAATGAGGCAGCCTGGCAATATTCATATGTGACCTTTAAGCCAGCAATACCTGTAGCACACAGGCACAAGCTGCCTTCTCAGTACTGTGTTTTTCTAGACTTGTGCCCTCATCTAGGCGTCTGGCACTGCCTAGAACAGCTGGGCACCGGGCATTGGCAGACACTCACAGATGGAGTAAACAAATTCAACAAACATTTATTAAAGTGTGTTCTATATGCAAAGCCCTGGTTAATAACCATAATTCTAGCAATCCTCCCTGAGGTTTTGCTTCTAATAACTGGCCCTTAACACCTTTTCCTAACCTAATGTTGTGTCCTCCATAGACCCCATGGACACACATGACTCATCTCCTCCCTCTAGAGGCAGCCCCCGCTGGCAGGTTTTATTCCCACCCCCCATCAAATGACTCTGTTGACCATTGGGCTACTCTTGTAGGAACTGGTCACTGGCAGCACATGCTAGTGTAAAGGACCCTTGGCTGGACATGAGTTAACCTGGATTTTAAAGCCACTTCTGTGCCTTGCTGGATATGTGACCTTGGGCAAATCTGTTCTGATACAGTTTCCCCAACAGCACTTGTCTCTGCTGCTGTTAATACCCCCTTCTATCCGACTCTGATGGAACTGACAACATGAGTTGTTGTCTTTCCTCGTCCTCCCCCAACCCAGCTTCCTCTCCAAAGTACCCTGAAATTGCACCTGGCGTTATTGTGCAATCTGGGAGATCCAATTTTACTAAACACAAAACTGCCCAGAATTGAACTTTTCTTTTATGCCTTTTACAAACATCCTAGTTAAATGGTTTAAAACGGAGCTGTTTTGACTTCTGCAGGAAATTGTCACCAGTCCTGAAATACAGAAATATACCTTGCTTCAAAAGGTTGCTCTCTTGGCTTACGGTTCTATGGTTTACAGGTCGCACCTTTCCACTTCATCACCTCCTGCTGAAGCCCTTCAGGCGAGAGGTTTCAAATCTCACGCCTTTTTTTTTTCTCCATATACAGTACTTGGAAGTTCCTGGTACATTCTCACAGCTGCCTCCATTTTCTAATATTATAGAATATACTAATTAAATGTTATGGAACTGTTTAAAATAAAAATAAAATCCCCATCTAATCTCCTATTTGTCATAGATATTAGAAGTCTCTTTTTTGATCTTTCATTTTATTTTTCGATTAAACATTTATTTTCCTCCCTCCAGTCCCTACCTGAATTTCAAAGAAAAAAAGAAAAAGAAAACCTTTGTAACAAGTGCGTATAGTCAAACATAACAAATTCTCATTTTGTTTATGGCCAAAAATATGTCTTTTTTCCTTTGTCAATCTGTCACCTTTCTGTCAGAAGCATTGTCTTGCAGAATCAATTTTGGTCCTCTGGATTCACAAATTGCTCAATGTTCCCAAGTCTATCCTGTTGTTTGTCTTTACAAAGTCCCTCGGCAATCACCTTCCCTTTCCCAAGACAGAATAGTCCTGGCAGCAAGGCTCCAAAGAGATGCTGCTTTGTGTCTAGTAGATATCTATTTATTTATGTGTTATTTCCCTTGTTGGAATGTAAGCTTCTTGGAGGCAGGCACTGGTCTTGCGTGTGTGTGTGTGTGTGTGAGTGTGAGTGTGAGTGTGAGTGTGTGTGTGTGTGTGTGTGTGTGTGTCCTCAGAGCTTAGTACAGTGCCTGACAAAGAATAAGAGGTTCATTAATTCGTGTTGAATGAGCGGTTGATGGATTGCTTGTGAATTCTCAAGAGTATGGTGGTGGATGTTGTCAGTGAGTAAGGACCCTGAATGCACACACCAGGTCCTACGTGAGATGATAAAGCAATGACCAAGTACTAGGTTGGCAGGTACTCCATAACCACGCAAATGAGGCAATTAAAAGCGGCCAGGAGGAAGCCAGGGTCACAGCCCTGAAAGCCCTTGGCAACTCAGGCCAAGCGGCCAGCATCAAACACATCCAGAAGTACCTGCCAGGATTCTCACCCTCTGCTTCTGAGCTTCCGGTCAGGGTTCAAGTGGAGGCAGTTATGGCCCTGAGGAAGATAGTCCGGAAAGACGCCTCAAAGGTGAGAATCATGTTCCTTTGCTTTAAATGCACAGACCAGGAATGGAGCAGGAAAACTTGGGGCCAGGATCATTGGACCTAATACTGAGATCAAGAAAGGATCTCAGGAATCAATCTGCTCCACCCCCTCCTTCTACACATGAGGACGCTGAAGCCCAGAGACGTAAGGTGATAAATGTCAGAGGTGCAATCTGAACACAAGTCCTCTGACTCCAGAATCAAGTTGTTTTTTCCCCCATTGTACAACATTGCCTTCTGATTTTTGCTCATGAAAACAATATGGTTGACACCAACAATCTGTCAAACAATAACAAGCATTTATTATTATTATTAATTATCATGTCTATGTGCCAAGCATTGTGTTAGAAGTTAGGGACAGAAAATACCAATGACAGAAACTCCTCACGTTTGTCCTGTTTGTTGATCTGATTAGATATGACTAAGGTCCCCTCTTACCATGGGGGTAGTAGTTAATGGGAGTGATGATCAATGGTTGTGTCATGACACTGACGCACCAAAATGTCTCTCCGTGCTTAGCTGACGTTGGAAACAAGTTGGACTGACTGATGAGCACTGGTACAGAACTCACTTATTTAAACTCCAATGTTCCCCCTTCTCTCTTCATTCCCGCACATTCAATTTAATTGAGAAGGGGGAAAAAAGGGCTAATTCAGTGAGTACACGAAGACATTACCATGGATATTAGAAAATGTTGTATGGAAGCTATTTTGGCTCATAATGTTACCTCTCCATGACTCATACACTGGACTTTACCAAATGGCTCTAATCATTTTAATTTAGGTTTTTTGCTCAGTAGAGATGAAGCACAGAACATTTTTCATGAAAACAAGTCTCCTAGGATCCTCTTATTAAGAATATTTACCTGATGTGTTTTCTGTAAGCAGAGAGTTTTTATAATCTGGAGGCTCCTTTGGAAGAGATCCTACTCCTCACTCTGAGACCTCCTGTAAGGAACAGAGACCCTTCCAGCCTTGTTTTTTATATTAAACAACTCTAACTTAGACTATCCTGGCTTTCTGGCCTAAGGAGTTGTATTTATCTCCAGGATTACCTCTGCATTGGTGTGTGTGTGTGTGTGTGTGTGTGTGTGTGTGTCTATCAAGGATCTGTAAAGCTGGTGTCATTATCCCTGGATGACCCAATCTGTGAGTGTGGGTTATAGGGATATCTCAGAGAGGGTGCTACCCGTTCATTTCCCCCAAATAAGAAGCAAAGAATAAGACAAATCAGTTCTCCACAATTCCTGAAACAAACACAATTTTGGTTAGAGTTAGAATATATTGATACCTATAATTGGTTCATGATAAATTCATATAAATTAACGGATGAGACATTTTTTTTAATCCTACTATGGCCAAGGGACTAGGGGACACACAAGTAAATATATAGGCTCTTTGTCCTTGAGATGCTTGCAATATAGTTGGGAAATTAAGACCCATCTAAAGAGAAGTATTAATGATCTTATGTTGTTGATGGGATTAGTATCTCCCCAATCAGTTGCTGAGTCTTGTCAGTTCCACATCCACAGCATTTACTCTACTCCTGTAGATACGGCACCAGTTGAAGTCCTTATCACCTCTTGTCAGGACTACTCCGGTAGTCTCCTATCTGGTCTCCCTGCCTCATTCTCTTCCCTTTCCAATCCATCCTCCACACAGCTGACAAAATGGGATTGCCAGAACACAAATTTGACCATGTATCTTCCCCATTCAATAAACTCCAGTGGTCCCCTATTGCCACTGGGAAAAAAATAAAAATATCTTTGTTTGGCATTTAAAACCCTGTATAATCTGGTGGCAACCCATGATTTACATTTACTTTCCATGAATTCCCCTTAAGCACTCTACTTTCCAGACAAATTACCTTATTTACTGTTCCTTGTCCATGATATCCTAGAGTATTTCCTTTGCCTATATAGTTGTCCCTCCTGACTGTTGCATCTTGGAATCTCTAGCTTCAAGATCCAGGCCAAATGTCACCTCCTACAGCAGACATGTTCTTATTTCACTAAGGGCTAGGGCTTGCCACTGCTTAAATTACTTTCTATTTGCTTTCCACATATTTTGTATTAATTTCTCTGTGTCTAAGATGTTTTTTTTCCCTAGTCAAATCCCTTGAATTCAGAGATTCCCTCACCTAGCTTAGTTCTTGTCACATACAACAATAGGAACTTGGTAAAGGGAATAAGGAGTATAAATAGTAGATACTACCCATGTTCAGTGGGGAGAGAGGTTGCTTTGGTCTGCAGTTGGCCAAGGATGCCTCGTGAAGGAGAGGAGATTTTTGCCTGGCCTTGGGAAGCTTTCTAGAGATAGAGAAGAAAGATGAGGTCTTTCAAGCAACTGAGATAGTGTGGTGCCTTCATGGGAATTTGTCTCTAACATGTTTCTGCTCTGCTTCTGCTGTGAAATGTCCGTAGGTTCAAGAAATACTTCTCCAGATCATCGCAGATAGCTCCTTGTCACCCAAAGTCCGGATGATGGCTTCTGCTTTGCTGTTTGAAGCGCGGCCTCCTCCTTCCGTGATGACCACAGTGGCCAATATCATGCTGAAGGAGAAGGGCTTTCAAGTAGCCAGTTTCATTTACTCCTACATGAAGACCATCTCCACAAATTACTTTCCAGATTGGGCTAACATGTAAGTAGGGAATCGGTGGCAAATTTCCGGGATAAGCAGTTATTTCAAACCCAGTGATATCCGAGGACCAGTGTGGCCTCTGAAGTCCACAGCAGGGAAGAGCTATTAGAACACCAATTACATCAGTAGTGGTTTTATGCACACTTCAGTTCCCAGGCAAATTATTTTTTGGTTTAATTAAGGCTTCCTATCTTAGTCAGAGCTATGTCATATCATGAAAATATATTATGGACTTGGTATGAAATTCTAAAATAACTGGTGAAATTATAAAGTATGTAGGAAATGCATATAATTTCCCTTTATTAAGGGCCTATCAGACTGTAACACACTCTGGCAGTGGTGATCCAGTCTTTACTTAAAGAATTTTGGTGAAGGGGAACCCGTGACCCCCTAAAGCAACTCATTCTCTTGGATGCCTCTATTTATCAGGAAGTTTTTTGCTTACATCAAGCTCAAATCAACACCTCTACGTTTCACACCCATTGTTCCTCGCCTGGCACTCTGGGGCCAAGCAGAACAAATCTTATCTTTTATCCACTTGGCAGCTCTTCCAAAAATAACATTTCTTCTTCTGCCCTCCAGTTTTTTTTTCTCTTGACTCAACCCCAATTCCTTGAGTTGATCTCCATCCACTATCAAGCTAAGTCCTTTTGCCATGCAAATCTACCTCTTCTGCATGCTCTCTAGCTTGACAATATCTTTCCTAAAATGTGGTTTCTAGAGCTGACCAGAATATGCTTGATATGGTTGGACCAGAGCAGAGGACACCTCCTTATTTCTTGAAACTGTATCTCTTAATGTAGTCTAAGACCACTGTAGTTTTTCATTGCCGTATCACATTGTTGACTTTTATAGAGCTTGCAGTGAGCTAAATACCCCAGGTGTTTTTCAGATAAGCTATTATTTAGCCATGTGCTGCCCATCTTCTATCTTGTAAAGTGGATTTCTTGAATGCAAGTCTAGGAATTTAATTTTATCCCTAATTTCATCTAGTTGGATTCAGCCTAAGACTCTAGCTCAAAATCTTCTCAGATCATAATGGATTTAATGTGGTCATTATTTCTTCCTACTTTGGGTCATCTGTATACCTTGTATGCATGCCTTCATTCAAAACATTGATAAAAGTGTGGAACAAGATATAGCCAAGGACAGATTCCCCTGGCCACTCTACTAGAGACCTTCTTCTAATTGACATAGATACATTAATGATCACTCTTCAGATCTTCTCATTAAACCAGTTTCAATCTACCTAACTATACTGCATTAGGCCATCTCCCCCATCTAATCCAGTGTGAGAAAAAAAATCTTTCACTTATCATTCCTTTAATAACAGCTTAGATTTCTGCTGAGAATAGAAGTCAAGATCATGACTTAGAGTTTTCAATCTCTGCCCTAGCCCCTCCCCCCCTTTTTAAATGGAGACATTTGCCCTTCTCCAGTTCTATGGCATCTCTCCCATTCTCCATTATTTTTCAAAGCTTAATCATAGGGATTCACATATGCCCATTCATCTAGTACCTTGGGTAAATGATTTTAATTAGGAGAATCCACATAGTACAACAGAAAAAGCAGGGGTTCGGGAGTCAAAGGACCCGGGTTTAAGTCCTGTCTTTGATACCCACTACCTGGGTAGCGTTGGGCAGATCACTTGACCTCATTAGCTTCAGTTTCCTCATCTGAAAAATGAGAAAGTTGCACTAGATGGCTCCTGAGGCCCCTTCCAACTCTAGATATAAGATCTTATGAACTTAATTCCCATGATGTAATTCCCGTGTAATAATGGTATGTTCTGTTCTTGACAAAGGTAATATACATGTTTCTTTAGGGTCGCTGCTTCCTTTTCTAGATTTTCACTAGTCATCCCTTTATCAATAAAATAACTTTGCCAAAAATAAACTCAACTTTATTGGTCTAGATTTTCAATCTCCACTCTTTCTCTTTTCTTTCTTCCCCCCCCCCCCGAAAATTGGGACATTTGTCCTTCTCCAGACTTGTCATCTCTCTTCTGTTCTTTGTAATTTTTTTTTAATTGCTTTAAAGTTATTTCATTTTTATACTCATTCATAAATGTCTTTCCCACTACCCCCATTGAACAACAAAAATTAAAACTAAAAACAAAATTCTTGTCATAAACATATATAGTCCAACAAAACAAATTCCCACATTAGCCATGTGCAAAAATGTTTCTTTCTGCATTTTAAGTCCATCACGTCTCTAGCAGAAGGGGAGTGGAACATTTCATCTTTGATCTTCTAGAGCTGTGGTTTATCATTGAATCGATAGAGTTCTCAAATCCTTCAAAGATGCCATTCTCTATAATATTGTTGAAATTATATAAATCATTCTAGTTCTGTTTCACTCTGCATGAGTTCAAAGAGGTTATCCCAGTTCATTATTTCTTATGCACAACAATGATATTCCATTACATTCATATATCATAGTTTCTCTATCCAATTTGGCTGAGGGTACCTCCTTAGTCTCCAGTTTTGGCTCCCACAAAAAGAGTGGCTATAAGTATTTTTGCACATAAGGATCTTTTCCTTCTTTCTTTGTTTCTTTTCAAGATAATTCTAGCTGTGGTATAGCTGGTTCAAAGGGTATACACAATTTAGTAATTTTTAATTCCAAATTGTCCTCTAGATTATCTGGACAAACTCATAGCTCCAGCAGCATTGGATAATGTGCCTACTTTCCTGCAATTCCTCCCAATTTGTCATTTTTGACAGTCTGATAAGTGTGGAGTAGAACTTCAAAATTGCCTTAATTTCTACTTCTTCAATTATTCATGATTTAGAACATTTTCTCATATGGTAATTGATAACTTGGATTATTTCCTTTGAAAACTATATCTTCATATCCTTCACATGTATCTATTGTGAAATGGTACTTAGTCTAACAAATTTGAATCAATTTTGTAGATGTCTTGGATATGAAACCTTTGTCAGAGAAAATTGCTGCAGAAATTTTTCCCCTCCCAATTGACCAATTTCCCTTCTAATTTGAACTACATTTGATTGGTTTGGACAAAAACTTTTTAATTTTATGTAATCAAAATTATATATTTTATCTTATTTGTTCTTCTCTATCGCTTATTCAAACTGAATTCTTTTGAAGCAATTTCTTCTTTGTTCCTCTAATTTGTTTAAGATGTATCTTTTATATCTAGGCCATGTGTCCATTTGGAGCTTATATTGGTGTATGGTCTAAGGTGTTAGTCTACCTAATTTGTGCCAGACTATTGTTTAGTTTTTCCCAGCAGTTTTTGTCAAATATGAGTCTTTCTCCCAGTTACTGGGATCTTTGGGTTTGTCAAGCATTACGCTACTGCATGGATTTGCTTCTCTTTGTTGTGTACTTAATCCATTCCACTGATCAACCTCTCTATAGTTTAATCAGTATCGCATTTAAAAAAATGTTTAGTGCATTGAAATAAAGTCTGAAATCTGGTGCTATAAACACCCCGCTCCCACCATTTCCTACTTTGTTTTTACTATGACCTTGGAGATTCTTGACCAAAGTTCCTCTGTATGGATTTCATTATTATTTTTTCTAATTTTATGAAATATCCCTTCAATAGTTTGATTGATATAATAATAAATAAGTAAATTAATTTAGGTAGTATTATTATTTTTGTTATATTGACCTATCTATAAGTATCATTTCTCTCATTATTTAGGAATGTCTTTATTTCTGTAAAGAGTATTTTACAATTCAGTTCATAAATTCCTGGTACATCTTGGAAGGATAGCTTCTGTAGTTTTTTTTTAATTGAATTTTACTTTCTATTTCTTTTGGCTATGTATCATTAATAACATTCAAAAATGCTATGATGATTTCTATGGTTTTATTTTATATTCTGCAGCTTTGTCAAATTTATCGTTTCAATTAATTTATCTATGATTATTCCTTCCATTTCTCTTATTGCTATAGTGATTATTTCTAGCACCATGCTAAATAGCAGTTGTGATAATGGAAATCCTTGCTTTACCCTTAATCGTATTGGAAAGGACTCTAACTCTGTATCTTATAATGATTTCTCTTAGATTTAGATAAATTGTATTTACTATATTGAGGAAAAGTCTATTTTTATGCTTTCTAGATATTTTTAAAAATTAATAACTGATGCAGGATTTTGTCAAAAGCCTTTTCAGCATTAATTTATATAATCATATGATTCATATTATGTTGTTAAGATGATTTATTACATTAATAGTTTCCTTTATGTTGAACCAACCATTTCTGGCATAAACCCAACCTGAACATAATATTTAATCTTTCTAACATGCTGTTAGAGCCTACCTGCTAATATTTTATTTTAAAATTTTGCCTTGCTGTTCATTAGGGATATTAGTCTGTAGTTTTCTTTCTCCTTTGTCTCTTCGTGGTAATCAAGGCCATCTTTGTATTATAGAAAAAGACTATAAAAGTGCTTTCTCTTCTTATTGCAAACAATTTATGTAATACTGGAATAAATTATTCTTTGAATGTTTGATAAAGTTCACTGATATAGTCATCTTCTCCTAAAGATTTTTTTCTTTGGGAGTTAATTTATGGATTGTTCAGTTTTTAAAAAGTTATAGTTTTATTTAAATTGTCTTTTCCTTCTTTGTTAAATCTACACATTTTATATTTTTGCAAGTATTCATCCATTTTCTCTAAGTTTTCAGTTTTATAAGCATACAATTGAACAAAATAATTTTTTATAATTTCCTTTATTTCCCCTTCAATTACTGTGAGTTCTCATTTATCATTTTCAATGTGAACAATTTGAATTTCTCTTTTTAAAAAGCCATACTAGCTATTTATTTTATTAGTTTTTTAAGAGCTCCTAATTGTATTTATCACTTTAATGGTATTTTTGCTTTCAATTTTATTAATTTCTACTTTATTTAGTTTGAGATTTTTGTTTTGTTGTCATTCAGGGTTGGTTTTTTTTTAGTTGCTCACCCTATTCATTGGATTTTTTTTCTTTCTCTCTCTTGTTGATGAAAGAGTTTAGGGACCTAAATTTCCCCCATACTTAGCTTTAATTGCATCCCAGGAATTTCAGTATGCTGTCTCATTATTATACTTTTCTTTGATGAAATTATCTATTTTTTCTATAATATCTTCTTTGACCCACCAGTTCTTTAAAAGTATGTTATTTAGGGGCAGCTAGTGGTGCAGTGAGTAGAGCACTGGCCCTGGAGTCAGGAGGACCTGAGTTCAAATCTGGCCTCAGACACTTGACGCATGTACTAGCTGTGTGACCTTGGGCAAGTCACTTAACCCCAATTGCCCTATCAAAAAGCAAAAAAAAGGATGTTATTTAATCTCCATTTAACTTTCAATTCCTTCTCTAAGAGTTCTTTATTGAATATAATTTTATAATTTTATTACATTGTGATCAATAAAGAAGTTTGGGTTTGGTTTTTTTTTAGTATTTCTGCTCTTTTGCATTTTTGGTGAGCTTTTTATGCCAAAATATTTGGTCAGTTTTTGTAGAGGTGTCCTATATAGTTTGGAGGTATGTGAATTCCTTCCTATTTCCTTTCAGTAATCAAAGGAGATCTAGCATATCTAATTTCTCTAAAGTTCTATTCAAATCCTTGTCTATCTTTTTGTTTGGTTTGTCTAGGTGTGAAAGGGGTACATTAAGGAATAGTGACTCATACCTGAAGACATTTTCAGTGTCTTTTGGTGATGCCACTTTTCTGCTTTCACTGGACCTGCTCCCTGCTGATCATCCCAATGGATGGCAAGCAGGCTCTTCTGGGCATGGAAGAATGGTTTGTAATCTCTTCTTTCTTTATGCTCTCTGCCTAGCTTTGCCCTACTGGTTTTTTATCATTATTTGCCATTGCTCAACTGGGCAAATATTTATGGAGCTTGTATTCTGCTTCCAGCTTCTGCCTTCAGCTGGAATGCTCAGCTGAGATATTTCCTCTTCATAAGAAAAATGGATTCTTCCCAGCTCTCTTCTAGCTGGTAGCACCGAGGTTTAAGCTTCACTCTTTTAAAGAAGCAGGCCAGCAAATATTCATATCCCTATTATCAATCTCTTAGCATCTTTTTCTCCCCATAATGAATCTCTCAGTTACCAGAACCTTGGCCACGGACAATCTTTTCTCTCCAGAAGGAGGGTCTTCATCTCTAAGGACCAAACTCTTTGGAATCACAAAATAGTATTTAATCTGTCTTTGAATCTTCTCCTCTTAATCACTATAGACAAGGTCTCTGTCTCAGGGAAAGAGAGAGGCATCATGGTAGAGTAGAAAATAAAACACCAGGTTTAGGGTCAGAAAACTTCAGTTTGTGTCTTATTTCTGTCACCTTAGATGAGTAATTTAGCCTCTCTGACTTTAGTTTCTTCATCTATAAAATGAGGGAGTTGGACTAATTGACCTCTGAGGTCATTTCCAGCTCTACTGAATCATAACACTATCTGGTGGTTAGGACAGATAACATAGTTACTCTATAATCTCCTTATGGACACCCTGTACTCCGAACTCACTTTTGGAGGGAGGCTCTGCAAAGGAAGCCTTGTAAGACCCACATGAAACTTAGATAATTTGGCTTTCACTCTATCTGAGATCATTTATGTTCTATGCATCTAGGTAGCACAATGGATAGAGTTCTGGACCTGGAGTTAGAAAGACTTGAGTTCAAATCCAGATCAGATGTTAACTAGCTGTGTGACCCTGAACAAGTCATTTAACATCTGTCAGCCTCAGTTTCTTCAACTATAACATGGAGATATTAATTGCATCTACCTCCTAGGATTGTTGTGACTGTCAAATGAGATATTTTTTTTGTAAAGCACTTAGCACAATATCTGGCACATAGTAGGTGCTTAATAAATACTTGTTTATTCATTTCCTCCTCCTTTCTCCCTCCTTCCTTCCTTCCTTTCCTCCTTCCTTTCTTTCCTCCTCCCTTCCTTTCTTCCTTCCTTCCTTCCTTTCCTTCTTCCTTCCTTCCTTTCCTCCTTCCTTCCTTCCTTCCTTCCTTCCTTCCTTCCTTCCTTCCTTCCTTCCTTCCTTTCTTTCTTCCTTCCTTTCCTCCTTCTTTCCTTAATTTACTCCTTCCTTCCTTTCCTCCTTCCTTCCTTCCTTTCTTTCCTCCTTCCTTCCTTTCTGCCTTCCTTCCTTCTGTCCTTCCTCTCCTCCCTCCCTCCCTTCCTTCCTTGAAAACAAAATGGAGAAACAAAATCAACTAGATAGTCTTGTCAAACCACTGCCCCTCAACTCCCCACCTCCAGCCTTTGTTCCAAATCTCTGCTTTTGCCATGGTGAACAATCAGCCCTCAGATTTTGAGGTATACTGTGTTTGTTCTCTCCTTTCCACTCCAAAGCTCCTTCTCTTTGGCAGAGAAAATGATCACAATAAGAGCTGAGTAGCTCTTCCTTCCCTCCACTATTCATTTCTATCAGCCCTCATTCTCTCCACTCTGAAGTCTTCTTCCTTCTTTAATCCTTTTTTTTCCCTAATGTAGTTCCTTCCTTCCCTTCCTTCTTCTTCTTCTTCTTCTTCTTCTTCTTCTTCTTCTTCTTCTTCTTTCTTTCTTTCTTTCTTTCTTTCTTTCTTTCTTTCTTTCTTTCTTTCTTTCTTTCTTTCTTCCTTTCTTTCTTCCTTTCTTTCTTCCTTTCTTCCTTCCTTTCTTTCTTCCTTCCTTTCTTTTTTTCGGTAAGGCAAATCCTCTATTTTGTTTTTCTTGGCTTTCTTTGCCTGAACCTCAGTTCATTTTGAGCTTTAGGTCTCCTGATATAATTCTTACAGGACAGCACTATTTTTTTGTATTCATCTTCCATTATCTCCCCTTGCTTCCAACTTTTGTTTTTTGGGGTTTTTTTGTCTTCTTTATTTTTTAAAAAATTTCATTGATGCCTTTTATCTTTTCATGGCAGTAATTTCCAAACATACCCTTTCCCTGCCTTCCCTGCCCAGTGAGCTTTCCTTGTAATCGACTGCAGAAAACAATGAAGCAAAATCAACCAATAGAAGGATGGCATATGCAGCATTCCACGCCCATAATCTCCCACCTTCCAACAATGGGAGGCACATTTCCTCATCTTTCTCTGGGACCAAACTTGCTCACTATAATCACAGTGTTCAGTTTCATTTGATCATTTTGTACATTAGCAGTATTTATATCTTTAAAAATTTTCAATGGATAAGCTAATTCTCTTTGCATCTGTAGCAGTCTTTTTAGACAACTCCCTTTTTGTTTAGTAGAATTTTTCCTCTTTGTGTCTTTAAGAATTTAATTTTTCCCCAAAGGGAAGCCACATGATTTTAATTGATGCGTGAGACTACATCAAGTTTAAATGATTATATTAAATTAAATAAATATACATTAAATATATATATATAAAAAGATTAAATCTTTTAGTGATAGCTCAGTACCACATGTGATTTTTTCATAGTCCAAAAGCCTTAATTTTAAGAATTTAATTCTTTAGAGCAGGTATTCTTGACCTTTTAAATGTTGCAGACCCCTTGGCAGTACGTAAAGTGTATGGACTTTTTCTCAGGATAATATTTTTAACTGATTAAAAGAAATGCTAAATTTTGGTTAGAAGTTAGTGAAAATATAAATATAATTTTTCCCTTCTAAATTCACTGACCTCTCTGAAATCTATCCTGGATCCTTCAGAAGTCGGGACACCCCAGGATAAAGACCTCTGCATTAAAGATTCCTTGTTTTCTTGGTCTGGCATCCACTGTAGAACTTTAGCTAAGAGACTATCCCTACACCTTTCTCTAAGGCCTTGCAAATCTTTTCTTCTAAAACTTAGGGTGCCCTTCAGACTGCTCAGTTTTCCTCTTCTCTATCACAAATTCTAAGATGCTCTCCCATGGGCCCCATCCTTTCTACCCCAGCAACCAGCTTCTCCTTGTTGGCAAAAGTCAAATCCGTATTAAAAGCACCCTTGTCGGTTCCTCTACCTTTTGAAGGATAAAATGATCATTAAGGCTGGTGAAGGAATTATTAGCTGCTCTGGTTTTGGCACAGAGAGAGGGAGAGAGAGGGGGCACCAGCAGATGTCCAAACAATTGAAATCTCCCATTACTACTCTGTTATGACTTCATGCTTATGATCTCTTTCTATATCTCCTTATATTTTGTTCTCTTTCTGTCCAGGTCAGCTGTGGTGAACACAGATGACAATATTCTTTCTTTTTTTGCCTTTGTCACTATTCACCCCAAGTGCCTTGCACCACCTTTCCTCCTGTGAATATATTTTCTTAATAAACAACTTCTCTCCTTCCCCCATCTTTTTATCTCTCTTGTTTCTTTTGAATAAAGTGTACCTTTCAAAGCTATAATCTAATCCTAGGTCCTCGCCCACTAATTCTCGGTAATATTTAGGGGATCACATCTATCTTTTTTGCATTAAAAGCTCTGATTCATCTTGCTTGTTACCTTATATTGCCTTTGTGGAGAGATATCTGAGGCCATGAGCTTTCTTGGCTGGCTCACTTCTTGGATATTTTTCTCCTGAGAATTTCTGGGCATCTTTACTGCTATTTATCCTGCTTTCTTTAGCTATCTCTTATGTTCATTTATCATTGAACATGTTTATGAGGCTTTAGAACTAATTGTCCTCAAAGAACCACTTTCTAAGCAAAAGTCTTATGGGAAATAAAATTTCCAGTGCTTTCATTTGGTATAAAAAGTCGAACACTCTGTTTCCCAGGCCCGTACCTTTTTCTTTTTTCATCTGGGTCAGGACAAGGATGTAGATGGTGACAATCCAGTTAGCCCTTAGTGCTCCAGACCAATTAGAACTTATCCAAGACACATGTTACCTTGCTCTCATCATGATAAAAGGTCTGACTCTGGGATGTTCTTGCTTCTGGTTCTTGGAATTCAACTTTATAAAACTAAAGACAACTTTATTATGAGATGACTGTAGTCTGAAAATTCAGTTTTAGCTGTCAACATCATCTTCCTCCCCCACCCCCACAACCCTACCCTACCTTACCTCTCCATTGATCTGTCTCAGTTAGGACTTGATGTCAAATTTCTTTTGTGACTTAAAGCTAAGAAAAGGAAAGAGATATTCCTCCCGTCAGTGTAAGCCCCAGGCTATGTTCTCTGTATCTCCCATAATAACCAAAGTAATAATAGTTAATATTAATATAGCAATTTAAGGTTTACAAAGAACCTTACAAACATTATCTAATTTTATCCTCAGAACAATCCTGTGAGGACTCCTAGAGAATTCTCTCCTCCTTAAATTCTGCGTATAAATATGGGAAGCCATTAGTTGATCATCCTTCCACTATTACTGTTATTACTTTTAATTGTATTGCTATATTTTGTTTATATTACTTTCAAATACATCCCCATCTTTCTGAGAGCCATTCACTATAATAAAGGATAAGAAAATAAAAAAATTCAGAAAGCAACCACATTTGGAATAAGCGCCATTTAATAGAGTCAAGGTTTTTAACCTTTTTCATGTGTGTTCAGAATTCCTTTGGCACTCTGGGGCAGCCTAGGGATCCATTCTCTGAATAATGTTTTAAGAGGCAGCCTGGTGCAGCACTCTGATAAGCTCTGTTATTGGAGAGGCTGAAGCTGGTGGATGGTTTGAGCAGAGGAGTTCTGAGTTATAGTAGGCCAAACTGATTGGACATCAACACTAAATGTGGCACTAATATGATGAGCCTCCAGGAGCGGAGGACCACTGGGTGGCCCAAGAAGGGCCAAAGTAGCCTGAGATGAAAAAGGATTGGGTCAAGTTTTTATGCCAATTGCTAGTTGGATGGTCCCTGATTGGCCGATGTTGGGCAAGATAGGTAGATAGTCCCCCCAAAACAACAAAAACGATGTTTTAAATGCATAAAAGAAAATATGCAGGATTACAAGATTGTTCCTTCTGTGGAGGTCTGACTGTACTTGGTAAAGGACTTAAACTGGATCTATGTGCTGGTGCTGATTGTATCTAGGTCTGCAGTGAGCAACATCGCCATCAAACCCTTGAGTCCCAAACTGGACCACTTGACTTACCGCTACAGCAAAGCTATTCACGTCTCCCGCTTCTTCAGTAAGTGAAAGGGATAATCTGGGGTTGTTTCCATTAAGTCTATAAGACATTTTTTTCTTTTTCATTTCTGAAGGGCTAAGCCAAGTCAACGAGCATTTATTAAATGCCTACTGTATGCTAGACACTCTGCTAAATAGTTGAGTAACAGAAAGACAAAAACATGGTTCCTGCTCTCAAGAAGCTCACCGTTTAATGTATTACTAGCATTTGTGGTGAATTCTTTATTGGTTAATGTTTTTCCCCACAGGAAAGCATTGTTCCATTCCTCTACCCCATTTTAATTTGTCACAACAACATCTTATCTGGAATGACCTCAGATGTCATCTAATCCAGCCTCCTTATTTTACAGAAAAGAAAATGAGTTTCAGAGAGTGATTTGCCAAAGGCCACCCAAGTGGTAGATGGCGGTGCCATGCTTTCTGACCACTAAACCATTCTATTGAACATCATTTTTATTTTCGTATGAGAGAGTTGGATAGGCTCATGGAATGTAAATCAGAAAGGTACCTTAGAACTGGTTTGACATCCTCATTTTATAGATGAGTAAAGGAAGTGACATTCCCAGAATCCCAAGGGAGATTAAAAAGTATAGCCAGGATTCACATGTACTTCTCTTTCCATTCTGGTACACCAATGTTCTATGTGCTCTGTCTTAGGATCTCTAAGGTCACTTCTAACTCTAACTCCTGTGATCTCATTGTGGTTGTTATTGTCCATCCTTTGTTCCTGAAGAGGACCAATGCTTGTCTTGCTTGTGAATTAGATTTAAGTGAGGCAGAGTTGCACAAAGTCGCCAGCCTCACTCTCTCCTCAAAACCCAGGATACAGTGGGTGACCTTGACTTTTCTAAATGATGATGGAGAAGGCCACTTAATAGCGCCATGATGTCAAACTTTATTTCTCTTAAGCAAAGTGAAGAAGTGATGTAAAATCAAGAAAACCTCACATATGCCTGGGGGCATCATAGAGTTGATTCTAATCACATATACTTAAAATCAATCTAAGAATGAAAAAATTAAGATTAGACAAAGAGGGATATCCAAATTTCTCTAGGTGCCACAATTCTTACAATTCATTCTTTTTCATTCATTCCTTTGTTCATTCCATGCATTCATTTGTCCTTGGAATCTTAGAGCTTGGAGGGATCTTAAAAGTCATCTCTAAAATGAGGGGGTTGGACCAGATGGTGTCTAAGTTCTAAGATCTAGTCTAGCTGCAACTCAAAGTATGTGTGTACCCATACAGTACCGTGTGCCTGTCAAGTGGTTTTCCAGCCTCCACATGAAGGCCTATGGTGGTAAGGAACTCAACGTCCTCTACAATTAATTCATTTCACTAATTATTGAGAAGTTATTTGTCGTCATAGTTGTTGCATCCTGTGCATTGAGTCAAAACTCACCTCTCTATGATTTCAACCCATTACTCCCAGATCTGTCAATGAGACAAAGCAAGCCAAGTTGCCTTCTTCTTCTGCATGACAGCCCTTCAGAAGCGAGAAGACATCTCTGCTGTGTTTGGTCCTAGAAGGAAAAACCAGAAAGTGGGAGTAGCAAAGAGGTCAATTTAGGGTTGGCATTAGTCAAAATTTTTTAACAAATAGAGCTGCTCTAAAGTGGAGTGCACTGCCCGGAGAGGAAGCGGCTTCTTCTTCCTTGAAGGTCTTCAAGCTGAGATCAGGCAGCCACTCGTCAGGTATTTTATAGAGGAGATTCCTGTTGTGTATGGGCTGGACTAGATAGATGGTCCATTTTCAGCTCTCAAATTCTGAAATTCCATTCTGTCTCTTCTCCTCCCCCCTCACAGCTATTTGTGTCTCCATGTACTTTTTTTCAACTGCATGGTTTCAGTCCTTTTGTCATCCTGGTTACCTTTCTGAAGATCTGTAGCAGCTAATGACCTTCTTCTTCCTAAAGTGTGAGACCCAGGACTAAACACAGTATTCTGAACACCTACAATTTCATTTATTTAGTTGAACTGGAGAGCCCATACTTTGTCACTTTTATTGCAGATTCTCCATAGCAACTAGGTAGTTTAGTGGATAGAATGCTGGGCTGGGACAGGAAAACCAGAGTTTAAATCCAATCTCAGACAGGTGTATGACCCTGGGCAAGTCACTTAACCACTTTCAGTCTCAATTTCCACTTCTGTAAAATGAGTGATAAAATAACACTCACCACACAGGGTTACTGTGAGTATCAAATGAAAAAACATATATAAAGCCCTATAGAAATGCTAGCTATCATTATTAGGAATTTATTTTTAAATTTTCAATTAATGAACAATTATTTTCTCTCCCTTTCATTCCTCCTCTTCCCCACTGGGAGAAAGAAAGAAAGAAAGAAAGAAAGAAAGAAAGAAAGAAAGAAAGAAAGAAAGAAAGAAAGAAAGAAAGAAAGAAAGAAA
>CM053626.1:299626573-299667341 GCA_028646595.1 Phalanger gymnotis | reverse complement strand
AAGAAAGAAAGAAAAAGGAAGGAAGGAAGGAAGAAAGGAAGGAAGAAAGAAAGAAAGAAAGAAAGAAAGAAAGAAAGAAAGAAAGGAAGGAAGGAAGGAAGGAAGAAGGAAGGAAGGAAGAAGGAAAGAAAGAAGGAAAAAGAAAGGAAGGAAGGAAGGAAGAAAGGAAGGAAGGAAGGAAGGAAGGAAGGAAGAAAGAAAGAAAGAAAGAAAGAAAGAAAGAAAGAAAGAAAGAAAGAAAGAAAGAAAGAAAGAAAAAGAAAGAAAGAAAGAAAGAAAAAGGAAGGAAGGAAGAAAGAAAGAAAGAAAAAAGAAAGGAAGGAAGAAGGAAAGAAAGAAGGAAAAAAGAAAGGAAGGAAGAAAGAAAGGAGGAAAGGGAGAAAGAAAGAAAGAAAGAAAGAAAGGAAGAAAGAAAGGAAGGAAGGAAGGAAGGAAACAAGGAAGGAAAGAAGGAAGGAAGGAAGGAAGGAAGGAAGGAAGGAAGGAAGGAAGGAAGGAAGGAAGGAAGGAAGGAAGGAAGGAAGGAAGGAAGGAAGGAAGGAAGGAAGGAAGGAGGAAAAAGAAAGAGAGAGAACCCTTTTAAAACATTCAAATTATTTTAATTGGATGGCACATTAAGTCAGTAACATCTTAGCATGAATGAATTTTGCTAAGTGACTGCCCAAGCAGGACTTGAGGCAGCATTGAAATTATAAGCATGGAGCAAGGACCTTGCTGAATGAAGGTGGTGCAGATAGGAAGGGGTGTAAGGCACTAAAAAGAAACCACCAACATCACAGTTTGGGGTGGGGAATTGCCGTGTATAGGTGTCATCTACAGAACTCTCACGAAACGGCTGAGCCCTCTGATGCCCGTGAAGGGCGTAAGCTCTTCGCTAAGTGTTTTCAAGTGGGGGCCTGGGACTACTTGTCAGGAATGTTCCAGGGGGGAATCTTTGCTCAGGTACCAGTGTACTGAAGGCACACAACATTCCTGACCTGTGATACACCATTCCAAGCTCGTATTGGTCCAATCAGCCACAGTTGGACCCATTGAAACTTGGCTCTAGCATAGTGATGTCACTTTGGTCTTCTCCCAGAACAAAGGACAACAACCAACCAGTTGTACTGAAGGAAACTGGGGATGCTGAACCTGCCACAGGCTGAGGACACAATACTGTCAATTTCTCAAGTAGAAAATGAATTAAACGTGTCTGATTAGCCCTGAGGGCAGAACAGAAAGCAAAAGGGGGAACATTACAAAGAGAAAAATTGAAGCTTAAAGTCAGGAGAGTCTTCCTCATGTTAGAGTTGTCCCTAAGGAGAATGGGGTTCCTTCTCAGGCTATGGGTTTATCCCCCACTCATTGGAAGTCTCTATTCAGAAGCCCGATGGCCTCTTGCAGGGTACATCATTGAACAGATTCTTAGTCAGGTCCAGTTGTACTAGCCAGTCACTGAGATCTCTTCCATTGCTGAGAGAGGGGATTCTGAAGAGACTTTGCCCTGCTCTGTCTGGCTCTGCCCCAGGCTTCCAGTCACAGAAAGCGCAAACCATATACCGCAACTTTATATAAAAAGGGCATACACATTTGCTGGCTGGACACAAAGCAACAAGAGATAGCATAAATAGCCACGGTGTACTTTATTTTGCTCCAGGAGAGTATGATGCTGGTGCTTTCATGAGATTCTTCATCTTAAACAGCCCTGAGACTTTGTTCCCGACATCCATCATCTCCAGTCTGGGGGCTCACTTTGCTGGGGGAGCCATCAATCTTGTAGAGGTAACTATTGCTCTGAACTTAATACTCTGCCTTCAAATAAACTCTCCTATCCTCTGGAGTGTACTCTACTCCCTCTTATTTCGCTTGTCGTAATGTTTGTTCTTTGACAGCAGGGACTGTCTGGCTTTTTTGGGAGGGGGGTGCGGTTAAGTGACTTACCCAGGCTCACACAGCCAGTAAGTGTCTGAGGCTGGATTTGAACTTAGGTCCTCCTGACTCCAGGGCTAGTTGCTCTATCCAGTGCACCACCTATCTGCCCCAATATTTTAATATCCTGTAGAGCCCAGCAGAGTTCCAGGCATGTGATGTGCTTAATAAATGTTTGTTGATTTAATGTCTGAGCAATGATTTGTGTTTAGAATTTAAACTCTTAGGGGCAGAGATTGCTCCAGACTTTGCATCCTCAGTGCCTCGCACAGTGTTTGGCACATAGTCAGTGCTTATTAAATGCTTGCTGACTGATTGATAGTTTATGTTACAGAACCTCGACTGGCTCCTACAAGCTTCCCTACCTATCCACTCATTACTCCACTCTCCAGTGTTTCTTCTGAATCTTTTCATCCCTCTTCAAACCTCCTTGGCTCCTATCCCATCTCCCTGTCATCTGAGATCCTTGACTGATATTTGACAGAAAAATATTGTGACCATTCACCCTGCACTCCCCCCTTTTCCTCTCCTTCCTCATCTCATATTGCCTTCTGCCCCATGTCCTCCTTCATGTCCGTCTCACATGAAGAAGGGCCCTTGCTTCTCACCAAGGCTCACCCTTCTACCTGCACAAGCAGTCCCATACTGTCCCGTCTCCTCCATCATCCCCAGTCTGTCACTTCTCTTCAGTCTCTCCTAGTCTACAGCCTTTTCCCCTCCTATCAACATGCCCCCATCTCCCCATCCTCAAAATACTCTCACTTGACCCCACTTACTTCCATCCCCACTTACTATCATCTGAAACCTTCTGCCTTTTGTGGCTAAACTCCTTCAAGAGGTCATCTTTGATAGGTGCCTCCACTTTTTTTCCTCTCATTCACTTCTTAACCCCTTAAAAATCTGTTTTATAACCTTACCATTCCATTAAAACTTCTCTCTCTAGTTAACAGTGATCTCTTACCTGTTAAGTCCAATGGTCTTTCCTTGGAACTCATTCTTGTTGACCTCACTGCAGCATTTGGCACTGTGGATCACCCTCTTCTCCTTGATATTCTCTTCTTTCTAAGTTTTTGGGACATGTCTCCTTCACCCTCTCCTCTCATCTATCTGACTATTCCTTCTCAGTCTCCTCTAACTGTAGGTGTCCTGTAGGATTCTGTCCTGGGCTCTCTTCTCACCTCCCTCCATACCAAGTCACTTGGTGATCTCATCAGCTGCCATAGAATTAACTACCATCTCTATGTTGATCATTCTCAAATCTACCTGTCCTGCTTCGACCTCTCTACGGACTTCCAATTTCAATTCTCCAGTTGCCTTTCAGACATCTCCAACTAGATGTCTAGTAGACATTGAAAACTAAACATGCCCAAAACAACTCATTATCTTTCTCCCAAACCGTGGGTGGGGAACTTGCAGCCTTGAGGCCACATGTGGTTTTCTAGGTCTTTGGGTGTGGCCTTTGGACTGAGTCCAAGTTTTACAAAACAAATCCTCTTATTAAGGGGACTTGTTCTGTGAAGCTTGGATTCAGTCAAAGGGCTGCACTTCAGGACCTAGAGGGCTGCATGTGGCCTCAAGCCACAGGTTCACCACCTTTGCCAACCCTCTCACTCCCTCTATACTTCTCAGTTACCGTCAAGGGCACCACCAACCTTCCAGTTCCTCAGGCTCAAAACTTGGGTATCATTCTTGACTCCTCCCCATCTTGCAGCTCCCAGATTCCATGTGTTTCTAAGACCTGGCAATTTGACCTTTGCAACACCTTTCAAATACACCCCCTTCTCTCCTCTGACACATGCTGATGCAGACCCCCATCTCCTCAAGCTTGGACTGTTGTAGTGGGACTGCCTGCTCACATTTTTCCTCCCTCCAATCCATCTTCCACTCAGCTGCCAAAAGTGATTTTCCTGAAGTGCAGGTCTGACTGTGTTACCCCTTGTTCCCCACACTCAATAAGCTCCAGTGACTCCTTATCACCTCCAGGATTAAATACAAAATCCTCTGTTTTGTGACCAAAGCCCTTCATAACCCAGCTTTCTCCTTTCCCTATCTTTCCAGTCTTCTTACACCTTCCTCCCCAACATCTTTTCTTCAGCAGCCTCCTGGCTGTTGCTCAAATAAGACATTCCTTCTCCCAGCTTTGGGCATTTTCTCTGACTGTCCCCCATGCCTGGAATGCTCTCTGTCCTCATCTCTGCCTTCTGGCTTCCTTCAAGTTCCAAGTAAAATCTCATCCTCTATAGGAAATCCTTCCCAATCCCTTTTAATCCTGGTGCCTTCCCTCTTTTAATTATTTCCTATTTTTCTTGTTTATAGCTTGTTTGCGTATATTTTGCTTGTTTGTTGCCTCCCCCATTAGATTGTAAGCTTCTTGAGAGCAGGAACTGTCTTTTGCCTGTTTTTGTATCCCTGGCACTTAGCACAGTGCCTGGTACATAGTGAACACTTAATCAATGTTTGTTGACTCACTGATGGCTGTTTTTCTGTTTGTTCATTTTGTTTCACTAGGCTGGTATACAAGCTGAAGGCTTGACAGAGATTGTGAAGGAAACAAGCGCATCATTTATGGAATATTCCACACACAGGAAGATAAAGGAACTTGTAAACACAGTAGGTGTTATCCTTTATCTGACTATAATGTGAAATCAGAAGGCTGGATTTCTCTAATAATAAACACTTATCTTCCTATAGATTTATAAAACACATTATCCCACATCCCCATTAAGTAAACAGGGTACATTTTTTCTCCCGTGGAAGCTGGGGGCCATGAACTTGTTTTTCTTTTTCAATTGATAATTGTATTTCAGTATAATTGATCTCCTTTGGAACACTTTGTATTTTATTTTAGGAATTTAAAAGCCTTTTTCTAAGAAGAGGTCTAATGGCTTCTTCAGATAGATAAAAAGTTGCAAGACACAAAAAAGTTAAGAACGCCTGAACTAGAACATGACAGAAACAGAATTCGAACTCCAGTTTCCTTACTTGAGATTACTCTATTTACTCACCATCAGTCAATCTCATGTATTACCATTGCTTTGGAGTGCCATATTTCCCTGTAGATTGGACAGGTCCATGTAGGGGAAAGAGTGCTGCCATGGGTGCCAGGAAACCTGGGTTCCAAATGCAGACTCTCATTAGCCGTGTGACGATGGATGGATCGTGTAGCCACTGTGAGCCCCACATACTGTAAGGAAAGCACCTCATAAGCACAAAGCAGTATAGACATGTGAGTTATTATCCACCTCCCAGAGTGGTGGTAGGGGTAGGATAGGGGTAGTATGAGAAGCAGAGGGGAACAAAGGGAATATCGAGATGAGAAAGCCATTAGGAAATGGGAATTTTGAAAATGTCAAAAGATTGTGGATGTAGAACTAGACAGGACCTCATGGATAATTAAGTCCAACAACCTTCTTATTTTACAGATGAGAAAACCAAGGCTGAGTTTGATCCCTGCCCACCAAGTTTGATCTAAAGACCTCTCAGGCAGTGGGCATTAGAGGTGACAGATTAACTCGGGACCTTTGATTCTAGAGTGAAGGCTCTTAGACTCATCCCACATTTCCTTCTAATCAAAATAATTTAAAAGCTGAACAATATGAATACAGAATCACAGAAAGATTTTTAGGAATCTTCTCCTATCATTCCTTCCCAGAGGCAGGTGTGAATGCATATTTAGACAGAAGCTTGTATGCTTTCTTCTAGTCTGTCTGCAAGAATGAAAACTTTATAATCTCTCTTAATCATTGGCTCAACCCAGCTGTCAAGAAATTCTTCCTTTGCCCAACTACAACCTCTTCTGCTTTAATTAAAGCCCTCTTTTCTTGTTTGTTTTATTTTTGTAAATTTGAAAAATAATTGCCAAGTGTCCACTTCACAAAATCCTGTACCTGAACATAATTATTAGACTACCCTTTAGCCTGCTCTTCTCTGCTCAATTTTTTTTCATTTTTCTTGAATTTCTTATAAGGTGATATATCATTTATGCAAAACAGAAAAAACGTGAACGATAGAGATGGGACATTTATACGTGTTGGTGATTTTTGGCTCAGCCATTCATTCTGGGCTTTTACATTGGAGTAAGTTTAAGTAGCAATGATTTCGACACATTGTCACTCACCAGATTCCTATTAGCCTAGACACCTTTGGGCACTTTCCTGACTTCTTTAGGTCACTAAGCATTTGCCTACACAAGCAACAACTTAGGAAATTCTAACTATGGTCATAAAAGTAAATGTTCACATACAGAGGCTAATTTAATTGTTGGACCTAAGCATGACTGGAGGAATTTAATTCTGGTGAAAGTCAATTCTTGAGTTATCCTTAGTCCGGAAGAGGCAGAAATTGTTTTGTTTTCTTTTGTTTTTTTCCTATGTGGCTATTAGATTGTAACCTCCTTGAGGGTAGGGAGTATCTTTTGCCTTGGTTTGTATCCCCAACACTTAATAGGTGCTTAATAAATGTTGATTGAATGAATTAAAAATGGAAGGTCTTTAAGTTATGAGGTCTATTAGACTATACCAGACTGTAGTGGCTGTCCAAATGAAACTTAAAATGAATTGCAAACACTGTTGGCCTTTAAATCAGCCTGATCTCTGGGTTCCTTTAGAGGTAAAACAATACCTGAACTACAGGGGTAAACCTCTGGAAATTCAAAAGGTTGCTCTCGGCTGTCAATCCATAGTAACAGCATAACACGGAGCGCTTTTTCCCCCCAGAAAGGCTGTTTCAGGGGTAGACAGAATCATAAAGACTTGGGTTCAAATCCTGCCTCTGATATTTATTTGTCGCGTGACTTTAAGAAACTTCCTAACCTCTCTGAGCCTCGGTTTCTGAGTCTGTTGAACAAAAATAATATTTGGAAAGCCTACCACAACAAATTACTGTAAAGCTTGAATGAGACGATGCACAGATGCTTTGCAATCTGAAAGGAACTATATAAATGACAGCTATTATTAGAGATCAGGAAAAAAATGAATGCAGGTTTCCAAGCTGCTTAATGTCTAACCAGAGAGTTGTTATAACTTGCCCAGGCATTCAGAGAACTGCTTCAAGCATGCTACAAATGGACAGATTTTCCTTTTAAAAAAAATCAATTTTCTTTTTTTTCCCCTCAATTAACAAGTATTTATTTTCTTTCCCTCTCATGGTCTCATTCCCTGAGGGGGAAAAACACAAAACCCAAAACCCTTGTAATAAATATGCGTAGTCAAGCAAGACAAATTTCCCCATGGGCTAGAAATGTTGTCTCATTCAGCACAGTGAGTCTCTTTCCTCTCAATCAGGAGGTAGGCAGTATTCTTCAAAAGTGGTCCTTGGGAATCAGTTGGTTATTGTGTTGATCAGAGTTCTTAAGCTGTTTTTTGTTATTACAAAGTCATGTTATAGTATAAATGGTTCTCCTGGTTCTGCTCACTTCACTCTTCACATCAGTTCATAGGAGGTCTCCAAGGATTCTCTGAAACCGTCCCCTTCCTTGTTTCTTACAGCACAATAGCATTGAATGACGAAAAGCAGAACGAAAGAGGTCTTCAAAGAAGAAAAAACAGTCAAGGAATGGAAATTTTGAAACTAGGATAGGATCTTTGATTTCAAGCTGGAAAGAATGGTAGAGACCATCCTGTGCAGCTCCTTCATTTAGGAAACTGAAGCCCTGAGGAATAAAGTCACTCAAATAAAATGTCAGGGCTGAGATTTGAACCAAGGTCCTTTCAGAATCCTTTCCACTGAACTATGCTACTTTAGGAGAGTCTCTTTCTGTCATTTGTAGTAATATTCTATTTGCTGAGTGCTCAGAAGGGTATCTAAGCTGACTTTCTCCCCCACTCTTCCCCATCCTTCTATAGCTGTTGGGATGGAAGGAGCTACCAGCTGTCAAGCCACTGCTGTCTGCCCATCTAAAGTTGTTTGATCAAGAACTTGCCTTTTTTGATGTGGACAAGGGCTTTATTCAGGACATTCTGAAGGTACTGACTTCCCCCAAGCTTCAGGCTTGGTATCTTCTTGTGAACTCGACCATAGTTCTTAACTCCTTTCACCTCGCCTTCCTGCTGACTCCCCTCTTCTGTCCCTGTAGGAGCTGGCTCAGCCAACAGATGGATATAGCATGCTGAAGAAAATCCCTCAGCTCCTCAATGGTATCTCAGGGCAGTGGACTCAGGCCCTGGGCTTAGCAGAACTTTGGTACACCATTCCTACTTCCATGCGACTGCCCTTGGAATACAGTTTCTATGCTACTGCCCTGGCACACCTTTCAGCTAATGGTGAGTTTGGCTAAGTCACTCCATCACCTCCAACTGCTACTTGGTGTAGCAGATATAGTCCCTGCCTTCGAGGAGCTTACAGTCTTTTTAAAGAACCAAAGTAGGCACATAGGAACCACACGTAGCTGTGACTCTAAGTGCATTCTGACTCTCGGAGTTTGGACAAGGGGAGATGAGTGTGAGCTAGAGTGGACCATAGGAAGATTTTTCAGAGGACAGACTTGAGCTGGGCTTGAAAAGAAGGCAGAAGACCAATAACTAAGGAATTAAGGAAAGGATGAGCATGGGACCAAGAAGGAGACAGTGTGGTGTAATGGAAGGAGTCCTGGACTAAGGGAAGCAAGGTCCTGTCTCTGATGCCTAGTACATGTATGACCTTGGGCAAGTCGCTCTGGGCCTCAGTTTCCTAACCTGTAAAATGAGGCATCTGGACGGTGTGGTACAGTGGAGAGAATGTTTGCTAAGTCCTACTTAGCCACCCACTTATCTGTAAAATGAGGTGGTTGGACAAGATGGTTTCTGAGGTCTCTTCCAGCAGTATAAACCTATGACCCTTGAGGTCCCTTATATCTATGTGAACCTATGAGACCAGCCTGACTCGAGTGTAGGGAATGTCCTTGAGAAGTAGCAGAAAATCAGGTTGGTGAGAGAAGGTGGAATCACTTGGGGTCTTATATTCCTCTTCCTAGGGTTTAGATAACCTTTTTTGTGTTTTGCCACTCACAGTGGATGCCAAAGTATCCCTTCCTCTATCTGATGGTCCAGTAACTCCTCAGTCATCCAGCCCTATAGTTCAAATACTTGCTGACATCAAACCCCGGTAAGGAGAGATGTTTCAGACAGAGGTTGCTGAGATTTATTTTTTCTGCTGAGTTCTGGGTTCTAAGAAACCCATGATGTACCTTTCCAGACGACTAAGAGATGGTTGCCATTACTCCCATCAATACATAATGATGACTTACTCAAGGGGCTGCACATACCCCTGCCCCCAGTACCAAAGGGTTAGGATTATACTTGGGAAGAGGTATTGGATAAACCCTGCTGGAGGGAGGCAGACTCCTAGCAAATGCCACAAGAAGGTTGCTTTGAGGAGAGGGGGCATGGCAAGGCTGGATTGGTCAGAAGCTCACCTAGGGCACAGGAAAATCTTGGGATTCCTCCTTGGCCAACATATGGAGCCTGCCTTCCCCTTCTTTGTGCCATGGGCATCTTTCATAAATGTTCCTGACTTAACGCTTATGTTAGCCTCTTTGTCTACACATAAATCTAGTTAAATGGGTAGCCAGCATCACAGTTTAGCCTAAGCTGACTTCCCTGGACCAGTGGTGCAACCTTGTTGAACACAGTTGCTCATAGTGACAATAAAACTCATTCTCCAGAAAAATCTGACCAATGTTACTTTGGCATAGCTAATGACCTCTGGGTTTCCCAAATACTGAGGGGAAGAAGAGATACAGTGTTAGAGGTAGGCAAAAAGCCTGTCACATCCTTCAAGTGGATATAGCCTGCCAGTTATTTCCATCTGCCAAAGGAGTACAAGTGCTAGATGCCCCTTAAGTTCTGGTGCCTAGGTACAAAGCCCCGGTCACCTACCCTAGTTATGGTTCTCTGTGTGTTTTGTCTGTCTGCCTCCTATACAGAAGGATTCCTCTGAGGGAGGCTGGACAGTGTAAACAGTAGAAGGTATCATTCCTGGCTCATCACATATGCAACCTTTTCTTTGTTCCTCCTCCTGTAGTGTGTACTGGTACTCTGTGGCAGCAATGACCCTCAACACCCCTGTCTTACAGTCTGGCATTGAGCTCCAGATGAAGCTTCAGGCAACTTACCCAATGAAATGGGACATGAAGTTAGACCTAAAAGAGAAAAACTTTAAGTATGAAACCTTCCCATGGCACCCAGAGACTGAGCTCCTGATGGCCAGGTATACTAGTCATCCAGATATTCCCCCAGCCTCCTTGAAGGAACAGAATAGCATTGACAAAGCTGGAACTCCATTTGAACTTTCACATTACCATGCCTTCCATCAGGATATTCGGATTACATTGCTGCCTCTTAGAACTGCCTTGAAAGATTCAGTTCAGCTTGGAGACATTTATTCTTAGAGATTTCAAATGATGTACTGGGCAGTCTATTGGTTTTTCTGTATTTATTCATTCACATTATTGACTTTCTGGAATAGCATTGTTTTCTTAAGCCAACAATTGCTTCTCTAGGGCCTCCCTTCCCCTGAGCTCAGAGATGAATTCAGAGGCCCAGACGCATCCAATAACCAGCAACCTCTGACACCAGGTCTACTCTCACTGTTCCCATAGTGCCAAGGCATTTGCTATATCAAGAAAGAGTTGGGAGCCAGAAACCGAAAAGAAGATTCCTCTAGTTCCCAAGGAAGCAGGATCTGAGATCTCCATGGGGCAATTTGGTTCCGCAGAGATGACTTTTCAGGTAGTGGTCAAGGTCATAACAAATCTGGAAGATTGGAGGCTCCTATAGAAAATGGCTGCAAGAGCATTAGCCATCACAGAGAGACAGTCAGTGTGTGATTGTTGGAAGTCCTGGGAATTAACCTTGATAACGGCTCAAGCGTGACCTTTTCTAGCAAGCTTTTCCTGATCCCTCTGCCTGCTGGTGCCCTCTCTCCATCCTCCGTATTTAAGAAATAGCATCATGATAGGACTTTAAAGTTTGCAAAGCACCTTGCCTACACTTGATCCCCACAACAACCCTGGGAGGTAGGGGATATTATTAACCCATTTTACAGATGAGGAAACTGAAGCAGACAGAGGTTAAGTGCCTTGCCCAAGGTTACATAGGTAGTGTTTCATGTGGGATTTGAACTCAGGACTCTTGACTTAAAGTCCAGCACTCACTGTGCTACCTCTCTCTCTTTCTTCCCCCATATATACACACACACACATATATATATATATATATACATATGTATATATATATGTATATACACACACACACATATACACATATATATATACATATACATACACATATATATGTATCTATACACAGACATACACACACACAGGTGTGTATGTGTGTGTGTGTGTGTGAATGGTAAGAAAACCTCAAAAGGAATAATGAATTGGACATACTGAAAAACAAGTGAATACTAACGACATATGAATCTAGTTAAATGAGGAGTCATCATCACGGCTTAGTCTGAGTAAGTTAACTTCCTGGGTCCTGTGGTGCCACCTGGTTGAACATAGTTGTAGAAGGGATAAGATAGTATGTGTGTGTGTGTGTGTATTTGTATGTGTATATGTGTGTGTGTAGAATAGCCATTCTAACAGGCAGTTAAGAAGTATATGTGTATATACACACACATAAATATACGAACATATGTGGGTGTGTATATACGCATATACATGTATAAGGGAGCAGCATGTTCATATACATATGAATAGACATATAAACAGGGAGATAAGTAGGTGTAGGCACAAAATGCCTATGTGTTACATATGTCCATATGCATGCATATACAAATGTGTTTGCAAAATTTATGTAAATGCCCATATGTATGCACAATAAAATTCATGTCTCTCTTTACATACATGCATACACATGATCCAACATACATGTGTATATTGTATGTGTATGTATTTCCTATAAGTATTCATATATGTATAGACATATGTGTATTTCTATGTAGTGTTGTTGTTCAGTCATGTTTGACTCTTCATGACCCCATTTAGGGTTTTCTTGACAGAGAAACTAGAGAGCTTTGCCATTTCCTTCTCCAGCTCATTTGATGGATGAGGAATACACACACACACACACACACACACACACACACACATGCTTCTTATTATTAGAATGGAAGTTCCTTGAGAATATAGAAATTATTTTTTTCTTTGTATTTGTCCCTAGGTCCCTGTCAGTCAGTCAACAAACATTTATTAAGTACTTATCTGCTACTATGGGCTAAGGTCCAGGAATGATACAAAGACTGGGGAGATCCCTACCTGCCTTCAATAATCTCCCATTCTAAGGGGCAAGGCAGGCAATCTGGATAAAGAACTCTGTTCACATGAGAGACACAGAGGAGGCATCTGAAGGGAGAAGGCTCTAGCTGCTGGGAAGGTAGGGGGGACCCCGGAAAGGCCTCTTCAGGAAGGTATGACTTATCTGAGTCTTCAAGGAAACCAGAGAACCCAGGAGGTGGCATTGAGGGGGCAGAGCTTTGTTGAACAAGGAGGCAATCTATGCAAAAGCATGGAAAAGTCACATTCAAGGAACTGCGAGTCAGCCTAGCACATAGTAGGTGCTTAATAAATCCTCGTTGACTAATAATGTGTTTGATGACTCTTGCTGGTACCATCCCCTGCCTCTTAATGATGATTTCCAAAATGTCCTTGTTCAAATGTAGCAAGGAAGGACTTCTGAAGCTATCCCTCCCAATTATTCCAACTCCTCCGAGCCTGAGCTTTGCCATGACGAAAGTGGAAAGGCCCATTTCCAAGATGCATGGCTCAACCTGCCTTATTTGGGTCTTCAGTCCTACTTCTCCATGAAATCCCTTAGTGCTGCATCATTCCAAGGCTCCATTCTCCATCACATAATGGGAACACATGAGGCTCGGATTGTAGCCAAACCAGGTAAGGAAAGAGTTGGGTTCCTCTTGGGGATGGTAGATGGGAGGCCAATTACCCTCATGTCCTGTGTACTGGACACCTTATACAGATACTACTGTTGAGAAGATTGGGCTGGAAATCGAAGCAGGACCTAAGGCAGCTTCCAGACTAACCCAGATGGTGAGTGCGAAGCCGTTGCAGAAGGACAGATGCAAAGAAACATCCAAAAGACCCTGAGGATAGAAAATGTGCTTAGTGTGAGTTGCCTTATAGCAGAGCTCTTCCAGATTGTCTCAGGCAAACCCAACCCATGTTGCCATCATACCTTAGGAAATCACCTTGAAAAATTAAGAGGGTTTTCCCTCACATCTTCTGAGTCATTTTTAAGTCAAAAAAGAAACCACAAATTTGTGTCCAGGTTTTCATAATTTTCTTAGCAATTTCTTCCATCTTGTGAAATTGTTTTTGTTTTTCTCCTATAGCAAAATCCTCTTCTATCCAATAATGGCATCTATCTATGACTTTAAGATTTGCAAATCACTTTCCATGTTAGCCAATCTGAGGAAAACAACATGGTAGTAGTGGGAAAAGTAAAGCAGTTGGAGTCAAGGGACCTGAATTAAAAATCTGATTCTGCTGTTTGTCTCTCACCTTGTCACCTTGAGCAAGTCACTTTCCCTTGTTGGGCCTCAGTTTCCCTAAATGCAAAATGAAAGGTGAGACTATAGTCTCCTCTCCCTTTAAATGTATTATGTTATTAATTTAATTAACATTTATTTATTTGTCTATTGTTCTGTTTATTTAAAATAAACCTAGCTAGGAACAGGTAGGTGAGAGACTGCATAGAGCACTGGACCCGAAGTCCGGAAGACCTGAGTTCCAGTCTTGCCTTCAACACTTCCTTGCTGTGTAGCTGGGAAAGTCCCTAAATTTCTGTCAGCCTCAGTTTCTTCCTCTAACATGGAGATGACAATAGCACCTGCCTCACAAGGTTGTTGTCAGGCTCAAATGAGAAGAGCTCTTCACACATTTTAAAGTGCTACACAAATTCTGGTATCCACAAGATGGAAATTGGTTCTCAGTCTTAAGCCAGGACCAGCAAGTTCTCTGCTTCTTAGGAGCATGATGGTTTGGTGTCATAATCTTCCAGCATCCTATGTGCTTTGTAGGAGAAATCAGGCAAAAATGGAGATCCTCACAAGCAATACTGGATTCCATCTACTAGGAATGTCCCAGGGATACAGGAGTATGGTGACATCGGTTCCTCCGATTCCTCATCTGTCTCCTTGACTTCTGACAAAAACCCCTCAGATATCATCGGCAAGGAAGGCAAACAGCCAGACCGAAATGGCAGCATCCAAGGCCATGCAGCCAGTGAGAGTGGCAGCAGTAATGGCAGTAGCAGTCATGGTGGTAGCAATACCACTGATCGCCAGTCTATCCATGAGCAGGTAACTCAGTTCATGGATTCACAGCAGTGTGAGCTAAAACTAGGAATCCCAGTAGCTGAGGCAAATCCAGTTAAGGGGGTGGTTGTGGCAGTGATGCAGAAAACAGCGCAATTTTGGGTGCAGAGTCTGGCCGTCATTCTCATGGGTATTGGATGGGATGGGAGAGTACTACCATAGCTACTGGATTCTGGGGCTGGCAACCTGGAGGTGCTTAGGGTTAGAGTAATGCATGCGGGTGGAAAAGCATGAGGCAAGGGATGGTAGTCATAGCACAAAGAGAAAGTTCATCCTTTCCTTGGGGCAAGCATGCTCCCTGGCATGTAGACACTCTGAATCAAAGCCCCATGAGTCCCACATTAGTTATGGCTTTAAGTAGACTAATGGGTTTGGAAGGGTCATGCATTAGCATCACTATGCATATGAACAAGAAGATAGTATGATCTTCCAAGAAGGATATCTGTCTGTCTGTCTATCTATCATCTATCTATCTATCTATCTATCTATCTATCTATCTATCTATCTATCTATCTATCTGTCTGTCTGTCTGTCTGTCTGTCTGTCTATCTATCTATCTGTCTGTCTGTCTGTCTGTCTGTCTGTCTATCATCTATTATCTATCTGTGTATCTATCTCTCTATCTATTCTGTCTATCCATCTACTTATTACTTTTCTCATATTCATCTAAGTTGGAGACTCCACAGTCTTCCATGATAACACAGACTCATACATAGGATCAAAGAGTTAGAGCAGGAAGGGACTCAGAGCCTCTCTAGACTTTTACAGAAGGGGAAATTGAGTCCCAGAGATGTGAGGTGACTTGACTAAAGATTCCACTTCAGTTCTGCTACTCTAAGTTTAGGTCTCACAGTGAAAATTTGCCTTCCATCTGAGACTACCCCGCCCCCTGCAATTTATCCTGTATCTAGCTTGTTTATTCATAATTGTTTTCATGTTCTCTCCCCGTTAGACTGTAAGTTCCCACTAGATTGTAAGCTCCTTGAGGGCAAGGATTGGCTTTTGCCTTTTTGATCCCCAGAGCTTAACACAGAGTCTGGCACATAGTAGGCACTTAATAAATGTTCATTGAATTGGATTGAAGGCAGGGGCTGTTTTTTTGACATACACGCATACATTTACACACATATATATTTATTTATCTTGCTTAGCAGAGTGCCTGGCATATAGTAGGAATTTAATAAATACTAGGTCATTGATTGAACTGTTGGTGAAGATATCTTTGTGCTAATTTCCCAGTTCTCCGTTTAATAACTATGTAATCTTTGGCAAATCACTTGACTTCACCAGACCTCAGTTTTCTCATCTGTAAAATGAAAGACTTGGACCAAATGATCTAAGTTTCTTTCTAGCTCTGGATGAATGATTTACCCTATGGGCCAGATGTATATTCCTCCATTGTTTATATGAGGGGGCTTATTGTATCCTAGAAGGTGGACTTCACCGGTCTCTCTTCTCTTTCCTAGAGCTCAGATGATGTTGTTGGAGAACAATCACCCACTCACAGTAACTGGAATATTTCGGGTAGAACACAGTGACCATAAGCCTGATGGCTTCCAGTTTGCTATTTTCACAAATAAGCACTCCTCCAAAGCTGGGGTCCAGTTATGGGTCACTAATTTCACCAAAAGTAGCCAATGGAAAGCTTGTGTTGATGTCACCTTAGCAAAGGTAAGCCACAAATCTCACTGAATGGGCTCATCGAGAGGCCAATACATACAGATGTTTCCATTTATTCCAGGTCCCAATAAGCTGATGGCCTGTCCCATTCATGTATTGCAGGCATCCCTGAAATGGGGTCAGAATTGCCAGGAGTATCAAGTTTCGGGAGAGATTGTGACTGGGCAGTTTGCTAATCACTCCACTGTGCAAATAAAGGTTTCTTGGTCAGAAGTCTCAGCAGAGGTCACAGAAGTGGGAAAATGGTGAGATTCCCTCCAACTACCTTATCTTCTGTATTTCCCAAATGGAACTGGGATGAAGATTGTTAGGCTTAATGAGAGAGAGGAGTCACAAAAGATTTGTGGAGACCAGGTCTACAGATTTCTTTTGGGTCATGGTCTAGATGATTCCTAACTTCCAGTCTTGCCCCCCACTTCCAAAGCTGAAACTGTTTTTATAGGCCCCTTTTAGGGCATCTGTGAACTTGGATGGGGAAAACAAACAAATTACATCTTTATTTCAATATATTTTTTCCTCTTGTAATCATTTCAATCCTCTTTATAATGCTATGGATTTTATTTTATACATTTCAGAAGGAACATTAATTCTGAGAATGGGTCTATAAGCTTCACCAGATTTCAAAGAGTTCCATGATACAAAATAAGTTTAAGAACCCCAGAGCAAACTTTTCATTTTATGTTTGGGGAATGTGAATTCAAGAGAGGATAACTCACTGTCCCAAAACGAGACAAGAAGTAAATGACAAAGCTGAAATTCAAACCAGATTCTCCAACTCGAAATTCAATTTTCTTTTCATTTCACAACCTGTCTCTTCGTATTCCCAGTGCCTTGTATTTAGTAGGTGCTTAATATATATTTATTGAATGGATGAATATTTTCTACTCATTTCCAGGTTTTGTACATTCATTCCTGGACTTCTCTCTAGATTGGGATTCTCTGAATGAGCCTAGAAAAATCCCCTTCAGAAGGCCAGCTTGATAATGGCACTCACAACTCCCAGAGGTGGGGAACGTCATCATCAGGCTACCCCATGTGAGTGTGCCCACCACGGTTCAGGAATTCTCCTAAAAGGGATCCTTTTACTCACTCTCTTTTCCTTTGTTGTTGTTCAATCATTTCAGTCATGTCAAACTCTTCATGAAACCCTCTGGGGTTCTCTTAGCAAAGATAATAGTGTGGTTTGCTATTTCCTTTTCCAGCTCATTTTACAGATGAGGAAACTGAGGCAAACAGGGTTAGGTGACTTGCCTAGGGTCACACAGTCAGTAGGTGGCCAAGGCAGGATTTGAACTCAGGTCTTCCTGATTCCAGGCACAGAGCTCTCCTAGCTGCCTTTTTTCATTGGCAGGTTACTTTTCATTGTCTTCCCTATCCTATACCCTACAAGTCTGCTGGCACCTGCTTCCAAGATGCCTATCCAGGTGGGGCATTTCTTTGCACAAGTCACAAATTCTGTTATGGAGACTTTCCAAGGTGAGAAAATTGGTTTCTAGGGGTTTTTGTTTTAGGGTTTACATACACAGTACTCTTACCCTACGAGGATCCTCCCATGAAAATCTGCAGTATCTATCAAATTAAATAAATTCAATTCAATTCAACTAGCATTTATTGAGTTAGAAAATGGTATCTTGACACCTTGCACTTCTCTTTTCCAGAGGTGGAGGTCTCTGGGTGTGGAACATTTTATATAGCATGAGATTCTTTAGATGGGTTAATTTTCTTCCTCTTCTTTTCCAAACTCTTTGTTATTAGAAATGATTCTCTGGGAGGGAAAGGGTACAGGCAGAAATCTAGGCAATATAAAAGCAAAATATATGCATAAAATAAGGGTTTTTTTTAAAAAGAAACAGAAAAAAGAGAAAATTATGTCTTAGGGTATTGTGGAAGGAATACTGGATTTTGAGTCAGAAGATGGCTATCTACTATGTAAGTTTGGACAAATCACATTACTGCTCTCTATCTGAGTTTCCTTATCCATGACCACTCTCTACCTGAGTTTCCTTCTCCATAACATGATGGGGTATGACTGGAAGACCTCTGAGGTCCCAGGAAGTTTTGAAGACCTGCTATCTTGCACTAGGGCCAGTCTTAGGATCATGGCCTTCGTGCTCTACCTTGGCCTTACTCTCTGCCTTTCTATAGGCTTTGCCCAGTGCCTGGAATATGTCTTCACTTGGGCCCCATAGAATTCTAAACTTCCTTTCAGGGTAAGCTCATGGACTGGCTTCTATGGGAAACCTTTCTTGACTCCCCTCATTGGCAGCATCCTTTCCCTCCTCAAGTTATTTTGTACTACCGTAGGCTTAGAGTTGGTAGGGACCTTCGAGGTAACACCTCCTCATCTTACAGGAAAGGAAACTGAGGACCAGAGAAATGGCCCAGGTCATACATCTGATAGAAGTGGAGCCATCCTCTGACCCCTGATCCAGCCCTGTTCGCACTGCATCTTGTGGTCTTATCTACCATGCTATATCATTGACTCTTGGGACCATTTTCCTTCAGCACAAAATGGGGGAATTGGACTGCATATGATTTAAGGTCCCTTTCAGGTTCAAATGCTATGGTCCTAAATGAAAAAATTCTCACTTTTTTCCCTCAGCTGATTGTTCAGTCAATCGAGAGAAGATCTCCACCTTTAATGGAATCCAGTATAGCTATCCCCTGCTTGCTGACTGCTTCCATATCCTGACCCAAGATGCTGGCTCCGAGCTGAGGTTCCTGGTGTTGATAAAGACAGCTGAAGGGTCTGCTGACCAAAAGGCCATCAATGTCAAACTGGCCAATCAGTAAGCTGTTCCGAAGCTTCTGGGCAGCACTGCTTAACTAACAGAAGGTCACTGCAGTCGTTTGTGAGTGGTTCTGGTTCGTCCTGAGAAATGGAGAGAGAATTATAATTTTATATGTCTCCACGAATGTGGAAGCAGCTTATTAAATCATCTACTTGGAAATTCTGATGGGCAAAATTTTCCATATGCTGCTCAAATGCACATGTTCTTTCTATTACAATTACCTTATGGCATATGTTGAGCATCATTTAAAAAAACACCCCTTGATGAACTAGGGGCATGGACTCATTTTCTTGTTAGCAAATGTTTAAACAGTCCAACTCACCCTGCTATCTCCTTCTCTCCCCCACCCCCATCTCTTTCTTTGTTTCTCCTCCTCTATCGCCCCCTCTATCTCCTTCTCTTTTCCCCCTCTATTTCTTTCTTCCCCCTATCTCTTTTTAAAGTGACATTGACATGTATCCTGCTCAAGGATATCTTTGGCTTCAGGTGGATAGCAAGGACACCCCCCTGAATGGAAGCCTCATCCTCTCTGGCAATGGTGGGTATTGTCCTCTTTTATTGGTCCTTGTTTTTCTCTTCTATTTATTAGAAAATGGAGAAACATACCAACCAAGACCATGATATAATCAGGTGATGAGAGCCTCTGATTCACCTCAGTTTCCCCATCTGTCAAGTGATGGTCCCTTCTGAGGTCCCTCCCAGTCCTGGATCTTTGATCCTATAGTCCAGTGATTCATGGCCATCTCTCATGCCTGGAAGCTCCCTTCCTTTTGGTTCCTCCAATTAGTACATCAGCCAAAGTAGCCTGCCCGCTGCTTCAATTTTGATACAGGAGGTCATGAGGGGACCTCCTGGGAGATTTTGAGAAAGAGACTGAGTTGGTCGGTCTTAAGGTTCTCACTGATATAATCCATGATTCTTGGTATTTCTTTCCATTCCTTAGCACAGCAAAGACCTCAGCTGAATTTAAATGAGTGGGTAATTTGAAGCCACAAGATGCCTTGAGCTCTTTTCTTTAAAAAAAAAGAAAGAAAAAAAGAAAAATCCAAATACAGTTAATTTAAACTCAGCTTTTAAAATCAACTCAACGAAGATTTACTAAGCATTTATTATGCATAAAATGTGCTAGTTTTCGGTCTCGCACCTTGATTTAACTATTACTTCTTGCTGAATTGAAGGATAAAATTTTCCTTCTTATTAAAGATCACATTGAATTTCTCTTTTTATCTTTTAGAGTCACTTGTGTCCATCAAGAATGAAAGTGAGGGATTCTCTCTTTCTGCACCAGAGTATGGTATTGAAAAACTTTATTATGATGGGAGAACATGCAAGGTATTTTTGTCCTTTTTTTAACTAGCATTTTCACCTGAATAATAAGCAGATTCTTCCCCTTGGCCCCTAGGAAGATACTCTGCTATGAAACCTTCCTACTTAGGAAAGGGTTTGAAGGGTGAACTCTGCCCCTACCTGAGTCCTGTAGTTTCTGTCCCCCACTCCACCTCCAAGTCAGCTCTCTACCTGACCACTAAATTCAGGTGTTAATGTCAACTTGGATTAATCAGCTGCATAAGGCAATCAGATGTATCCCCTTCTGATTTAAAGATATTAAGGATGATGCAGCTGGTTGGGAAACTCACCAGTCACTGCCTCTGTACCAGACAGACAGACGATGTGCTATATTTCCTTCCTCACTACCTTCCACACTACCTCCCCATCCTCCAGTGACGTGACCTCTCCTTCATAAATTGTTATCAGGTCCATATCCCTTTGTGGATGATTGGAAAAACACGTGGCTTGTGTGGACAGGCAAATGCAGAAACCATCCAAGAATTCCAGATGCCCAGTGGCTACATAGCTAAAGATGCTGTGAGCTTTGCTCGATCTTGGGTTCTGACAGATGGCCCCTGCTCCAGAGGTATGAACGTCTACCTTGGGTCCCAGCCTAAAGTGCAAAAAAAGGCTTTTAACACAACTGAGATTTACCGACACATAATATTGCTTTAGACATTATATTTTATGGCATTATCTTCCACAAAGAAGGAAGTTTTATAACATCTAATTAAGGAGTCTCTTTCCTTGGAGATCTTAAAGAGGAGAATAGGCAACCATCTGTCTTGGTAGTTTAGACATTCACCAGACGTTAGGGAGCTAGATCAGTTTATACCTTATAGTTCCTTCCTAGGATTCTCTGATTCATGGAAAATAGAACTCTAGTGGAATGCAAGCAGTTACAAGGTCTCTACATAAATGGTTGACCCACCAGATTTGGCTCTTCAATGACAGATCTTCTAAAGCAAGAATTATGTTCTCTCCAGTCTCCCCATGAGATCGTGAGGCATTCATGAGATCATATATTTAGAGCTAGCAAGAATCTTGGAGATCATTCAGTCCATTTTATAGATGAGGAGACAGAGGCCCAAAGAAATGGTGACTTGTCCAAAGTCCCGTGGCTGTAAGTGGTAATACTAGGTTCTCTGACTGGAAACCTAATATATTCTCCAAATGTGTCGGCTTCCTCACATAGTGCCATGAATGCTTGCTGAAGTGTTGTGTGGTCCAATGAGCTTTCTGTTGTTTGTGTGGAGGGGGGGAAGAAGTGTAGGCAATAACAAGCAGTGGTTTTTTAGTTAATATCGAATATATACATGCAGAACACACACACTCAGACATGCTTTACCTAGACTCCATGCTTATTCCTAAACCTAGGCTGCCTTGGCCTTGATGTTAGGAACTAGAGAGGGTGACATATTGTCTAAAAAGTGGATAATGAACTTTGCACTATCTACTTCGAAAGGTCATTGTTAGAAAAGCTCTTGTCCAAGGCTTCAAGTAAAATAAAAATGTGGATTATTACTATAATCTCTTTTGGACCATTCTTACAATTTCATTGTGAGAAGAGTGCCAGGAAAGGAACGTCCTCTCCAGATCCAGATTGGTACCCTCTCTACAACTTGAAATAAATAAACAAATGAATGAATGAATGATGACAACGATGATGATAGCTAACGTTCACACAGGACATAAGGTTTGTTTGCTGTGACCAAAGAGAGCTCTAGAAAAGCTCATGGACAAAATTCTTAGACTCATCCAATTTCAGAGTTGGTGGGGAACAGCATCCATTCACTGTTCATTCAACCAATATTTATTGAGTCATATTGGGTATGATGTATGAGAGAAATCTGACCTCAGGATCAGGAAAACCTGGTTTTAAGTCCCTCTGAAACATGGGAGAGAGATGCTAGAATTAGAGGAGCTGGATTCGAATTTTACTCTTGGCACTTTCTTTTTGTTTGACCCGGGAGAAGGTCACCTAACCTCCACGAACTTTGTCACAGAAGAAGGTTGGGATTAGGTGGTCTCGGAGGTAGCTTCTCGCTCTTGCTCTAGAGTTACATTTCTGGAGAAGTGACAGCTTCTCAGTGCATTTGATAAATGCTTAACAATTGATTAAGAAGCTATGTGGTGCAGTGGATTTAGTGCCAGGCTTGGACTCAGGAAGATCCATCTCCTTGAGTTCAAATTTGGCCTCAGATGCTTACTAGCTTTGTGACTCTGGGCAAGCCACTTAACCTTGTTTGCCTCAGTTTCCTCATCTGTAAAATGAACTGGAGAAGGAAATCACTTCAATATCTTTGCCAACAAAACCCCAAATGGGGTCACAAAGAGTTGGACATGACTGAAAAATGACTAAATACACACAAAACTGTTGAAGTCTTCTCACCATGAATCCCCTATGACAATGAAATCAGAAGTCCAATTTAAAAAAATAACATATTAGAAGGCTGTGAGGAGGCAAAGAAGTATAAGAGGTGTCCCTTGCTAAGAGGCTTACGGTCTCAGCAGGCAGGCATGCAGAAAAGAGAAAGCTCTTTTTAAAAACAACAGCAAACAATTTGTGATTAAGGTAAAAAGAGTCACCTTGGAGTTCTGTTGTCTCCATTGGTCTCACAACCAATCAGTTGACAGATCTTGTGTACTTGACTGTCCCATCATCTCTAGCTTCCTCCCCTTTCTTGTCATTCCCACTGTGATCACCTTAGCACAGCTCTCCCTTACCTTTTATTTGCACTCTTGGCCAACCCTCTTGATCACTCAGTCTCTCCTCCTTACCTTCCATTTCTTCTAATCCATCCTACGCACTCCTGTCAAAATTATCTTCCCAGCACAGTTCTTTGTAAGCTCCTTGGAGCCCAGACTGTCATTTTTTAAAATATTACATGCCAATGCCTAGTACCATGCCTTGCATAGAACTGGTCTGCTGAATAATGAGTGTGGTGTAGAGAGCCACCGGAAGACCTGGCTTGAATCCCTTCTCAGACATTTAACTTGTGTGCCACCCTACTCAAGGCACCCAACTCTCTCAGTTAGTTTCCTCACCTGTAACATGAGAGTGATAATCCTCTCAGAGCTGTTGGGAGGATTAGATGAGGTGATATATATAAATGAGGTAATGAACATAAAATATTTTAAAATGAGATAATATATGTAAAATATAAAAATGTAAATGAGGTAATATATGTAAAGCACCCAAAGAGAGATAAATTAACTCACTATATAACTGTTTGTTATTATTATAATTGTCATTACTTAAAGTCGTTAAGTACTTTAATAGTAATGAGATTTTATATATGTGTGTGTATAATTAGATAATACTTTACAATCCCTAAAGGGCCATATAAATATTAGCTAATATCAATAATAACTAATTATATTATAATAAAATAATAATATTCAACAATATTAGTGATAATAACATAGCTTCTCTCTGCCAATGTCATAGGATATCAGAGATAGAGTCGGGAAGACCTGATTTCAAATCCTCCCTCAGATACTTAGCAGCTGTGTCCCTGGGCAAGTTGCTTAAAACTCATTTAGACGTAGTTTTCTCACCTGTAAACTGGGAATCACGATAGCACCTAGCTCTCAGAGTTGTTAGGAGGATCCAATGGGATCATACATGTGATATGCCCAAAGATAACTCAACATAAATTAAAGCACTGTATGAATGTTTGTGATTATTGTAGTCATTATGGTTGCCTAAAGTTTGCCAAGTGCTTAAGAGTAGTGAGAATTCATACATATGTGTATATATAATTATGTGTACATATTGTATATATAATTATATGTATATGCTGTATATATAATTATATGTATATATTGTATTATAATTATATGTACATATTGTATCTATAATTATATGTATATATTGTATATATGTATATATGTATGTATAATTATATGTACATATTGTATATATAATTGTATGTGTATATTGTATCTATAATTATATGTATATATTGTATATATGTATATATGTATGTATAATTATATGTACATATTATATATAATTGTATGTGTATATTTATGTATAATTATATGTATATATTGTATATATAGGCATATACTGTATGTATAATTATATGTATATATGGTATGTATAATTATATGCACATATTGTATATATAATTATATGTATATATTATATATGGTGCACGTGTTATACATATTGCATATATAATATGTATGCCACATATAATGCATATTATATGTTATACGTAATATAAGCTGTCTATAATATATGTGTATATATAGTATATTATACATGTGTATGTATATATGCATATATAATATATGTATATATTGCTTTGCAGTCCTTAAAGCACTATATAAATATTAGATGACAATAATATTAATAGTTTCTTTCTGCCAACGTCATAGGACATCAGCGACAAGAGTTAGGAAGACCTGAGATCAAATCCTGCCTCAGACACTTACTAGCTGTGTTTCCCTAGGCAAGTTCCTTAAACCTCCCTCAGTCTCAGTTTCCCCATTTGTAAAATAGGAGGCACCTACCTCCCAAAGTTGTTGCAAAGATCCAAGGAGACAATAACATGAAGCCTTTTGCAAGCTTTCAAACTAACCCTTGGTTGTTAGCTGCGGCTTCTACTGTTATTATCATAGAGAATCTCATGAAGGAGCTTGTTTGGTGCCATCATTGTAAGCAGAGGACAATGTACAACCACCGAGTCAGTGGCAGTATTTCAAACTCAGGTCTTCCGATTCAAAATCCAGGGATCTTTCCAGAACACTACACCTGTTCTTGTAATGAAAGGCAGCTAGGCGGCACAGTGGATAGAATGCTTGACTTGGAGACATGAAGACTTGAGTTCAAATCCTGCCTTAAAAAATGACTTGCATTGTGACCCCGGACAAATCACTGAACTTTTCTTAGGCTTGGCTTCTTCATCTGAAAACGAGGTTTGATAGCAGTGAGGATGGAATGAGACCATATCTATAAAACACTTTGTAAACTTTAAAACAGTATGTAAATGCTAGTCATGGTTATAAAACGATATTTCTATAGTGCTTTACAATCGAAAAGCCCTTTGCATGTATGATCACCGTTCACCCTTCCTCCATCCCAAGTGGAAGAATGCCTTGCATGTATCAGGTCTCTTTGGCTTTGCCAAGGCTGCCCAGCCCATGCCTCAGTGTGGTTGAAGTGTCATCGAGTACTAGGTCTAACTCTGGACTGGTTGCAAGTACAAAGGTTCTGCCCATGGGGGCCCCTGCCCAGCAGGGTTTTGCTGCTGTGGCTTTTGAAATCACATCAAAAGCCAGGTAGGCAGGGAGACAGGAGGAGGTAAAGAAGGAAAAATGAGAAAAATCTCTGGAACTCACTGATGGTTTGGTTGCAGCTTGTTCCTTTCAACACCAATTCGTGAGACTTGAGAAGACAATTTACCTTCAAGGAGAAAATTCCTCCTGCTCCTCCGTGCAGCCAGTGTTGAGGTGTGCAAAGGGCTGCAGAGTGGCCCAAACCATCACCACCCTTGTTGGCTTTCATTGCCTCCCGATTGGTAAGTATCCCTAGTGTTCCGAGAAAGCAACAGGTTCAGCTGGTCCTCATGGAGAAAAGGGATCAGATGGAGAGACTATCCCACACCCAGCTAACACTTAACAAGAACGGCAAGAAGAATAGATGTTTCCACCAATAAATGCGCCTCTCTGTGGAGAGGGAGACATTGCCTGCCCAGTTCTGAGCCACATGGTCAGGATCAGGGGTAAATATTTAACAACCAGATTTGGGATTCAGACAAGACACCCTTTTAAATTTAATCTGTATTATCAACATTTTCTGCATCACTTTCTTAAGTCTAGACAATTAACAAAGCAATAAACTGAGCCTTGATTTGTAGAATTTGACGATTTCCAAGGTATAAATTCTCACACTGAAAATTTAGCAATCTCTTGTGGGTTAGTTTGGACCCTGGGGTGGAGGGTTTACACGATGGGTTAGGAATCAGACACCTGGTCAGAATGCCCAAAGGAAGCAATTCTTTCCCAATTTCCCATCTATTGGCTCTCCCCTTTTCCCAAAATTTACTGTTTTCATGATGCTCTCTGCCTATCCCTGCTTTGCCCATGCCAGCCTCTGCTCCACACCAATACCCGAGCCCACTGATTCACACAAACGGGGAATACTTTAATCAGATATATTAATTACACGAGATCCTAAAACTAGAGCTGGAAAAGGACTCGGAAGCCATATATTCTTACTCCATTTTACAGATGAGGAAACTAAGGCACTGGAAGATTCAGAGCTAATTTTCCAAAATCTTACAGGTAGACAGCCCTAGGGATAGGCCTCGAACCCAAGTTCTCCTACTCCAGAGTCAGAGTTCTTCTCCAAGGGAGAAGTTTGAAGGATGGGTTTGTTAACATAAATCTCTACTTGAAAGATTTCAGCTGGGGAGACATTCGAAAATGAAAATTTTCGGGCATCTATGGGAGGGATATTTTTGTCAGGGACTCTCTCCCTCATTCCCCAGGTGCCCTTTATATCAGACCTGGGCAGCGGTGAGGGGGGAGGGAGGAGGTCTCACACACTCCTCTGCCTTCTCCTCTGAACACACAAGAGCAAGGAAACTTTGGGAGTGCCTACCCTCCTTGGGCACTGTTCAGGAGATGCATCCATATGGACACCTTGAGCTATGCGGTTACAGAACCAAAAGGTTTGCAATCTCGAGGACAAATGATTTCAATAGCCTGGTTAAGCACATTCCAAGGCAGATGTATCTGAGTAATAACTATACAGTAAAGACAATGATGTTCCCTGGGGAGTGGGGGTGGGAGGCTAGCTTGATTTAGAATCTACATTAAATGTTTAAATGCTGTTTGAGTCGCTCTGGATGACCTTGTCAAGTTTGGGATGAGGGAATCCTCATTCCCCCTTTCTCCACCTGAGCCAGATTTAACCAATCCAGTATGTTTATTGCCTTTGAGGTCACAGGACCTGGCACCTAGATCCGGAAGGGAAATCAGTAGCCTTCTTGTCCAACCCCCTCATTTTACTGGTGAGGAAACTGAGCTTAGGGAGGTGATAATAATAATAATAACGAATTAATAATCACTAACATTTATATAGCCCTTACTATATTCCAGGCTAAGTGCTTTACAATTATTATCTCAATTGACCTTCACAACAACCCTGGGAGGTAACTGCTCTTATCACCCCCATTTCACAGATGAGCAAACTGATGCAAAAAGGTTAAGTGGCTTGGCCAAGGTCACTGCTTCCTGATTCCAGAAGCATTGTTCTTTCTACTGTGCCTTCTAAGTAACAAGACTCTTCTTTTCCCTCCCGGACAGATTCTGATGCCTATTTTGCTACTGCACTGTCAAGGTTGGAGCTGAAGTCTGAGGATGTGGAGGAGAAAATTGAGGTTCCTACCTGGTGTTCCTGTGATGAGCAGATATGCCTGGCATGACTTTGCAATAGCGTTAGAATCTCTCTATGTGGCCACCCCTTGATGGTGCTTGGCCCAGGCTTTCTGGATGGGTTTATTTGGGTCTGGCATGGGCAACCGAATTTATTTATATACCCAAATATGATTTTCTAAAGAAATGAAAATGTTGACCTTTGTGGAAACAATGTACTATTCATCTCAATATTTGATTATGGATAAATGTGCGAATATCAAAGGAAACAGATTTATTTTTTTCTGATTCCCTTTACTGAAAGATGGAAAACCTTGGTTCACTTGGTGAATGCCCTTCATATTCACTCCAGGGGCTCATAGATGAAGTCTTTATGTGTAACACAAACGTTACATTGGACTTTTGGATGGATTATACGAACTTCTGTCGTTGAGGTGCCACATAAGTGAATTTTCCAGATAACTGAAGCTTATTCCCTTTCATCCTCCAAACTTGTTTTGTTTTAAACATTTTGGGGAGAAATCTTTCTTTAATATGTTCCTCACGACTGCTCCCACTTAGACACTGCTGAACCTAATTAACTTTCTATTGATGACTCAGCAGCAGAGTCGACTCTAACAATTAGAGTTGTCCAAAAGAAGAAAGTGTCGCTGCCTTGAGAGGTGATGAGTCGCTGCCTCCCCCTCCTCCTTAGAGGCCTTCAAGCAGAAGCTGGATGTCCACTTGTTGGGTATATTTTGGGGGATTTTTCCCCGGTGAATGGGTTAAACTAGGTGACTGCTGACATCTCTTCCAACTCTCCAATTCTATGATTCGGGAAGTATTATAAATACTAATCGTCGCACTGACTATAAAACAGTGATGCCTGGTAGTTGTGTAGAATTACCCAGAATGTCAGTGTTGCAAGGAACCTCAAGTACAATCTAATCTAGTCCACACATAACCAAGGACCCTTTCAATGACACCACTAACAAATGGTCGTTCACCTTCCTTCCATTTGAAAAAGCTCTAAAAACCGGGAACTTTCATGCCTCCCAAGGCAGTACATTTTGGTTTTGGACAACCATAATTTTTAAGTAAATTTTTCCCTATATTAAGCTGAAATCTGACTTTCTATAATTTCTACTTACTGTTCTTTGTTCTTCCTTTAGAGGAAGCATAACAAGCCATACCTCTTTTTGGGGGGGAGGCAATTGGGGTTAAGTGACTTGCCTAGGGTCACACAGCAATTAAGTGTCAAATGTCTGAGCCCAGATTTTAACTCAGGTCCTCCTGACTCCAGGACCAATGTTCTATGCACCATACCTCTTTCTCATGACAGTCTTTTGAGTATTTGACAAAAATTATTAGGCCCCTCCCAATTTTCTCTTCTTCAGGCTAAATGTCCCTAGTTCTGATTGCACAATTCTGGGCACTTTCCTATGAAATTGTTGTTTATATGTTTCAGTTGTGTCCAACCCTTCATATCCCATTTGGGGTTTTCTTGGCAAAGATACTGGAGTAGCTTGCCAGTTCCTTCTCCAGCTCATTTTACAGATGAGGAAACCAAGGCAAATGGGGGGGGGGGAGTCACACAGCTAGGAAGTGTCTAAAGCCAGATTTGAAAGAAGATGAGTCTTCCTGACTCCAGGCCCAGCACTCTATCACTGTACCATCTAGCTGCCCTTCCTATGGAAACTCTCTAGCTCAGCGTGTCCTTCAGAATAAAATGTGGAATCTAGAGCTGAACACAATACTCCAGATGTGGTCTGACCAGGACAAAGTACAGTGAGTCTATCCCCTTTCTCACTCTGGATTGTTTTCTTCTAATGCAGCCTGCAAAGACATTATCTTTTTTTTTTATTTTCATGTCATTTGGTTCTCATTTGGTCACCAGATCTTTTTCAATAAACTTTCTAGTCACACCTCCCCCATCCTGTGCCAGTGAAACTGTTTATTTGAACCCAAGTGTAGAATTTGAAATTTATTTCCATTAAGTTTCTTTTTATTTGATTCAGATTATGGTGCTTTTGAAGTCAGTCTCTTTTAGCTGTCCCTCCCAACTTCATATTATCTGCAAATGTGACAAATCTAAATTTCATCTTTCATCCAACATGGATATAAACATTAAACTGGACAAGGGCAAAAGCTGATATCCAGGGTACTCTACAAAGAAGCCTTCCAGATTGATATCAATCCACTAATGACTACCTTTTGGGATGAGGAGTTTGAATCCTACTTGCTTACATTTCTCCATCTTGTCCGAAAAGATTATATGAGAGACTTTGACAAATTCTTTGCTGAAATCCAGGCACACTGTATTTACTGCATTCCCCTTATCTATTAGTCAGAAAAGGAAATGAAGTTTGTCAGACAAGACTTGCTTTTGTTGCTGGCTCTTCTGGGACCGCCATTTTCCTTTCTAATTCCTCATAAATTATAGTTTAATAATAATTTGTGGAATTCTTTCAAGAATCAAAATCAATCCCAGCGGCCTGTGGCTTACAAACTCTAACTTCTTCCCTTTTTTGAAAATCAAAAAGATATTCTCCCATTGGTCAAGATAGTTCAAAGATCATTCCTGCCATTTCTTGTGCTACTTTAGGATGTAGCTCAGTTGGTCCTGGGATCTTGAATTAACACAAGCCAGTTAAGTGCACTCTTACTATCCTCTCTCTTATTTTTGGTTTCAAACTTCCTTTGAACTGTTTTTGTTCTCAGTCCAATCATCATTTTTCTCAGAAGAAAGGACAGAAGCAAAATCAGAGTTGAGTAGTTTTGCCTTCTCATTGTTGTCCATTATTATCATATCTTCAAGTTTTCTATCATTTGGAATTCAGCAAGTGGATCCTCTTTACTGGTCAAAATCCGATCCAGAATAGAATTTTCCCTTCTTGATCCTTACACCTTTTGAAGAATGATATTTTCACTAAACCAAGTCAATATGTTATTACCCACTCTGTTTTGGGGAAAGAGAGACCCCCATATATCTCGAGGATAATTCAAATCTCTCATAACGGCAATATCATGCTTCTTTGCCAGGCTTGTGATCAGTTTCCTAATCCCTCATGTATTTCTTCTTTCTAACCAGATGGTCTAGAGTACACTTCAATGACAAAATTACTTCTGTTTCTCCTTCCTTTGATTTTCACCCAAACACTCTCAACCATACTTCCCACCTACTGATTCCTAGATGTCCTCACTAGTATACCTTACTATATAATGATTCCCTTGCTCCCTTTAACTGTTTCTTTTGAGTGAGCTGCACCCATCAAGAGCCATGATCCACTCATGAGTTTCATCCCACCAAGTTTCAGTGATACCTCTGAAGTCAAATTTGCCCCCTTGTGTGAGGACCGTCATAGCACCCCTTCTTTGTTGTCTAAAGATTCCTTCTAACTATATTATTTGTCCCTACATGAAACACCAGTTGAGATTGGTGGCTGTCACAATGGACAAGCCTTAGGAAGTTCCTTTCAAAAGGAAAGGGAGTTATTAAAGAATTAGTGGGATTACAGCATATATAATAGCTAATAGCTAGCATTTCCATGGTTCTTCAAGGCTGCAAACTAATTTACAAACATTATCTCATGTGATCCTCACACTAACCCTGGAAGGTAGATGCTACTATTATCCTCCTAATAAACTGGGGCAGACAGAGGTTAGGTGACTTACCTGGGTCACACAGCTGATAAGTGTCTGAAGCTGGATTTGAACACAGGTCTTCCTGATCCCAGGCCCAAGGATCTGTCTGTTTTGCCACCTCACTGAATATCAAGAAAATATATTCATAGAGGGAAACTTGGGAATCTGGGTGGTAGGGAGTGGGAAAGACAAGGAAGACAGCATTTGGATGAAGATCAAGGCAGAGACAAGAAGGCAGCAGCCAGGTGGTACAGAGGATAGAGCAGTAGTACTTGGAGTTCGAATCCTGCCTCAGATACTAAATGTGACATCAATAACTCCCATTAATAAAGTACCTTAAAGTTTTCGGAGCGCTCTGTTCACATCATATTTTAGACTCACAATTCTCTGGTGACAAGGATTACAGGAATTACTAAACTCATTTTATGGATGAAAAAACAGAGCGATTAGAGAGATTCCATAACACGGTCACATAGGTAGTAAATATCAGAGACGATATTAGAACCCAAATCTTCTTGATCTGTGTCTACAGAACAAAGTTTGCCCAAGATGGTTTGTGCTAGTCTTTGAGTGGCAAGTGGTAAGAGAGGGATTGAAACACAGAGGGGGATGGTAAATCACTGAGAAAGAGGAGAATAGCATTAACACTTTCGTTTAGCCAGAAATTTCCACTAACTGGAAAATGTTTTTGCCATTTGTTAGTTAAATAATAGCTATTGCGCATTTCATATTTATATTTTATATTTATTATTATATTTCAATTACATAGAATACAATATATAGTTTATATAATATATTTAAATATATATTTATTATGTATTTTATATTTATATTATATTTATTTATATTGGACATCCTAGCCTCAGCAGAGATATGATTGAGTGTGATTGTGCATTTCATATTTATATTTTATGTTTATTATTATATTTTTATTATATATAATATATATTTGATATGATATATTTAAATATATTTATTATATATGTTATATTTATATTATATTTATTTATATTGGACGTCCTAGCCTCAGCAGAGATATTTCAGTGTGATTGCTTAAACCAAGCCTGTTCACATAGAACCTAGACTTGGAACTCTGCACCCAGAAAACATAATGTTGGTCTTCCATGTCGTCTCAGCAGTCAATGGAAAAGAGAAGAGAAGGGGAGGATGTAGAAAAGATGAGGAAGAAAAGAGGGCAAGAAAAAGATGCCTCCTTAGTCTAATCCAATTAACATTTGTTAAGTGGTTGCTATAGGCAGGATCCAGCCCTCCACCAAGGATGATCATAAGATAAAACATTTAAAGGTCCAGGAGCACTTAGAAACCAGGCCCCTCATCACACAGGTGAGGAAACAGCACAGAGAGTTGGAGCGACTTATTGAGTCACATACCTACTAAGTATCTGAGGTGGGATTTAGGGCCAGGTCTTCCAGACTCTAAGAGTAATGCTCGATCCACTCTATCATGTCAGAGACAAGCAAAAGAATTTGTTCTGACGAACAAGTTTGTATACAGATTTAAACTAATGGAATTTATTAAAGGAACCAGAGCTCCGATTTATGCATCACCTCACTCCAGCAAAACAAGAAAGCTTTTTTGTCTCAAATTTAAACTATCATCAATGTTTCTAAAATGCATTAGTCCGCTTTCTGGCTTGGTAAAGTACAGCTGCAATAATTTTTTACAATTAGCAAGAGAAGACTCCCTTCCCTAAAGACTTTGAGTCTCCCGCCCGCCCACATCCAATAAACTCCACAGACTCTGTATTACCTCTAGGGTCAATAGAAATTCTTCTGATTGGTGTTTAGAGTTTTGTAAAATCTGGTCCCATCCAAATTTTGAGTCTTTCACGTTACTCCTTTCCAAGCACTCTCTGCAATCTAGTCCTAATGGCCTATTTGTCGTTACATACACATGACACCCCATCTCCCATCTCCATGCTTTTGCACCAGCTGTCTCCCATCCCTGGAATGCCTTCCTTCCTCTCCTCCATTTCTGGGAATCCTTGGTTTCCGTAAGGACTCAACTCAAGCACCTCCTTCTGTGTAAGGCCCTTTTGGTCCTCTTAGCTGTTAATGCCTTCCTTCTAAGATGTGGGCATGTTCTTTCCCTTTTTAGGATATAAGCTCCTTGAGGGCAGGGATTGTTTTGCATTTTATTTTTGTGTCCCATTGGCCTGGCACAGTGCCTCTCATAGAATAGATACATAATAAATACTTATCGATCGGTTTGTTGAAAGTCATTCTGACAAGGGACATCCTCATTTTGTGATGCATGAATGCCTTCTGCCCAGGCATCAGGGAATCTCCCAAACAAGCATGGCCACTGGCTTCTTTCTGGACTTTTTAGGGTCCGTGGGAAGCACTGTCTGCGTGCCTGCTTTGATCAAACAATGGAAATATAACAGTATACAGGGACAGCTAGATAGCCCAGTGGAGATAATGCCGAGCCTGGAATCAGGAAGACCTAAGTAGTGCAAATCCAGCTTCAGATATTCGCTGTCTGCGTGATCCTGGGCAAGTCACTTAATGTCTGGTTGCTCCAGTTTCCTCATCTGCGGAATGGGGATAATAATGACACCTACCTCCCATGCCGGTTGTGAGTTTCAAATGAGAAAATATCTGTAAAGTACTAGCATCGTGCCTATACACACACAGCCAGTTAGCCATTGTTATTGTCACTATAACAGAGTTCAAAATTCATCAATCAGCAGATTTGACAAGGGTAAGACAAAACAAAGAGAGGGGGGAGAATAAAATAGAATTTAGGGTTCGGGACAGAAGAGAGTGTGCGCTCTAGACCCAAACCTCTATGGGGTCCAAGTGGATCTCCTTGTATCTATACACCATTCTCTTCCTAAAAGCTCAATTGTTCTCTTTCTTTCTCCATCAACTTGATAAACTAAAAAGCATTTGCTGATCAGCATTTGTACCTGGGCTATAAAGGCAAAAAACAGCTCATGCTCTCAGGAAGCCCACAGCCGAATAGGGGATACTACATACAAACAACCGCATGCGAACAAGATCTGTGTGGAATAAACTGGAAATAATCAACTGAGGATTTTTGGACTAAATTGGGCTGAAAGCTTAGAAGCCTCACTGCTCCCTCCTTTCCTGGGATAAGTAAATCCACAGCTATGATTAATTGTCATTGACATCCAGGCCCCCCAAAGTCTCTCAGTTTCCAAGGTCCTCCTTCTCCAAGTTCCACCAATACTCTTCTATCCAGAACCCCTAAGTCCGATACTTTGTGCCCCTCCAGCCAAGCCTCTCAGGTCATCAGCATCCTCAGTGAAAAACAAACCCTGACAAAGAGATCACGGCAAACTCTATTAAGTAGAAAACTCAGACAGACTCGCCTTTTTTTTAATCTTCCAATGTCAAAAAATATCATAGAAAGACATTGAAACTTCTACTGAGAGGTTTGAATCTCTCTGTGAAAGTAATCAAAGCAAGCAAACCTCATCTTGTGTTTGAAAAGGCAACTCTGTCTATGGAATAGGCTGTTTGTCCATAATGATTAAAAATAATATAAAAAACCAGACTGCGGAGCCAAAAGGACTGCACAGGATTTATTCTCCCTTCATAGCCTGCTGGAGCTGGGAGCTCAGGATGGATAGATTGCTGTTCTCTCTTGCGGGTAAGTTCTTACGTCCTTCCTCCCCATCACGTCTGCTGGAGTGCAGAGAGAAATGAAAAAAAGCAGCATTTGTCCTTAAGTCTCAGTGTTTCTCACATTGTGCTTCTGATTTATTTTAAACAGGTGGCAAAAATTATGCTATCAGAAAGTCTCCTTTTCATTTCTTGTGGGTATCAGCGGAACATCAAAATAACCATGAATCCAAAGCTCATTCGTGTTTCCCTAGCAAAGCCAGAAATCAGTCCTGGTCGGGGCGCAGACAGGATTATAGATTGAGAGCAGGAAGGGGCAACAGAGGCCAGGTAGGCTAGGCCAGCACCAACTCTTCCTCATGAAGTTGCATTCTCCCATGTGGAAAAGGGCAGTGACTGCCCCCTTCTCCCATCCACCCCCCTACCCACCCACACACACACTGAAAGGTCAAGCTACAAGAGAAAGAGCAGGAGTTTGGTGGTCTTTTTTTCTGATTACTCCTTGTCTAGTTATCCTTCTTGATTCTGGGGATAAACCTTCTCTCTCTCTCTGGGTCCCTTTATTTTAGAATTCGGCTTGCTTGGATAGGGTCAGAGAACCTGCTTAGCATTGAATTGTAATCAGAGTTTCCAAATGCTATCTTTAACACTAACATTTACTAGCTGTGGGATAACAGGGTAAACCACTTTACTTTCTGAGACTCCATTTCCTCATTTGCAAAATGAAAGGGTTAGAATTGATGGCCTATGAGGTACCTTAGCTTGAAATCCAGCCAGTCACATAACAAGTATTTATTAAGTGCTTACTATGTGCCAGGTACTGTGCTAGGTAAAAAGAAAAAAAATGTATCAAGGGCAGCTAGGTGGTGCAATGAATAGAGCACTAGCCCTGGAGTCAGGAGTATCTGAGTTCAAAAACAGCCTCAGACATTTGACACTTATGTGTGACCTTGGGCAAGTCACTTAACCCTGATTGATTCACCTCCCCCCACCAAAAAAAATGTATCAGTACCTGCCCTCAAAGAGTTATGTTCAAAAGATGATATACATATAAGTTTATAAAAAAAATTTATGAAACAAAGACAGGAAAAGCCTCTTGTAGGCTGTGATATTATAGATGAATTTTGAAGGAAATTCCAAGAGACAAAGTGAGGAGAGAGTATATTCTAAGCATGAGGGCCATATTGTGCAAAGGCAAAGAGAGCAGAGATGGAGGACCATGGGTGGCAAACAGAAAGATCAGTTCACTTGGATTGTAGACTGTCAGAAGGGCAATAATATACACTAATCCTAGAAAAGTAGGCTGTAGCTAGATTGTAAATGGCATTAGAGGCAAAGAGAAGAGTTTGCATTTGCTCCTAGAGGTGCCAAGGGGGTAATAGTGCTAAGTAAAGCTCTTGGGTAGGGGCTCAGTGATGGTAGGGGTGGAAGAGTCTTAAGTTCAAAATACTCCTAAGAAATCAATGACTCCAGTTTCTAGGTAGATACACTGTAACCCTTGTCCTGGAAAGAAAAAGTAGAAATTCCTGAGATTCAAGGAAGAGGGAGCCAGGGATCAGATGATTTTAGATGAGGTAGAGGGAAAAAGTCTATGAATTTATGGCACACTTGAAAAATCCTGAGGATTTCTGTCTTCTCCCATTGCCGTTTAGGGGCTATTAAAAAGAATACTGCCTCCCCCTTGTAGCTTGCCATCAGGTCTGAGCCCATCCACTCCTAGCCCATCTTGTCCCCTAACCCTAAAGATATGATTATAGAGGAGTGAATCACAACGAATGGTCAGAGATTTAGTAAGACTGGGAGTGAAATCAGCCAGCAAACTAGCTGTCAGTAAAGTGTGATGGAATAGGGACCACCACGCTGTCAGCACCTGAGAGGAGTCACCTTCATAGAGTGCCAAGTCAAAGTAGTACCCTTCCATAGTCTCCTTTCTTTGTTCCTACTTTGTCATTCTGTCCCAAAGGGACAGTATTGACACTGCTCTAAATGTTCCTTAATATAGAACCCATGCCAAAAGTAGCTTATTGGTTCTTAAGCCCCATTAAAAAATATTACCTCACTGCTTATACCAAATATATTCCCCACTCTGCCATTTTCTTCTATCCCCTTCTAACTCTGCCCAGTTCTTCTAAAATCAGCCACCTTGTTGATGATTGTTGGGAGGGGTCTGTGAAATGCAATGGAGTTCTCATTTTCCATGAATTAGCCATTCTTGCAAAACGTGATAAGCACCTATGAGGGCATCCAAACCAGTTTATTGGGAGTAGCTGCCGGACACTTTCTATGTATGATCTCGGAGTGGTTCAAAGTATATATGGACCTCGTAGCTGAGGGACACATGGGATGGGGTCCTAGAATCATTCTGGATATAAAGGAGAGTTTGTAGACCTGGAATCAAACATGGAGCATAAGCCATGAGAATTGGAGTCAGGAAGATCTCGTTCAAGCCTGGCCTCAGACAGTAACAACAACTGGGACTTAATAAGTCACTCAGACACTTAGTAACAGGGACTTTGCTGAGTCTCTGTTTCCTTGCTTGTAAAATGAGGGGGTTAGACTTGATGGCTTCTAAGAATCTAGCTCTCTGTCTATGATCCTGTAGTTCTATGGTCCTCTGAACCTTGCCTTTCAAGCCCTAGGCCTTTACAGAATTCCCCATTCATTGTACAGAATTCATGGTTTGTTAGAAACCATGTGTATGTAGACAGTTGTGTTATCTGTCTGACTCAGACTTCCTTTAGGCAACTGCATTGACTGCACTAACTGGCCAGTCATTACAGCTGGTTTAATTGCTTTATTCATTGAATTCACTGAATTGTAGGATTGGTCTAATACAACTTCTTCAGTCAAATGAAGCAATCGTGCTAGGCAAATTTAATGACAACTTCCTCCTTCTCATAGATGCATCCTGGCATGGCGGATAAAATCCTGGACTTGGGAGTCAGGAAGATATAGGTTTGAGCCCTGCCTCCGGTATTTATTATTTTGTCACCACCAGCAGTCTTTGAGCAAAGATTTGATGACCACTTTAAGGGTACGTTATTGAGGCAATTCTCTTTTATCCATAGGGTGAGGCTAATGGTTTCCTTTCTGAACTGGACATTCAGTAATTCTCTTATAGTCCCATGAACTTGGGAGAAGTAAAGTCTTTATAAAAGATATTTGAGATTGAGCTGGAAAGGCAGACAGTTTGGTGACGCAGTGGATAGAACACTGCATCTGGAGTCAGGGAGACCTGATTTCAAATCTGGCTTCAGATACATCTTTGCTGTATGACCCCGGGCAGGTTACTTAACCTCTGTATGCCCATTTCCTCTCCCATAAAATGTAGACCATCCCAACATCTATTTCACAGAGTTATTATGAGAATGAAATGAGATAATATTTGTAAAGTGCTTTGTAAACCTTAAAATGCTATATAAATGCTAGCTATTTTAAAGTAGTGATGCATTTTTGTCTTTTTTCCCTTGGTGGATGTGATTTGTACTCGAAATGATCTATTTGCAATAGGCACAGAAATTTAGAATTGCTGGTCTTTGAAGCATGTGGGCCCTATGTGACAGCAAGCGCTGTGAGGAATTTAAACTTAAAAGCTAAGGCCTATGTCTTTGATAAGGTTTGGCGCTCATGAGTGAGCTGACAAATTAATTCTTTTCTATTGTTTATTCATCCATTTATTTTTTATTAACTTACTCAATAAATCTTTATTTATTCTTTTATCACGATCTCTCTACTCAGGGATAGCTTTCAGACTACACAAAGATTTTTCTTTGCTTCAGAACTTTTTTTTGAGTTTTTTGGTTTCTACAAGGAAGGAAGGATACAAGCATCTATTAAGTACCTACTGTGTGCCAAATACTACACTAAGTGCTTTATAAATATTTTCTCATTTGTTTCTCACAAACACCCTGGGGAGAGGTGAGTGCTGCTATCAGCCCTACTTTACAGTCGAGGAAACTGAGGCAGACAATAGATAGGTGACTTATTCAGGGTTATATAGCTGCCTGAAGCTGGATTTGAACTCAGGTCTTCCTGATCTCAGGCCCAGACACCTAGTTGTTTCTAAAGAACGAGTATGTCTTAGATGCTTGCTCTGTAGGTTGAAGCCAGACTAAAAAAAAAAGTTCACATTTTGTCCCAGGAGCGATAGACAAGTACCAAGGCGACTTGACCAAGGGAGTAACATGGTCACCCCCTCTGCTGTAGGATGGTTGGAGGCAGTGTTGTGCAATGGATACAGTTCTGGTTTTGGAGCCAGGAAAACCTAGGTTAAATACCTTTTATTTATTAGCTGTGGGCAGCTGAGAGGGTTAGAGTCAATACTGATCTTCTAAAATCCCTTCAGATCAAAATCTGTGATTCCATGATTATTTTGGCAGCTGAAGGGAGAGAGAAGAAACTAGAAAGAGAGAGACCAGTTAGAAGGTTACAGGAATGGTCCCGGTGAACGGTGAGGGGGGGGGGTGTAGGATACTGACCCCTTGAATGCAGAGAAGCAGTTGGGTGAGAGACATGTTGTAGACTTGGAACTGATAAGAATCAGCAACTCATGGACTACGGGAGGGGGGAAGGTGAGCAAGAAAAAAGAGGTAAGAATGATTCTAAGGTTTCAAACTTGGATAACTGAGACATGTCGTTCAGTTGTTTCAGTCATGTCCAACTCTCTGTGACCCCATTTGGGGTTTTTTTGGCAAAGACACCAGAGAGGTTTGCCATTTCCTTCTCTGGTTCATTTTACAGATGAGGAAACTGAGGCAAACAGGGTTAAGTGACTTGCCCAAGATCACACAGCTAATGAGTGTCTGAGGCCAAATTTTAACTCAGATTTTCCTTACTCCAAGCTCAGCACTCTATCTACTCCACTGCCTTAGTGAGGGCCTAATTTGAAAGGTAGAGAATATCACAGAGGGGCTAAAATGAGGGTCTTGTTTTTGTTTTATTTTTGTTTTCTGCCATGAAGGACTCAGTACAAAGAAATATCAGAATACACAGAAAAGAACAGAAAGAAGGAGGCCAGGAGGAATTACAGATAAGCAAGGCAGCTGTGAAAGTTACAAATTGAATGTATATTTTTAAAAAGAAATGCAAACATAACAAGTCCTCTTCTGTTCTAGTATACGTGTCATTTTGATTTGGTGTGTGCTAAGTATAAAATATTTTAAAAATCAAAATCTAGGAGAAAAACTAAAGACATAGTCGTAGCAGCAGAATACTAAATAGTAATAAAAGCTAGCATTTATAAAGTGCTTTAAGGTTTGCATAGCATTTTAGATAAGTTTTGTTTTACTGATTCTCACAATGATCCTGGCAGTTAGGGTAGAGGAAGAGCACATTTCAACTTGAGCTTTGAAAATCAAATAAAGTTTACATTTCATCAAACTTCTTGTGACAACAAGATTAATGTTCAGTCACTGTATTTTGCCTGTGACAGTGTGACATATCTAGCCCAACATGACCGAATCCAAGTCCAAGGCCATCCAAAGGTTTCTGTCAATGATCGAATAGCAGAGTCCACTAGTTCAGGCTGGAATTTTGACAGAAAAACAAATGTAGACTCACACTAGACATATCTACCTATTATGCCTTTATTAATGTATATAAACTGGCAAAGTAAATGGTAGCTAGTAAGCAGACACAAAACCAGGGGAGACATAACTAGCCCTTGGAACACAGGGCTTAGTCTCAGGGTGCTGACATGTAGAGAGCTAAACTTCCAGGAGAAGGGAATGTGTATGTCCTCACTGCCACCCCTGTATCATTGAGTTAAAGAAAAAAGTGATTTTCTTGCCTCTAGAAGAATTGTTTTAGATGTTGCAAAAAGCAGGCTTTAGGTGCTATTTCCTAGCGACTCTAGGGCTATGTTTAGGACATATGGACAAGCTAGGGCTGCCCTGCATGTCCCAGTGAAGCTCATTCTGCATGTGGGTACCTCAGCAAACTGTGATCACTGAGATACTGCAGGAAAAAAGATTCTTGTAAATACCCTCCTTATCCACCAACCCTAGAGTAACTAAGTCCTAGGCCTGAAAAATACTTCTTCCTTCCTTCCTTCCTTCCTTCCTTCCTTCCTTCCTTCCTTCCTTCCTTCCTTCCTTCCTTCCTTCCTTTCTTCCTTCC